>VXAU01000106.1:73843-90483 GCA_013399695.1 Formicarius rufipectus | reverse complement strand
CTACTAAAATTCAGCTACAGAAACACGTGACACCTCTTCAAAATTGTGTCTCCTGGGTTTATTTTGCTTCTTTTTTTCGGGGAGGGATGTCATTTGGATTGTTTGGGATTCTTCTTCTCCTTCTTCACCCCCCACCCCGGGTTTGTTGCCTCCCAACAGGACACGTGGCAGGTCCGCAATGGGGAGGAGGAGGGAAGATGCTCCGAGGGAGGCCGAGAAGCAGAGAAGGTAGAAGAAGACAGGAGGAGCTGCTCCAAACAAGCAAGTGCCACCCCTTACCCCGGTGTCTGAAACACGTGGGGGCAGTGGCAGCTCTGCCTGGCACTGCCCTGGTCAACCCAACCTCGGGAGAGGGTGGGCAGCCACCCCAACGGGGGCACCAAGAGGCTGCCCCTAAAAACTCCTGCACCTCTCTGCAGGAGATGCCCCCTTGGAGCTGGGTCTGACCCCACACAGGAGAACTCAGGGCACTTTATGTTCCCTGTGCCCGCCTTCCCTGGCAGGGCAGTGGGTACTGGGCACCCTTCTGTGCCAGCAGGAGAGTGGGCACTGAACGCCCTCCTATGTCAGCAGGACAGTGGGCACTGAGCCCCCTCCTGTGCCAACAGGATCATGGGCATTGATCCCCGTCCTGTGCCAGCAGGACAGTGGGTACTGAACCCCCTCCTGTGCCAGCAGGACAATGGGCACTGAACACCCTCCTGTGCCAGACTGCCGTGCACTGAGTCCCTTCCTGTGCCAACAGGACAGTGGGCACTGAGCCCCTTCCTGTGCCAGCAGGATCATGGGCACTGAGCCCCCTCCTGTGCCAGCAGGGCAGTGGGCACTGAGCACCCTCCTATGTCAGCAGGACAGTGGGCACTGAGCCCCCTCCTGTGCCAACAGGACAGTGGGCACTGAGCCCTCTCCTGTGCCAGCAGCACAGTGGACACTGAGCCCCCTCCTGTGCCAACATATTTAAATTCCGAGAATTCCAGGCCGTCCAGGGGACTTTTCAGCACCTTTTTCCTTACCCCCTGTGGGAATTCTGGGTCCCCACAGGACCCCGGCCTGGACCGAGGCTTGGGTTGCTTTGTGTCCCACAGGACACTGACTTGGACTTGCTTTGTGTCCTGCTTCTGGGCGAGGTCAAGAGCAGTATGGAAAGAAAAAGGACTCCTCAAGTATCTCTGGAATTATTTCAGAATCCTGGAGCTTCTGGAAGGCAGGAGTTCTGTGAGGCTCCCTGAGCCAGGCAGGGCATGCACTTCCAATTTTCCCTGGTTTGCAGCAGCCTCCTTGTCCCTGCCTTTGTTTAAGCCCTGCCTTTTAAAGCCATTTGGACTCTTGTCTGCCCTAAAGGTGTGTGGATGCCCAAGTGAAATCCTAAAGAGACCATGGCCAGTTTTCTCTGCTCCCCAAATATTTGCATTCAACATTTGCCATATGAACCCTCAGCCCTTTCTTTCCCAAAGTGGAGGAGCTGAGCCTGTCCAACCTCTCCTTGGGAGGAATCCACTTCCTTCCTCTTCCCCTTGGGGTTTTTTTTCTCTCTGCCTTTTCTAGTTCTGTTGTGTCCTCTAAAGAGAATCCCAGAATGGTTTGGGTTGGAGGGGACCTTAAAGCTCATCTTGTTCCAACCCCTGCCAGGGACAGGGATGCCCATGGAGTGACCAGAACTGTGTATTCCAAATTCAGGCAGGAATTTGGGCAGTGCCTGATGGTTCCTGCTTTGGTTTGGTTTCCTGACTTACTTTGTGTATCACTCCTGTCTTTATAATTTAAGATTTCCCTCCTGACTTGGGTCCCCCACTCTTCCCCTGCCTTACCTTTGTCTGCACAGTGAGGGAAAATCACTCCTAAATCCACTTTGTGGGTTCACTTCCCCCCCCTCCTTTGCCAGTTGTTTCTGTCCACTGCTTGGTTACTCACTCCATAATTTAATTACAAAGAACACTTGGCATTTTGAGAATCTTACGCTTGCCAGAAATGGGGAACTTTAGTTTGCACACTAATTATCAGCCCAGTTAGTTATCTTAATGAAGTAGTGATGGCTCAAGTTTAACTTGAGATCCTGAATTCAGATACAGACCAGGGAACTCTACCCCGGCGCTCAATACTTGACACCTTCATTTTACCCACTGCTCTTCTCCACATGGGATGATCCTGCTTCCATCTCCTCCTCATGGATTGACTCTGCTTCCCTCTCCTCCTCCTGGAATGACCCTGCTTCTCTGTTCTCATGGAACAACCGGGCTTCCCTCTGTCCCTCCTGGAATGACCCTGCTTCCCTCTCCTCCTCATGGGATGACCCTGCTTCCCTCTCCTCCTCATGGAATGACCCTGCTTCCCTGTCCTCCTGGAATAACTCTACTTCTCCCTCCTCCTCCTGGAACAACCCTGCTTCTCTCTCCCCCTCATGGAATGACCCTGCTTCTCAGTTCTCATGAAATGACCCTGCTTCCCTGTCCACCTGGAACAACCCTGCTTCCCTCTCCTCCTCATGGAATGACCCTGCTTCTCTGTCCTCCTCCTGGAATGACCCTGCTTCTCTGTTCTCATGGAATAACTCTACTTATCCCTCCTCCTCCTGGATTGACCCTGCTTCTCTATCCTCCTTCTTGAATGATCCTACTTCTCTGTCCTCCTCCTGGAATGACCCTGCTTCTCTGTCCTCCTGGAACAACCCTGCTTCCCTCTCCTCCTCATGGATTGACTCTGCTTCCCTCTCCCCATCATGGAATGACCCTGTTTCTCTCTCGCCCTCATGGATTGACCCTGCTTCCCTCTCCTCCTCCTGGAATGACCCTGCTCCCCTGTCTTCCTGGAATGACCCTGCTCCCCTGTCCTCCTGGAATAACCCTGCCTCTCTCTCCCCCTCCCCCTGCCAGGATGACAGCACCAGCCACAGTGACCACCAGGACCCCATCTCCTTGGCGGTGGAGATGGCCGCGGTCAACCACACCATCCTGGCGCTGGCGCGACAAGGAGCCAACGAGATCAAGACAGAGGCTCTGGACGACGACTGATCCGCAGGAAGGGGAGGGGGGTCCAGGCCACAAAGTAACTTAGTTTTAGACGTAGCACCTTAGCAGACTTCCCTCGGTCCTTAATATGTGTTCTTACAGTATAACTTTGCAGTTTCTTGTCCGTCAGTTTAGCTCTTAGGGGTCTTGTTCTGTGAAGATGGCATGGTGCCCTCAGCCTTTGCATTTACTCTCTCAGTATTAATTCCCAATAAATAATCAATCGACTCGACCGACCGACCGACCTCCCTCTCCCGGCCCCCAGAGGCTAGAAAAAAAAGCAAAAAAAAAAACATGAAAAAAAAACACACAAAAAAAGAAAAGGGAAAAAAAAAATAATAATCTTGCTGCTCTGTCTTAGCATTCAAAGTGCTTCCAGGTGTTTCAGACAGCCCTCAGTTCCGAGTCTTAGGCTACGCTTAACGACCTTGGCCGACCTTAGAGTTGGTGTGGGAACGACAAACAGCCTGAGACTGAAAGGGTGCAGGCTGAGGTCGTGGCCCAGGGTCGGTGGACACCACACTGGGAGGAAAAGGAGCCCTGAGAACCTCCCCCCAAGCTGAGCTTGGGCTGAGCCATCTCCAGCTGCAATAAAAGCCGTGCCTCGCCCCGCTCGGGCAGCGACCGGATTCCCTTCGGCTGCCGCGCCAAGAGAATGTCCCTTTGGGAGACAAATTCCCACAGTTTGGTGTCCACAGGTCCCACACTGACACCCTCTGCTCTCACATGGCTTGGTGGAGGAGTGCTGCCTTCTGCCTCTGGGGCCGTGGTTGAAGCCCAGCCTTGGGGTTGAGTGACAGATGAGCTGGTTGTCCTCTTCCCAAAACCACCTCTCCTGGTTGGCGGGGCTGGCGGTGCCTGCCCAGAAGAGGTCTTAGACTCTTATTGATCTGTCATTCTCTGTTCCACCTCTTTTCCCCCTCCCCTTCTCTGTCCCCACCCCACTCCCCTCCCAGCTCTGCCACTTCCAAAAGCAAAAGTTTTCCAGGAAGGTTGTTAAGGTCATGGAATGGGGGAGTGGATTTTTACACGTCTGTAACCAACGGCTGCGTCCTGAGTAGCCTGGAAGGTTCTTGGAGAACTGTTGACATCTGGCCTTTGCTAGATAACCATCAGAGCATGAATATTCTCCTAGATATGAACTTTTGTTGTTTGTTTAAAGGCAGGAGGATCTCTTACCTGAGAAATGGGGCGTGAATGTTTTGTGTTCTCTTTACTCCGTCTTTGTTGAGGTGTGAGAAAGCTCTACTGCTACGAGCAATTGCATTCATAATTGGAAGCCATACTGATAATGGATGTGGTAATACTTGTAAAGCAAACCTACTTTAAGTAGCAGGAACTAATGGGATTGTTTTCCTTGATCATATGTAGCACTTTTGTTACTTTTTTCTTAAAGATATTTATATTTGATAAGTCTTTTTTTTATCATTTGAGAATTCCAAATACCAAACGGCGAGCTCGCCTTGCAGAGTCACCCCTGCGCTCACCTTGTCATCTGAGTATCTCAGTGATGAACTGTGTGTGCATCCAAGAGAATTCCATCTGCTGGCACTGGGTGGGAATGATCTCCTGGCATCCTGATGAGATGATGTGTCACTGCCGGTAAGAGGAAACGTTTGGATGGAAACAGCACGGGCAGCGTTAGAGACGGGCCACGACGACATCAGCGGGGGGAAACAAAGAGCCTGTGGGAGTTTTTTGGGGTGAGGGGTTTTGTGTGTCGCCTCCACGTTTCGCTTTATCTTCCCAGTTTATGTGGGGGTGGCTTAAAAAGAGGAGAAGAGCTCAGGCCCAGGGCGAGAAAGGGAGCGAAGGGAAGTCGCTGTCCCTCCTCCTCATCCCTTCCTCGCTCTCCAGAGGGCACCAGGAACCCCGAAAATGGGGCTCCTCAGCAGGTTTGTGGCCAGCCCAAACCCCCTGCTGATGGGCCCAGCCTGGCATCTGTTAATCTCTGGGCAGAAGTGCCGAGCCCGGCGTGGAGGAGGTTCTGTGCTTTCAGAGGGCACCTCATTGTGCCTTTGAGGATGTCCAGGCAGGGCTTGGCCTTGGCTCCCACTTCTGGGTTTCCTGGGGGGGGATGGATGTGCTTTCCTCAGGTTGAGGTCACCGAAGCAGAGTGAAACCTTGTCTTTATTTCTGTTTTATTGCATTCCTCAAGTGGGCAAATTCCTCGGCAGAGTCAGGGAAGGCAGGAGCCGGAGCAGCAACTTTGCACCACTGCAGCTCTTTCCTTGCTGCCTCCCTGAATGTTTGGGGACTGAGGAGGGAGAGGGCAGGGAGAGCTCTTATTTCAATTTTTGCACAGCAGAATGATGGAGCAAAGTCGGGCCTGAGTGGAATTTTACCTACTTACTCATTCCACAGTCACACGCTGAGCTGACAGGCAACATCCACGATTGATAGCGAGGAGATTTTAATAATCGATGACCTCTTTACGTTGGGTTTTGCCACCACCATTTGTTCTGGCTGTTTCATTTTCAGAAGAACAGGCTCAAACTGTTGGACAGCTGCAATTTTGAAAGAAATATTGCTTACTGTAGTGTCTGTGGAGGGGGGGGAGGGGAAGGAGTCATCCTTGGAGGCGTTGCCTTTTTAAAGCAATAGGGGAGAACAAAAGGAGCGGTAGGACTTGTGGATCCTGATTGTCGCCTCGTGGGATGCAGGATCAGAGGAACACCACTGGAACTGGGTGTCTGGGCCATCTCATGGACAATTAACCTGCTCTGCATCCTGCCTGGACTGTCAGGAAGCTGCTGGCACGATGCCCCAGTTCCCTCTCTGGAGGTTACACAAAGCCCTGGAGGTGGGCAGGTCCTCCTTGGCTGCAGCTTCCTGGGGAACACCAGTTCTCTGCTTTCCCACATCATCTTCTTGCCAGGGGAAAGGACAAGTGGCTGGAGAATCAGATTCCTGGTTCTGTGGCGTCCCTTTTGGGGTGTTTCTGTCAGGCCTGGCTTCAGGGCAGGAGTGACACCTCAGCTGGTCCCAGGGTGCCCATGGGGAGCTGTTGCCTGGATTTTGGAAGACCACAGTGAGCAGGTTGCACCTGGTTTGACGCGGATGAGCCGCGATGGAACGGGTGCTGATGTGGTGGTACCAGGAGAAGCCAGCAGGACCTGGAGTTAGTGAATAGGTGGGGAGTGTCTCCTGGGCTTCAGCCTTTCTTCCAGGGGTTTTGAGGGTTGGCTTTGTCTCTGTGTCTCTGGATTTGCTCAGCAATTGAGCCCCATTTTCTGACATTACAGTTGAGTTGTGGGTTGTTGGAGCCGACCTGGCGTTCCTGCGGTTTGTTCTCGTTGGGGGGGTTCCCTTGCAGTGGGTCTGGTGGCAGACCAGATCTACCTCTTTGTTCTGTGACTAGAGAAGAAATTATTTAAGATGCTCCTCCTCAGTGGTGGGCACAGATTGTTTTTAACTTCGTAGAGTAAGTTCTGGCTGTTATTTTGACTCTCACGAAGTCCTTATACTTGAGTTGTCGTCTCTCACAGTCTTCTTAAAACAACAATTTCTACCTCCACTTCTTTTATGGGTTGTTTTTTTAAGTCCCCCACCCCTTTTTCCCTGAAGTAGGAGATCCCAAACTTTGGCAGGAGCATTATGAGTTGATAAAATTCAGCAGGCTTGTTACTTGTTTATCTTCTGAATACTCCAAACCTACGTGTGGTTGTAGTTGAGATGCCATCGCTCTCGTGTTGGATGTGAGTCAGCAGTGCACCCTTGCAGCAATTAAAGGACCTCATTAAGAGCCTTCAGCAGGTCATGGAAAGGGATCAGTCCCCTCTGTCCATCTTTTATGGGACCCTTGTGTGGGCAGGAGGTGTGAGGGTTGGAGCACATGTTATATGTGTGAGGGCTGGGTTTGTCCAGTCTGGCTCTGGGGACATCCTGTCCTCTAGTTTGGGTTTTGACTGTCTTAGGAGGTTGGTTTTAACTGGAGGGAGCCTGTGCAGGATCTGCAGTTGGACTTTGATGATCCTGATGGGTCCCTTCCAACTCAGGATGTTCTGGGGTTCCAGGGCAGAAGGAGCCAGGCTCTTCTCAGAGGGGCTCAGCAAAGACAGGAGGGGCAGCGGCCAAAGGTGCATCCAAGGAAATCCCAGATGGGTGGAAAGAGAAACATTCCCCTCCTCAGAGGGGTAGAACAGTGGCCCAGAATGGGAGTAGAATTCCCATCCTTGTGGATCCTCAAAACTCAACTGGACAGGGCTGGATTAGAGACCTCCAGAGGTCCCTTCTGCCCTAAATTGCTCTGTGATTCCACACAGACCTCCTCGGGGTGGGGTGTCCCCCCTGGTTCTGGTTTAAAAATTTCTGTTGAAAGAAACTCTCCTCATTCTGAGTTTGCTTCTCTTCAGCTGTTCATAAAAGTTCACTTCTCTGGTTTCTTAATAGAGAGGAGCTTTCTTTGCAGGGTCTGGCTCCAGGCTCAGGTCAAGCCATAAGTTAGAAATGTCATTAATTATTTGCTCTGTTTACACAGTTCTTCAGGGATATTTGACTTGCTCTCTTTGTTTCATTGCCTAACACCAGACTGGTAAGTTTGTCATGTTTTTGTCACGTTTGTGCTTTGTAGATCAGTTTTTGCCTTCATTTGTGAGGGTTCATCCTTGCCTTGCTGCTGAAAAATTCCACATACTGCAGGAAAACCTGTGGTCAACTTCAGCCCACTAGTGGCTGCTATGATGAAATTCTGGGTCAGGAAATCACAAATTGGTGGTTAGAAGAAGCTGAAGGGGTTTGACTGGGGAAAAGTCATGTTTATAATCACTTGGATCCTCTCCTTAAGTATTTGCTGTGAGCCACTGCTAGGGGAAAAAAAGTGGTCCTTGTAACGGGGTTTCCTAAGGAAATGGGTTTGATTTGTCGTGTAGATAAAACCACTAAAAGTGGTGTAAGACTTCCCAAAACTGAGAATTGCTGCCTTAATGCAGGACGTTGGTTCCCTGTGTGTGATCCCAAACTGGGATCACATTTCCCTCTGCAAATCACTGGGGTTCAGGGTGAGATTTTGCCCATAATCCCGAGTTGGGGATGTTCAGTGGGAGAAGATTCACCCCCCACTTTTATCCCTGGGATTCATCTCCTTTTAATCAATGATTTTCTTAGCAGAAGGTTGAATGTTCCTCCTTGCCCATTTCAACTCTGTTATGATGTAACCCTCACCTCCCAGTGCTCATCAGCCTCTTTCAGGCTCCCTGAAGAATTACCAGCAGATTTTGGGGGGTTTTCTCTAAACAAACTTTGCTCAGCCAAGGTTTCCCACTCCAGAAACTCTTGCACTCTGAAGTCATTTGACTTGATGATTTTATTTTTGCTCAAAGTCTTAAGTTTGTTGGCAATAATCTTTGGATTGGGGTGGCTTTTGGCAGGACTCTTTGGTGGCCAGGACTGGTCTTACAGCTGTGTTCCATGTCAGTGACCTTACTGGGTGTTGGTTACCCAGATTTCGTGGGGAGTTTTGTGGGGCTGGGAGTTTTCACTGTGATCCTTTGGAAGGGAAGGTTGATGGCCATGACCAAAAAGTACCTTAGAGTTGCCAAGAAGAGTTAGAGACATTTCAAACTAAAACATTCCCCCTCCTTGGGCTTTTCAGCAGCTGGGATATTTACTCAGGATATTGGATCAGTTGCTGACCAAGAGGCACAACCCTAAAACCCTCATTTCAGCCTCACCTGCTGGTGTCAAATTTGTGGGGTTTAAATTGTCTGACTGAAGATGTTGCACATTGATGAAATCCAGAGGCTTTCTAGAGGTGGCAGCTACAAATCCACCTTTAAAGGACACAGGAATTCTCTTTCCCCTTGGTGAGAAATGGGTTGTAACTGGAAGGGCTGGGCTGGGTGTTTTGAGGACTGTCAGTAACGTGACAGTGATTTGAGGTTGGTTTTTGTCCAACAAATGTGAAGCAAATCAAGCCAGTGAAAGTTACCTCAGTGGCAACAGTGAGACAGAGGCTTGGCCACTTCAAACCAGCCTGGATTTGTTTGTCCCTGCCCGTTTTCCTGTGGCTTTTACCAGAGACTCGTGGGTCAGTTGGGTGGGAAGGGACCTTAAAGATCATCCAGTGGCTATGGCAGGGACACCTCCCACCAGCCCAGGCTGCTCCAAACCCCATCCAACCTGCCCTTGGACACTCCCAGGGATGGGGCAACCACACCTGTGGTGGAGATAGAAAAGCATTTGCCATGTGGAGTGTGGGGAGAACATTCCCAAAGCCCCTTTTTGATGAGTCTGATCCAGAGGACCATCCAAGGAGTTGGATGGCTGCAGTGCTGGGCTCTCTCCCATCCTTTCAGGAAGGTCTGGAGTCCTCCAGCCAACAGCTGAGGCAGGAATGAACCAGAAACACCGAGCTGGAGCGAGCTGCTGGTGGGCCTTTGATGTCTGGGTGTGGGCAGGGCATTCCTCCCTCAGATGGCTTGGCAGGAGCCTCTCCCTGCCTGTTATTTCCATGGTAGCAGGTGGATCCTGCTGGTCCAAACCTCCTCCACCCATTCAGGCTGCATCCAGGCTCATTGGGATGGGCAGGAGAAATGCCTGGGAGGGTGGCAGGAGGAGGGCTGGCAGCTCCTCTGAGCCACTGGCTGGCCCTGACATGTAATTAGCTGCTTTAGAATGATGGGCATGGGCAGAGGCGTGATCCAAAGGATTTCTGTCTTGCCTGGGATTGAAAACAGAACATCTCCCACCTCTTAATTCTCTTTAATACCAGTGTCATTAGTGACACTTGGAACGCAGGCCCTCTGCACCCTTCAATCATGGCCTTAATGAGTGGTGGCTGAGAACAGTTTTCTGTGCAGAGCTGCTTCTTCTGCTCCTCTGGTCCCCCCTCCATGTGCTTCTCCTGCTTCTCTCGTCCCCACTCCATGTGCTTCTCCTGCTTTTCTGGTCCCCCCTCCGTGTGCTTCTCTGGTCCCCACTCCATGAGCTTCTCCTGCTCCTCTGGTCCCCACTCCATGTGCTTCTCCTGCTTTTCTAGTCCCCCCCTCCATGTGCTTCTCCTGCTCCTCTGGTCCCCACTCCATGTGCTTCTCCTGCTCCTCTGGTCCCCACTCCATGTGCTTCTCCTTCATCTCTGGTCGCCCCTCCATGTGCTTCTTGGTGAGTTTTGGAGGCAGAAAGGACTTAAGAGTTGTGTGACATGTTGCCCAGGGTCTGGTTTAGCTCTTTTGGAGTTGAGGAAGGTGAGCCATGAGCTCCACTGAACTCATCCTGTGTTGGCACCTCTGGCTCTTGTGCCCCTCCAAAGTCCCTTTCCTGGCGTCTTCTTTGGAAGCCTCCCCCACACTGGTTTCCATGCTGTCCCCACCCTGTGGGGGTGGGAGCTGACTCCCCTTCCCCTTACACAGTCTCAGCATCTCCTGCAGCTGCAGCTTTGGCTGGACACCACCCTCACCATGGGGACGTGCTGGGGACCCAAAATATTATCATCATCATCTTCATTTTCTCCTGAGAAGCTGTGAGATCCTCCAAAAACATCTGCCATGGGGTCTTCTGTGCCTTTTCCTTCTGGTTTATTTGTTGAGCCCTGCAGAGCCTGAGCTCTGTTTTGACCCTCAGCTGGGTCAGATCTTCCCACAGTGCTGTTGTCCCACGGCTGTCACCGTCCCACAGATACCCAGGGGGGGATGGAAAGAGAGTTTTAGTCAAACCCAGTGAAACGAGAACCCTCCAAAAACAATTCCTCAAGCTCCTCTTTCAATCTCCAGCTGGTTTCCAGCTCCTTGACACTGCAGGCCTTGTGAAGGTCCTCTCCCCGTGTCCCTGTGGTCCAGGACACAGTTGTAGGGACCCCAGTTCTTCCAGCTCAGTTTCCCCAGAGCCCCTGGGAGCCACTTCTTGGCAGGAATCCACATTTCCAGACCTTCCTGAGCTCCTCTCCCTTCTTCTCAGCTAATTAAGGTCTTCCAGGTAACGGTGAGGTGGCACCTGGAGCTTAAATAACCCACCTCGTTAATTAAGAGGTTGAATTCGGCCTTCTGAGATATATTTGACATCGTTTTGAGATTTAAAAATACCTTCTCCTTACACAGTTTATCCATCAGATCACTCAAGGAGATAATGAAAGTAAATTATTAATTAATCCCTCTCACCCAATATAGCCCATTAAGAATATTAAGCATATTTTCCATTCCTCAAAGCACGTTTGACTTTGGGGACATTATTTTTTTGAAGTCCTTCTGCTGATGGAGGTGCTGCTCTCTCTCTGATAGGAGTTGTGGTGGCAGGGCTGAGAATATCCCTTCAGGAGCAGCCCAGAGCCAGGAATTCTCCCTGTCATTTCTGCATTGTGACCAAGGAGAAGACCTTTTGGAGCGCCCAATGCCAAGACTCTCCCTGACACATCCAAGCTGTTCTGCCCTTTGGGAGGTTTGGTGGGATTTGGAGGTGGGAACAGCAGGAGCATCTCACCTTCCAGTAGCCTGGATTGAAGGGCTGGCTTTGGGTGGAGCCACACTGAGGTCAGAATGAAGGGGAAAGTGCAACATGTTGGTGGCAAAGACCCAGCACGAGATCTGTGTCTGCTTCTGGCAAAGGGAGAACATCTTGGAAGCTTTACTGGTGTGGAAACTGGAGCAACTGGGGAGTTGGTACTGGAGTTTGAGCCATGCTCTCGTTCCCTTTGTTGCAGGGGGAGTTCCCAGTATCCCAGAATGGTTTGGGTTGGAAGGGACCTTAAAGATCATCCAGCCCCATCCCCTGCCACGGGCAGGGACACCTCCCACCAGCCCAGGTTGCTCCATCCTGCCCTTGGACACTCCCAGGGATGATCCAGGGGCAGCCACAGCTTCTCTGGGAATTCCACCCAGCCCCTTCCAGATGGGAATCCCTTCCCAAAAATCCAACCCATCTCTGCCCTCTGGCACTGGGAAGCCATTCCCGTGTCCTGTCCCTCCAACCCTTGTCCCCAGTCCCTCTCCAGCTCTCCTGGAGCCCCTCCAGGCTCTGGAAGGTGCTCCAAGGTGTCCCAGAGAGTTGCCTTTCAACATTTCCACCTTGGTCCAGGTGCTCACTGGGCAGGAACAGGTTCATTCTACACCACTTCCTTCCTTCAGAGCTCTTCCCTTACACAACCCTTCCTTCCTTCAGAGCTCTGGAAGTGCCAGTCCTCTTTCTCCAGGAGCTTGGAGAAAACACCTGCTCTTGAGATGAGGGAATGTTTCCAAATCCATTGGATATTAGATGCTAAAATTCACAAAGGGTGGTGTGGAAAAGGGAGGCACTTCAATTAGGGGGTTGGGGTCTGTGTTTGGAAGGACAGGATGGTTTGTTCATCCCCCTTGGATGAAGTAGATGGAAGAGGGAGTTTGCAGTGGGACCGTGGGAGGTCCCCTGGCATTCAGGGTCTCCTCGTGGCTGACAGCCTGGTCCTTTCTGGCCTTAATTGCAAACCTGTGACTCCAAAGGGGTGGGTGTGTCTGTGACCTCGGCAGCTCGTTCATGACTGTGGTGGTGTTCACCCGCTGTCCACCCAAACCCAGAGGGAAAGGGAAAAGGAGAAAAGGCAAAAAAACAGCTGAGAGATAATGGCAAAACAAACGCAGAGTAGTTAAATACTTACATTTATTACTAACAAGAGAAAAGAACTAAAACTAAAAGCACTAAAACTAAAATAAATAAATTACTCTTAAGAACCCATGACAATGACATGGAATAACGTTCAGAGATGTGAGTTCTGGAGGGGGTTCTGTGCAGGGAGAACTTTCCCACTGGAGAACGTGTTGTGCCTTATGCCTGTGACCCGAGTTCCATCCGACAAAGATCTTCTCCCGTCTCCCGAAATCCTTCAACGGGAGCAAAGTGGGATCGCTCGTGACTCGTTTGTTCCAGCTGCAGTGCGTCCAGCAACTGGTCCCCACAAATGTTTTCATCAGTTGCCAGAGTGCTTCAAAAAGCCTCTCAGCCAGCACAGGTCCTCTTGCTGAACTGATGTCTCCTTTTTTTTTGCCCTTTCTGGAGCCTGTGTCTCCAGTGGAGGGTTCTGAGCTCTCCTTCCTCCAGCAGCTCTGAGCCATTCCCAGCCAGGGTGATTCCTGGGACTGAATTTGGCACATACTGTTTTCCCAAACCTCCACACCTCTTCCAGAGGTGATGTCTTTTTGTCTCCCATCCAAGCTCCTTCACACCCTTGGTTGTCCTGGTTTTCCAGTGGTTCCCCCAATTCTGAAGTGCCCTGCCCCGCCCCTGTTGTCCTTACAGTCTCCAAATATAAGATTTGTGGTTTCCACTCTAATAAAAAGCAGTCCACTGTAGGGCTGGAGCTTAGGTGTGATCCAGCCTTAGGAAACCTTCCAGACTCTCTGCTCCAGGGTTTTCCCTTCCCTCCTCCCTTCCCTTGATGTCAAGACTAGAAAATCAGGGAAATAGTAACTTTGAAATATAACTTTTTTTTATTCTTTCTTGGACTTGCTGGCTTTTCTGGGCTGAGCCCTCAGTGATGCTCCAGCACTTCTGGCAAAACTGAAGGTGGTTGTCCCCAGGTTGGGGTGAGGTTTGGCTCAGCTTGGCCTGTTCTCTTCACTTCATGGGTGCTTCTCCTCCCCCTCCTCCTGGGGCCCATCCTGACTCTCCCCTTTCTCCAAATGACTTGTGCCATTTTCATTTTGTCCTTCCCTGTTTTCTTGCTCACGGAATCCCAGAACGGTTTGGGTTGGAAGGGGCCTTGAAGAGCATCATGTTCCACCTCCCACTAGCCCAGTTTGCCCCAAGCCCTGTCCAACCTGGGTTTCTCCTCCTGTTTTTCCTGTGCAGGCACTTTATTCCCTCCAAGCAGTGGTTAAACCTCTCTGAATCCCTTCAGTGCACCTTTAGTCCAAGTCAAGAGACATTCACCCGACAGCCTTTCAGGTGGTGCCTGACTGAAGTCTGAATAAATATTGTCCACAGAGGAGAATAAATATGAACCATTTTGCCTCCTGTGACCATTAAAAAAAAAGATTAGCTCATAAATTCAGCCAATTTCCAGCAGGTTCTTCACTTGGCACCCTCCTGTGTGACATAAGGTGGTTGGACCACAAGAGAGGGACAGGGTGGAAGTGTTTTTTTCAAAGAATGATGGAATGGGTTGAGTTGGAAGGGACCTGAAGGATCACCTCATTCCACCCCCTGCCACAGGCAGGGACACTTCTCACCATCCCAGGTTGCTCCAACCTGGCCTTTTTTGTTCCCTTCCATTTTTATTTGCTTGCCTTCAGTGTTGGAACCTGTTTGGCTCGGGGACAGTGGATTTTCCTGCTTCAGGTGCTGCTCCTGCTTCCCGTGGGAAGGTTTGGGGCAGGATTTGCGCAGCTTTCCCAGGAATGTGGTGGTCCCCTTTGTTCACTGAGTTCATCAGGGGGTTGGGATCCCTTTGTGCAGTCAGAGTTGCTGCTGCTTAATGTTGTCAGGAGGTTGCTTTAGATTTGGAGATGGTTGGAAAATCTTGAAGTTGCTTTTCCAAATGAGAAATGAGCAAACCCAGAGTTTGGATTTTGAGCTTCTCGACTTTCAGTGTCGCCCACTGAGTTTTCTGGGTTTGGCTTCTGCATAAATGTGGGTGTTTTCCTGAGGCTTGTGCTGAACTGAAGCTGGGGACTGGTTTGTGGTTTCTGTGGGACCAGAGCCCTCTTTGGTCTTTCCTGAGAGGCAGATGTTCCATTCCATCCCCCGTTGCGGGACAAACCCAAAAGCAGAAACCCTTTTGCCTTGATGTTGGCTCTGGGAACGTCTTTCTGAATCCCATCAAGGCCAGCCCTCCTTAATTTTGCTGCCAGAGTTGTTCTGGATGGTCCCAGGCAGCATTTCTGCCACCGGTGCTGCTGGCCTAGGCTGGGAATGCCCCGTGTCCCTCTGGAAGTTGGCTCTCAGATCCAGTAGGGTGATGGATGTCGTCGTGCCGTGGAACCCCCCTAAAGATAATCTGGGAATCACAGATTGAAACTCGATGCAGTTCCACAGTTCTGTCCAAGGGTGACAAACACGAGTCAGTTGTGGCCATGGGCAGCATCCTTTTCCTGACAAATTGCCTTGGTTGTCTTCCTCTTGGTCTCCAAGATCTTCCCAAGGCTGCTGAAAGCCCGGGAAGTGGGAAGTCCGTGCAGTGCTTTTTTGAATTTTAGGTGGTTTGTTTTTTCTTTTTCTTAGTGTCAATTTAAAAAGTGCCTAAGTGAGGAACAGGACTCCAGAGTGAGCTGGAGGAATAGGATTAGACCTCATGTCCCTCTTCAGAAAAGAGCCTTCCCTGCATCCCTCCACACATCCCTCCAGGGGAGACCAGAGCTCGGCTGGAGAAGACTCTGCTCCCTCCTCCTGCTGCCCCCTCGGGTTTGGGTCTCTTGGGGGGGTCTCTGTTCTCAGCCAAACCTTTGCAACCTCCACTTTGGGGTGGATGGCAGAGAGGGGGGAAGCCTGGATGGAGTTCAGGAGGAAACTGCCTCTGGGATTGCAGATCCGAAGAGCTTTGTGTGTTCAACATCCATCTCTGGGTGGAGAAAGCAAAAACGCATCTTGGATCTCTTTGGGAATCACAGGATGGTTTGGGTTGGAAGGGACCTTAAAGATCATCCAGTTCCATCCCCCCAAGACAGGGACACCTTCCACTATCCCAGGTTGTTCCAAGCCCACCCTGGCCTTGGACACTTCCCAGGGATGGAGCAGCCAAAACCTCTCTGGAATCCCAGAGGCAATTTCTTCCTATATTCTTAATTATTTCGGGGTTTACCGTAGTGGCACCTGCTAAACATTTGTGTCGACATCATCCTGACTCTTGGCAGGTTGTTATAATTTTGTAAAGGTGAGAATTTTATGTGGGTTTAAAGGAAAAAAGATACTGATGTTCATTTGCAAAATTGTGTCAAAGGGGAATTTCTTCTGACCAGAGTGAAAGGAGATAACAGAACACTATGAAGGTTCACTTGAGGGTTCAGCAAATGAAAGCAATCCGCAGGGAGATGTTTTATTTTTCATTAGGAACAAAATGTTTTCACTCTTTGACAACTGAACACACGAGGTGGGAAAGCCTGGGGAATGTCTGTTGGCAGGGAAAGCTGTGAGGACCCTCCTGCAGAGAGCAGAAAATCAGCCTGTGGGGTGGGGGTGGGTGTTGGGACGAGCAGCGATCCCGTGGGATGCAAGGGTGGGATCCTGATGGGAAGCAGGACTTGGTGGAGCCTTTGCCCTGCTCAGAGATGCCTTTTGGGACAATTCTTTCCTGCCACCCAAGCGGTTGTCGCTGTCACACGGAGGGTGTCGTGGGGAGGGCTGCAGACCTGCAAGGGGAAGGGTGGTGGGACAGCAGCAGAGCCACGCAGGAGTGGAGCAGAAACCCAGCGAGGTGCCACTCCCTGGCTCCAGATCTGTGTGCCCTGGTTTTGTCCCACTGCCCTGGACCCAGGGATGGTGCCAACCCCATCTCCAGGCTGGGGGTGTGGGATGTGTCCAACCACCCCCTGTCTCTCCATGTGTCACCCAACCAGTGATCCAGGACTGTCCCACCCCGGTCCTTTCTGTCCATCCCTCCCTCCGTCAGCATCTCCCACCTCCCCCTTTGTTTGCCCCCACCAACCCAACCCCTGTGTCTCATCTGCTGTAGGTGTTCCACCTACCTCAAGAGGTAAAACATGGGATCCTGGAGTGGAGTGTCCCCACTCTGGGCTG
>VXAU01000106.1:61712-73824 GCA_013399695.1 Formicarius rufipectus | reverse complement strand
ATGAGCACTCTCACACACACACACACACACTGGAATGTATATTCTCCTCCCCCCCTCACCCCCCCCAAATAACCTCTTGACCTGATCTTTGCTGTAGCCACCACCAACTCCTCTTGCAAATTGGATGCTGCTTTAAATGTGAAAACAAATGTTCAAGAAGCTATAAAACCTGAATGAAAGCTAAAGCTGAATTTATAAAGCCTTGTTGCATATGAGCCAAAAGTGCAAAAAGCTCTATATAATGAACTAACCTGCCACTCATATAAATATAAATATATATAAATATATTAAAATCAGACTGTTCTACAAAATTGTGTATTTGTATTTTTGTGTACGTACAATTTTCTGCTAAGCAGAAGGAGGATGTAGTATAGGATGATGTGAGAAGAGATTTTGTTTAATCATATTTCTTTGTTACTTATTTTTGTTAACATCCAGATGCCTGTCTTTGTCTTCTGTGTATGACACTGTTCCAAAGGTGCAGTATCCCTCTCCCACCTGTGCCTGCAGCCTCCTCCACCGGGAACAGTCAGGTGATGCTGCTCACCACCCATCATCACCCCCATCATCACCATCATCATCACCATCATCAAACCCTTCAGGTACACCCCAGTCTTGATCTTAAGGGCTGCTTGTTCAGCTTAAAGACAAAGATACTTCATTTATTCCTCCTCAAGTCCAATCCTCACGTGCTGGGGCGGTTCCTGCTCCTGTGGTTGCTCCCCGAGCACCATCGGTGGTGTCCTTGCTGCTGGTCCTCAGCCTGACATTTCAGGGGCAAAAACACGGGGTTGGGTGAGCTGACGGTGGGAGGATGAGCAGATCCACGTGGTGGGAAGTTGCTCGTGGAAGAAAGAGATGCTGGAGAAGCAGCAGAGGGTCACAGGGAGTGGATCTCCAGGAACATCTGGTGGTGGAGGAAGGGCCACTGGGGAGGTTTGTTGTCCATGCTGGAGCTCTGCTTTGCTTTCAGGAGGTGATGGGTTGTGCCCTCCCTGTTCCTGCTTCAGGGACATCCTTCCATCTGTGGGCAGCTCTGTGGCTTTGGGGTAGTTTGGGCCACTGATTTAAGAGCAACCTTGGAGTTGGGGTCCACCTCCTCACCGTGCCCTTGCGGTGAAGGCACTGATGGTCAGGAATATTCCAAAACCACCTCCACATCACTGCCTTGATCTGCAAGAGGCCTTGCAAGGAGAAAAGGAACTGTTTAGGAAACCTGAGCCCCCTTGGTGTGCTTGGGAGGTGTTCCACACCCATCACGGGGAAAGAAGGGGTGAGGAAGAACTGGATCAAAGAGGACATGGTGGAACAGCTTAGGCAGAGCTTCGGGCACGAGGGGATTGAAGTTCTTGAGCTCCACCCCAGAGCCTTGAGGAAACCACCCAAAACACAGCTGAGGGTTCATATCCACCACTCCTTCCTCTGCTGGCAGGTGCTGCCACAACATGAAGGGTCACCCCCCCGCCCCAACCCGGTGTCCTTTCCCTGGTTTTACTTTTGTAATTTAATGAGAATTCCTCGTTGTTTGAGCCCCCTGCAGCCCGGGGAGAGCGATACTGCACCTTTCCACGTAGGGCTCATATTTATAACAATGTGTAATGACTGTAGCAGAAGTCCTTGTTTCTGTAAGTGACTGGACAGAGAAACAAGTGCTCTATTGTATTGATTAAAATAGTCCCAATGAGTCCTGTATCATTGTATCTCCTATTCTGGATTAGTGCCTTTTGGACAGTAGACTGTTCTGTAATTAAAATGTAGTATAACTGCTTTTTTGTACAGTTTTGTTTGAATAAGACTTTTTTTTAATTTGTGTTTATTTTAGTATTGTACCTATTAGAAAATAAAAATGTATAACTCGACACCGACACGTCGCTCCCGTCGTGCTTCGTGCGCAGAGCTGGTGGGGAGGGGGGGGGGCCAAGATTTGGGTGCAGGTGAGACCTAAAATGTGTCCTGAGAACTTGGTGGGTGTGGGAATTTCTTGCTCAGGGAGATGGTGCAGGTCTGGAGGGAGCAGATTTTGGCAGTGCCACCAAAAAGAGTGGAAATTTGAGAAGCCAAAGGCAGGAGGGGTCACCCTTTTATCTTGGCCTGGTTGGGCTCAGCATCTCAGGGGTCTTCAGGTCTCTTCAGGGAAGAGCTTTGTGAGACTGGGAGAAGTTTCTGCAGTGGGTGTGGAGGACCAGGCTGGGGCACAGAGAGGGACAAAGTCATAGAGACCACCTGATTTATTGAGATGGTGTCTGGGTTCTGCCATCCTGGTTAAAATCCCTCTGTGGGAAAGAGGTGAGGGGTTAGCTTAGGATGGACACCCCGAAACGAGTGGGAGGACAACTCCCACAGGGGTGGAGCTGCAGGTGGGGAGGGCTGAAAGCACCTTTCTAAGTGCCTCTCAGACATCACAGGGGGCATAGGAAAATTGCAAACCCCTCCCAGCCACAGCCGCTGTGCTTGCTGAGGGGTGTTTTCTCAAGGGACTAGGCTGGAGATCATGGAATCATGAAATTATGGGTTGGAAGGAACATCAAAGCTCATCCAGTCCCACCATCTGCCATGGGCAGGGACACCTCTCAGGTTGCTCCAAGCCTTGTCCAGCCTGGCTTTGGACACGTCCAAGGATGGGGAGCATGGGGCTGTCATCACCTGTCTGGCCCTGCTGCCTCCCAACTTTCCGAAGGACAATGTGGAAATCAATCCAGAAGAGGTCCCAGCTGTAAAGCAGGGACTCAAGATCTGGAATGGAAGGCTGAACCCCCTCCAGAACTGTTGGGTTTGAGCCATTTTTATCACTGGGTTTTGGGGTTTTTTTTCTTTACAAATTAATCCCAAACATTTCAGTTCTAATTTCCATCATAAGGCTCAACTTGGCCATTAGGGAGGAGCTGGTGATGCTCCTGCCCACCAGGGTTGGGTCTGCCAGCTCGTTTTCTTGGGAATGTGGAAGGACTCAGACAGCAGGGATGGTGACAGGACCTTTCCCTGCACAGCTGGGCACACATGGAGCCCCTTCCCAAGGAGAGTGGTCCCCGTTGCCACGCTGGGCTGAGGAGGAGGGATGAAGCCCCTTCACAAACAAAGCCCTGAAATGCAGAAAATCTCCACCTGGAGATCTTAATTTTAAAAAAATACAAACAAACCCATTCTGGGGGTCTGTGGTGTGCAAAGAGCTCCACTTCCAGCTCATGTTGTGCCTTCTTTTCCATGAGGAACCACCTGGTCAATGCAAATAGTTGGAAAAAAAAGAAACAAAAAACCAAAAAAACAATAAATCATGAGAAGTTGGTGAGCAAAAGCCCTTGAGAAACGTGCCCAGCTCGTGGCAGGGCAGCTCCTCACAGGGTTCCCTCAGGAGAAACCAGGGGGTTGTTGAAACCAAGTGAGGCTGATGGAAGTGGGATTAATTTGAAGGAAAATGGGGGAAAAGCTGCTCTTTGTGAGCTGGTTTGTTTGGTGGTTTTGTTTTTGTGGTTTTTTGGTTGGTTGGTTGGTTGGTTTTTTTGTTGTTGTGGGTTTTTGGTTTTGGGGTCTTTTTTTTGTTTGTTTGTTGGTTGGTTTTTTTGTTTTGTTTTGGGTTTTTGTTTTGTTTTGTTTTGGTTTGGTTTGGTTTTGGGTTTTTTTTTGTTTTGTTTTTTTCTGGTTTTTTTTTTTGTTTGTTTGTTTTGTTTTGTTTTGTTTTTGTTGTTTTTTTTAACTATTTTTTATTTTCCTGCTTGTTTTGATGGGTACCTTTTCAAACCAGCTTTGGCTGAAGGCCAGAACATGGCAGCGCAAGGGAAGGTGTTACAAAACCACCTTCCGAGGAGAGCGGGGCTCCAACAAAGTGATGCCACTTCAAACAGCTCCTGTGCCTCAGCCAAAATACGGGTTTTCTTTTTCTTTTTCTTTTTCTTTTTTTTTTTTAATCATTTCAGAAGGCAAAACATTAAAGGGAAGTGGCTTTAAAGGCAGAGAAAAGCTGTGTTTTCGTGTGCTGATTGCAAGACAACGCAAATAAAACATCCTTTGCTCACTGACTCTCAGGGGGTGATGGAGGGATCCATGCTGTTAAAAAAAAAAAGAGCCAAAATACAATAAAAATCACCCCCCAAAAAAAATCACTGTCAAACTCTGCCAGTTGTTTCCAACATGGAGCTGTATTTGGGAGCAAAGTGGTGCCAAAGAGAAAGGAAACCCCAAGGGAGGGGCTTTAAGGTCATGCAAGTGCCCCGAAACACCGAGGGGGAGTCCCACCAGCCCGAGGCCTTTTTGTTCCAGAGGGTTGGACCTGGCACTTCCCTGGAGCACCGACCTCCCCCCCTGCAGCTTTTCCCAGACTCCCACCTGGTCATGGATATGAGGAAAGATTCCCTCCTGGAAAGGGTTGTCATCCATCCTTGGCACAGCTGCCCAGGGCAGGGGTTGAGTCCCCACCCCTGGAGGGATTTAAAGTCCCTGTGGATGTGGCACTTGGGGACACGGGTTAGTGGAGGCTTGGAAAAGACTCAACTCGATCTTGGGGTGTTTTTCCAACCTGACCTACCTCGATTCTAAACACTTTGGTGGCACAGACTGGCCTAAGGAAGCATGGACTGCCCAGCTCTACCCAAGACGTTTATTCGGGTCCTGCAGGCGCCACCACACTCATATAATACATTATTACAGTCATTTAGTTTTGTACAGGAACAATTAAAAACTTTACAGCTCATTACAAAGTCTCTTTGGATTTCAGCTCGTTTAAAGTACACAGAGACCCCCCTCTCCCACCCCCAACCCCAAAATGTCAGTGATCCCATGGTATGTACAGACCCCTTGACCTGGACAGGGACAGACAGGCTGGCACCGGCTCCCCTGGGGGAACAAAGGGGCTGCAGGGAACCCCACGAAGCTCCTGGGGCAGGAGGAGGGTGGAGGGGGCAGAGAGAGACAGAGGAGGTGGAGGAACAAGACACATCCTCATGAGCCCAGCTCGGGGTGTCATGACCAGCCCACACCGCTGTCCTTCCCTAAAATCCAGGCAGCTCCCAAGGTTGGGAGACCCCTCAGCCCCTCCCCACTGGCTGCTGCCCCAGGGATAAGGCACTGGGAAATGAGGTCTTGTGCAAAGAACTGGTGGTGCCAGTGGGAGGACAACACGGGCACCGCCGCGGGCATCGACACCGGCTCCGGGAGGTGGGATGTGCAGCACCCACGCTCTGCTCCTCCAGGGATTCACCTCTGGGGGTGGGAACGAGGTGGGGGGTCCTGGTTTGGAGGAGAGCACAGGGCGTGTTGAACATCCCACCCCACGGGAGCTGCCACCTCAGCCACGGGCAAATCTCTGCTTAAGGACTCGGGCGGCGTTTCCGCGCACGGAATCTGTTGCCGTCGGGTTCCCTCGACAGAACTCCACCATCAACCACCAAAGAGCCAAGGCCCTCGGGGTGACCAGGCATCATTGTGGGCACGGAGGTCAAAACACCTCAAGAGCTCAACATAACACGGGAACAAGGCTTGGTTTGAAAATAAACCCCAAAAAAGCCCTCGGAGAAGCCTCCTCTTGGTTGAGTTGGAGCCAACGATGCCCCACACCCCATGAGGAGGAGGGGACCCATTGGGGAGGAAAGGACCCTCTGTGGACATGGGGGCAAGGGGCACCTTTCCAACCCACCAACTCAATTTTCCACACCAGAACCCGAGACCCCACAGTGCAGGGACACAGCCAACAAGATTGGAGCCCCGAGGAGACACCAGAGACGAGACACTCGTGACAAATTACAGTTTCCTGCATTAAATATTCTTCTCCCCTGTATAAAGTGCATGAAAATCTTGGAAAATCTGCATAGCTATTCACACACCAGCTAAGGGCTGGGTGGTTCCAGTTAAGAGCACCTCCTCCTTTAGGCTGAGAGCAGAGCTTTTCTAACCTTATCAATCAAAAATACACATTAATATTTTATTATTATTACCTTCATGATAGTTTCTGTGTTTCTGGTTAGTTGGTTTAGCTGGTGTGAAGCAACAGATGGCTCTGAGTAGAGGAATGTGCACTCACTGTGCCAAAGTCTTGGAAAACACCATTAGGAGAAACCTCAGGTGCCCAGGAAGGCTTGGGGGGAGCAGGAGGGAGTCAGGGAAGTCCTCTGGGCGCATCCTCAGGGCCAGCTTGGATGTGTTTGGCTTTCTGGAGCTCGTGCTGCATCGGGGCGGTTTTAGGCTGGGCTTGGAGGAAAGGTTTAGTTTCGAAAGCCAAATGAGGTGGTGAAACCCAAGAAAGCTCTGATAAGACCCTCCCCCCACAAGGGCATCGAGGACTCTGCTGGAAACATCCCAGCTCCAGTGACGAATTTTGCCTCCAGGCCAAGTCAGCCCAGAGGAGGCAGCAGGGATGGTCTCCTAAACCCTCCTTCTTCCCCCTTTTCATGGTTTGGAATACAACCCAGGGCAGGAGGGAGGAAATCCAGCATGGAGCAGCCTCCAACCAGGTGGCCCAGATGGGCAAACACCAAAACACATCCTGACACATCTGGAGCACAGAGAGGCCACAGGAATGGGCAGAAAAACCAGTGAAATATTAACCCAGCTGCCTCCTGCCTGACCCCTCCCCTCCTGCATCTGGGACACCTTTCCACAGGTCCCAAGAACTCCTGGTTTCACAGACAGCAGCACAAGAGGCTTCAAGGGGACTTGGGCAGGTTCTTCCCTTCATATCCCCCCTAAAGGGGCCACGGGGCAAACTAGGAGGAGTTTCAAAGATCTGCCCAAACCCAGTGGCTGAAATGCTGAGACTGAATCCACACAGCTACTCCCGCAGCCTGTGGTGGGAACAAAGTGCAGTGGAGAAACACGGGCAGGGGGGACTGCAGAGGAGGGAGCAGGCAGTGTGAGAGGCTCTGAATTCCCCAGGGGGTGGTCCTTCACCAGCCGGGCTCACCAGACCCCAACACAAAGGGTTTCATCGCAAGGGTTGCGTCTCTAAAACCGGTTTCAATTTTAAAACCTGGGATTTGGATCGGAATCCTTTCCTCCCCAAATTCCTCTCATCCAGGCTTGGGTGGACAGGAGCTCCATGCAGAGGGAAAAGGAGGGGAAAGTTGTACACTAAAAATACGTTTAAAAGCTGCTCTGTACATTTTATATTAAGATTTCTTGAGGAAAATTTAGGAGACACTGAAAGTAATGACACCAAGCTGGAAGGATACACGAATCCCTGGAAGTCCTACGCAGGCTGCATCGGAACCCAGCCCGCTTATTTCTGCTACAGATTAGTTTCTATTTTAATTTTATTCCTTCTGCATAAATGATATTAATTACAGTAAATCAGCATAATTAGCTCCTTCGCTGAGCATCCCTCTCTCCTCTGGTGACAATGCAGCTTTCCCTTGGACCTCGGAACCAGATGGTTTAAGGCACTTGGATACCCACGGGCAGCGGCTGGATCGATATTAAACTTTAATCATTGATTTAGCAGCCTAAATAGTCCCCACGTAGCTAAAACATCTCTTGCTCAAGCTGTCCAATCCCCCCAGGATGACTGAACAGGATACAAACAGCTCAGAGCAGAGAACTCTGTGGCTTTTTCATGATTTGCTAAAAAACGAGCGTGTGCCGGTCCCGCACGGACACACCCACGGACACACGGCCGGTGGCACGTCCCCTGTACCACAGGCAGTTAAAAAACAGCCCCAGTTGCCCAAATAAGATCAAGTTTTATAAAAGCCAGCCCAAAGCTCCCCTCCTTTGAAGAGAGAGCTGGGTTTTTGGGGGCCGAAGGGAGGCACCTCCTCTTTGGGTCAGCGCTGGGGACGGTGCCGGGAGAGGCCCCTCTGTGGATGATTGTAAAGCGCAAACATTTCGGGTTTTAAAAGAATAAATAAAAATAAATAGACTGGATTAATCCCATTACGAGGACAGCGACCCCCCCGCTTGGTGCAACTGGTAAAATTCCAAGGGTCTCCAAGGGTTGGGTGGGAACACGGAAGCACTTGAGTGATGCCATCTCTGCAAAAACCCTCTTGGCCCACCGGGAAGAGCCAAGGGGAAGGTCCTGCCACTCTGGGGAAAGTGAGAGGGGATCCTGCCATGGAATGCGTCAAAAATAGTGGAGAGTGGGTCGCGGGCTTTTTCCCATTCCCACCAAACCAGCTGGGAAGACTGTGCTGATTTCCACAGAAGAGTGGGACAACACGACAGAAACCAAATCAAGCTCTGGTCCCACTCACAAAACCCAAGGGCTGTTCTTTTTACAGAGAGGGGGCTCAGGGGGTTCTCTATTTCCCAGCAAGTTCTGTGTTCACTTCTGCCTGCCTGGAATCATTCCCACCTTGCCCCTTCCCCGTGGATTACACGACAGGGATGCAGCTCTTACAGAACTGGAGAAGAACTTCAGGGGAGGCGTCTCCAGAACTGCCCAAGGGACGCGATGGCGCATGGGGAACACTCTGCAGTTGTTGGGAAGCCACACCACGGCCCAAACCAGTTCCCTCTGGAAGGTGGAGGAGCAGGAGGTCACACCCACCCACCCACCCACCGATTCGGAGCAGGAAAGGAAGGTTGTGGATCCAGCACCACGACGAGCCGGGGGATCATTATGCCAATCACCCAAAGTAGAGGGAATGAAACCCATCACAGGAGTTCATCCCCAGTTGGGGTTGTGGGTTCCTCTCCCCCTCTCCCTGGAGCCCCCACCCCGGCACTGCCTCGATCCACCTCAGCTCGCCCAGGATTTCCTGTTCTCCGCGTTCTTCTGGCTCTTCTCCAGCCGCAGGGTGGACCCTCCCTCGGCCTTGGCCAGGGCTGTGAGCGAGGCGAGGTTGGAGGCCGAGCCGGAGAAGTTGCCGCTCCGCCGGTTGTCGGCACTGGAGGTTCCCGCTCCGTGCAGCCTCAGCCCGGAGCTCCGGCGCCGCGCCGCGCCCGTTGCCCTCCTCACCCGGTCCGGCTTCACCAGTAACCCATAGCCAGGGTTGCACCTGAAGTATTGCCTCCCTCCAATGGAGCCGTCATTCTTCCCTGCGGGAGGAGAAAGCCCAGGGACGGGATGGTTCGAGTTGGGGAGCGACCTCAAAGCTCGTCCCGCTCCAACCCTGACGCCTGAAACGACTGTCATGGGTTTCTGGAGCTGAATTTTAGGAGAAGGGGGTGCTTCCAGGATGGTTTCTGGGAGAAGCTGCTGGAAGCTTCTCCTGTCCTGTGGAGCCAAGGACAGCCAGGGCCAGGAGGGACCTCCTGCTGGTGGCCAGAGTGGAGCCAATTAAAAATCATAGTTACAGCTCTGTGATACATATTCAAGAATTGGAATGTTTGCACAGTTGAAAATTCCAGCCATGAGATAACAACACAGAGAGAGAGACGAAGGTGGGAGCAGGAGGAGGAGAATGAAGAACCCCATGCTGAAGCAGGTGGAGGGAAGGACTTAAAGCTATTTCCCCTGTCCTCTCCCTGAAGCCCATGGGTGCACAGACCCCCCTGCAGCCCCTGGAGGAGCAGGTGGATGCCCCAAGGAGCTGTTGCCCTGGGGGAGGCCCAGGATGGAGCGAGATCCTGCAAGAGACTTGCAGCCAGGACTCCTGCAGAAGGAGACCCACCTGGAGCAGGTTNGTTCTTGGGACTCATTTATTTCTTACTTTCTAGTTTTATCACCTTTAGTTTTAGTTCTTCTCTTGTTAGCAATAAATTTCAGTATTTAGCCCCTCTGAGTTTGTTTTGCCATTATCTCTCAGCTGTTTTTGCCTTTTTTTTCCTTTTTTCCCTTTCCCTCTGGGAAAGGGTGGGGGGGGAGCCTGGAGGTTTGGGTGGACACTGGGTGAAAACCATCACAACGAGGGATGAGCCTCAAGGGTTATGAAGCAAAAGTGAGGCCCAAAAAGAGTTAATTGTCCTGTTAGAAAGTTCCAGCCTGGCTGTGGAATGTGGTGGGCAGTTTGTTCTGTTCTGTTTGCTAGACAAAAAACCTTGAAAAGAAGTTGGGAATAAATACCTTGCTGCTTAAAGACCAAATTCTTTCCAGGCAGTTAATTGATTTCAAGCTTTTTGGCATGAGTTAACTGAGTGAGGAGAAACTGTTCAGCACCTGCTTTGCTTGAGTGGCCATGAGAACACGGAGAGGGGTTCTGTTCGAATCCCCGGGCCAGGTTGGAGAGGACTCCACATAATCAACAGAGTGGTCATAAATTAGGAGGGTGCAGACATTTGAATAGAACCAAATGGATGTAAGCCAGTGGTTTTTCCAAGCTCCAGTGGCTGGGTCGAAGGCAAAGAAAGTTGAGGAGGTCAAAGCGAGGAAGAGGAGCCAAAGACCCCCTGAGGTAAAGCTGAAGAATGGAAAAACCACCTTATGCCAGTGCCAAGAGGAGATTCTGAAAGGCTCTGCCCAAACTTGGCCTAGTCCTTAATGCATGTAATTAGATGCTGTAATTCATCAATAAGGAAAATCAAACAATCCAATCATATCTCAAAATGGCTCGTTTTGCACTGTTGGTTGGAAGCTGCTTTGCCCAGCATGAGCTGGGGAGCTTTCTAGCACTGCTCCAAATAAACACCTTTTGCTGCTAAAAGAATAAATTCCCTCTTCTTCTCATTCCACAGTTTTTGGTATCAAAGCCCCGTCCAGGGACACTTCCAGGGATGGGGCAGCCACAGCTCCTCTGGGAAACCTGTGCCAGGGCCTGCCCACCCTCTCAGGGAAGGGTTTTTTTCCTACAAAACGGGGTTTATTTTGTGTAAATGGTGCTACTGGGAGGGCACCCAGAGAAGAAGGCGAGGAAAAAGGACTGAGAGGGAAAAGGATTGTTCCCTAAAAACACACCCCGGAGGCAAAAGTTCCCTGCTCAACACCAGCAAAGCCACCACCTGGGGACAGTGACTCTGAACAGGACACTCCATCCTGTCCTTCCTCCCCACCTGCTCTTCAGAGGAATTCTTTAATTGCCTCCAAAGTGGTCAATAACCTGTCCCATTAGCAAAGTAATTGGAAGGAAGGAAAAAACCAAAAACAAAAAAACAACCAACCAAACAAACAAAAAAACCCCCAAACCAAGCCAAAAAAACCTACAAAACAAAAAACCAAAAAAACCTCCAACCAAATCAAAACAAAAAAACACACAAAAAAACACACACAAAAAACCAAAACAAAACCACAAAAAACCCACAAAAAAACCTCACAACAAAACCCCAAAACAAAACAAAAAACCCAAACCAAAAAACCCAAACAAAACAAAAACAAAAACAAAACAACCAAAACCCAAACCAAACCAAAACAAAACAAACCCCACAAAAACACAAACCAAAACAAAAGCAAAAACACCAAAAAAAACCCCAACCCCCCCCACAAAAACAAATAAAAAACCAAAACAAAAAACCAAAACAAAACCACAAAAAACCCACAAAAAAACCTCACAACAAAACCCCAAAACAAAACAAAAAACCCAAACCAAAAAACCCAAACAAAACAAAAACAAAAACAAACAAACAAAACCAAAACATTAAAACAAACAAACAAACAAACAAAAACAAACAAAAAACATTTAAAAGGGCTTTGGGCTTTCTGAGTTGACATTTGAAGTTGAGCAGAGTCACTGTTTTCATGACAGAAACCCTCCACAGAACAGGAAGAAATCCCAAATCTCCGATTCCTCCCCTGGGCACCGGCACAGAGCCCACCCCCAGCGGGAAAGGGCAAACATCCAACAGCGCTTTCAGTCCCCCCCTTTGTTTTGGGGGTGTTCCCTTTGTTCTGCTCCCATCACCACGTTGGGTGGTGATCCCATGGATTGAATTTCCACGGACTTGGGCTTCTACCCCTGCTTTTAGTGGGACCAGGACACCACTTGGTGACCACACTGCCCAGGTGTTGCTCCAGCTGTGCCAGGAGCCAGCTGTGCCCCAACAATCCAGGCCCTTAATCCTTGTGGGAACAGAAGGGGATGAAACAAAGCCCAGTGAGATCAGCGGGAGAGGCTGCAGTTGGCTACAAATCCCAGGGCTTTTCCTGGGAAGCTGCTGCTTTTTGGGATGTACAAAGAAGCTCCATGGGCTGGAGCAGCCGGGCAGGGAGGGAAGGTGACCTTCCAAAATGGGAACTAGTCTCTAAATGCATATTACTACTACTACTACTACTACTACTACTACTACTACTACTACTACTACTACTATTATTATT
>VXAU01000106.1:46253-60155 GCA_013399695.1 Formicarius rufipectus | reverse complement strand
ACTACTACTACTACTACTACTACTACTACTACTACTACTACTATTATTATTATTATTATTATTATTATTATTATTATTATTATTATTATTAACTCAGGAGCAGAGCTTTCAAAGGGAGCAGAGCTCCAGTTTCCTTCCCAGGATGGCGAATTCCAGGGAGGTTCCCGAAAGCCGCCGGAAACACAAGGCCCAGCTCAGCTTTGCTGAGCCTCCGGATCCGGGAACACTGGGATTCCCTGTGGGAACGGCTCCCATTCCAGGGAATTGTACAGCCAGAGGAGCGTGGGAAGCCTGGGATGTGCTGAGTCACCGAAGGGAGCACAGCAGGCTGGGAATGCTGCAGGGTGGGAATGTTGCACCCTGGGAATGGTGTAGCCTGCGAATGTTGCAGACTGGGAATGCTGCAAGCTGAAAATGCTGCAGGCTGGGAATGCTGCGGGGTGGGAATGCTGCAAACAGGAAATGCTGCAGGGTGGGAATGCTGCAGGGTGGGAATGCTGCAAACAGGGAATGCTGCAGGCTGGGAATGCTGCAGGCTGGGAATGCTGCAGGGTGGGAATGCTGCAGGCAGGGAATGCTGCAGGCTGGGAATAGTGTAGCCTTGGAATGCTGCAGGCTGGGAATGTTGCAGGGTGGGAATGCTGCAGGGTGGGAATGCTGCAAGCTGGGAATGATGCAGGCTGGGAGTCCTGCAGGTTGGGAATGCTGCAGGTGGGGAATGCTGCAGGTTGGCTAAAAGGATTAAGATAAGGGGCTTTTACATGTCGCGGGTAACCCAAACCCTCTCACTGCCAAAAGCTGAAGCTGCTGCCTCTCTCTTGGATTTTCCACTGCCTTCCCCAAATCCTGCCGGCTCCTGGAGAAATCAAGTGCCTGGAAAGAAGGAGCTGGGAAGCTTGGGGCTCCAGCAGGGATCAAATCCCAGCCCTCACCTTCCTCTCCTCTCATTCCTGTATTTCCACAGGAAGAGGAAGAGCCTCCCCAGGAACTGCACCCTGCTTTCCAAAAACATGTATTTACAGCCTAAATTCGGGGAATTCCACAGGCAAGAGTCAGGCAGGGGTGATAAATGAGAAGGTGAAAGAAACCTTAAATGATCTGTATGACCCCGTGGACAGTGTATGACTATTTCCCACTGGTTTTACCCACATATAGGGGAACAGCATTTCCCTATATGTGGGAAAATGAAATTTTTAATTTTTTTTAAATTTTATTGCAATTAAATGTTTTTAAAGTAGCAAAATTAAAATGTTGCAATTTTAAAGCTTCTTTTAAAACAGCTTATTAAGGGACCTCTTCTCTCTTAATGCCCATTAAGAGACTTTGCAACTCATTTAGCCTAAAAGTCCCTTTGCTCACGTAAATCCCACAACCCCAGCTGCGTTTGGACACCTGTCTGCTCAGAGCAGAAGCCCAGGAGGGACTTCTGGGGACACAAGACCCATCTCCTGCAGTTGTTACTTTCCAAGCTGCATGGAAAAGCCATCCTGATCCCTGTTTTTACTGTGAGAAGCCAAATGAATGACTGAAAAGGGACAGTCAGGGCAGTTGGGATGAACCAGTCAGGGAGGGTTTGGGTTGGAAGGGACCTCGAAGGGGTGGGAAGCGAGAGCAGGTTTTGGGGGAAGGGGACAGCAGGGAAACCCTTTTGCATTCCCCTTCTGGAAACCCCCCAGTGATGTGTAATGTGGTGGTTTGTGTGTAGGGCCTTCCCTAGAAACTGGGGGCAAAAGTAAGGCAGTTTTCCATATCATTCCCTTATGGAATCAGGTGGATAAAGACACAGAGGGAGGTTCTTCCCTCTCTTTTCTCTTCTCTGCCTTGTTGGGTGAGCTCAGACACAGCAGCTCTCGGGGTTTAGGTCTGGCTTATCTCTGTGAGCTAAGGCCTGGCTGAGGGCAAGAGGAAAGAAACTCACTTCTCCTAAGGGAAGTTGGTGAGATCTTAGTGTATTAGTTGTTCTACTGAATTAATTCCTGGAATTCGATTGTGTGGGATTGTTGTGTTTTTACCCTTTTTGGTCCTTTTCCTGTTTCCCTTTTCCCTTTTTGGATTGCTTGGAATCCTTGGGCACATGTACATAGTGTTTAGTTGTATATACACAAAATACCTATAAATATATCTATATATATATTCCTTTACTACATTTTCCTTTTTGCTACCTTTTTTCCCCTTTTTCAGGATGGGAGTTGGAAGAGCTGACCAGCTCCCAGCTGGGTTTGGCGGGGAGCCAAACCAAACTTACAAAGGCAACAATTCCCCCTTCCCCATCCCAAAAGATCAGCCTTGGGATGAGCTCTGCCCACCTGATGAGCTTTACCTGAAGGCAAATCCAGTTCCACGCCGACCCACGTGCCCTCCTGGAACTCTGTGGGGCCGACGTAGCGAACGATGCCCGTCTTGTTGGTGCCCACCTGTAGGAGTACAAAACCTCTTGGCAACGAAGCAGTTAACAGGGAAGTCGAGGAGACCTTGGGAGAACCCTGAATGGACATCTCTTGACAGATGAATGACTGTGAATCTCTGTGGCCTCCCTGTCTCCAAGGTGTATGAAGCTGCCTCGACTTTGTGGCTACACCCTGAACCTGGATGAGGACTTCATGGTGTTTCTAACTTGTGTCCACTACCACACATCTCTGCATAGTGAATAGTGTGTTATCTCCTGGTTATAACATCTCCTCCCAATGTTGCCCCCTAGTTGTAATATTTCCTCCCATACTTAGCATAAGTCAAGCCCTGGGATGAATATTCATTTGCTGAACGTCTATACTGTGTGTTTANCCTGAGATTGTGCTCTACGGTGAACTCGCCACCGGCTGCCGCAAGAGAGGAGTCCCCAAGAGGAGATACAAAGACTGCCTGGAACAACACCTCAGCCTTGGCCATAGTGACCACCATCAGTGGTCCACCCTGGCCTCCAATTGGGAGACGTGGAGACACACAATCTATAACGCTGCTGTCTCCTTTGAAACCGCACGCAGAATCAGCCTGGAGGAGAAAAGACACCGCAGAAAGAACCGGGCCCTGACAGTGCCACCTCCGGAGACTTTCTGCTGTGCCTTTGGCAACCGGACTTGCCTCTCTCACACTGGCCTCATCAGCCATCAGAGCTTGCAGCAAGTGTGGGTAAAACCCTCCCAAATCTTCGTTCCCGAAGTCTGGCCATGATATGATAACATTGTGTGTTGTAGTTTCAATAAATGTTCCTGTTTGCACCCCTATCAAACGGGGACCGTTAGTTTTTGACCACCACACCCACCTGTGGCATAATGCAGAAAACTGGATATTCTGTGAATATTCTGTGAACAATTCATTGTGCAGTTCCCAGGAAAAATAAGCCTGTGTTTACAGATTTCAGGAGAGCAGTTCTCAGCTTTGGAGTGGGACTTATCTATAAGAAGAACATCTGCTGTTACTCCCAAAGTTCCTTTAGAGAGCCTTCATGGGATGAGCTTTCGGGAGGAATTAATTAACATTAAGACCAATGGACTTTAGGTGGCCTGAGAATAGACAGTTCTAAGCTGTCCAATCATTTGATATAATGATGTAACTGAAAAGCACAGATCATAAACACAAGGTGTGGTATGTGAAGAAAGGCTTTCTGATTGATCCACTGCATGAAGTGTGTGTGTGAGTTTGTGAGCCTTCAGGGCCCGTGCTGCCCGGAAGTGGCTCTGGGATGAGCTCTCATGTGAGCCTTTATATATATATATATATTTGTTTTTCTTTTTATTTTACTTTACCCACCGTGACATATTCCCCCTCCCGGAGCCACTCGGGGACCTCGTTGGCATCGTCGGAGTCGCAAATCGCCTCCAGTTTCTCCTCGTCCGCCTCGGCTCCTTCGCGGCTCATCCCCCTGGCTGTGGCCACGCTCTTCCCCCCTTCCTGCTGCTGCTCCTCAGCCTTGGGGGGAGAGGGGGGATCCGAGCCCAACATGCTGGTGAAGGACTTCAGCTCCGACGTCTTGACCTTCTGGATTCGGAAGGGTGAGGACGTGGCGGCGACGCCGGGCCGGGCCTCCTGCTCGAGGGCAGCCAGCGGCTTGGGAGACGCTAAGTCTGGAGCCCCGGGAGATGTCTCCTTTATCCTGGCTTGTCCTGCTGGCTCCGTGGATTGTTTGGAGATGGACTCCTTCTTTGGAGTGGAGGTAGAGAGCAAGGGCTTGGCAGCGGGGGCGCCGCTCCCTGGCTCGCTCGGAGCCACAGGAGACGCCCGAGGGTTGGGTTGCACATCGCTGCCGTTCACCTCGGGGCCGTCTCTGGGGCTGAAGGGAGCACCTTGAAGGCTGAAGGTGAGTGGGCTCTCCCTCTTGGTGCTCTCAGAGGAGCTGTCAGAGTGTCCCGGAAGGTCAGGAGAGACCGGAGCCGCCATGGGAGCTGGGAAGTCACTCCCGCAAGGGATTTGACCTCCTGGCTGAGCCGCAGCTTCGCTTCCCGCTGCCAGCGCCTCGGAAAGGGTGGCTGTGGACACACTGTGGGAGAAGTAGCCACTGGAGGCTTCACTCAGAGGGCTTGGAGGCCCCTCCTGGGAGTCCTGTGCTTGGGAATCTCCCTGGGGCTGCTGCAAAGGCACTTTTGGTGTCTTTTCCAGGCTCTTGTCCACCTCGGGTGTCTGGAATTGCTGTGTCCCGATTTCCTCTTTGCTCACCTGAAACGAAGAGCTCCGTCATCCACAAGATCCGGGCTAAAAGCACAGGCACAAGATCTCTGGGAAGTACCAAGCCCTTCAGCTTATCCCAATCCCCGTGCAGCTGCAACCTTCAGGAGATGGAAGCTGCTCCCAGGTCAGCCCTGTAAACCTGGGAGGATTGTCAGCTCCTTCCTTCCATTAACAAGAGAAGTGTCAGCACCAAGAAATACGCTCCCCACTATTTACTGAGGAATTATTTATATTACAGGAATGGTCATTTGCTGTTTGCACAGCAGGATTTATATGGAATAGGAACCAGCCACGATCTATATAAGTCTCTCACAGTTATTTGGCTTAATTCTCCACGCTGATAAATCACATCCCTCCACCTGAACTGTCACTTCTGTCCCCGTTTTCCAAATGTCATTCCCACCCCGCCGCCGCCGCCGGCTCCACGCGCTTCCAGGGAATGGAATAAACGGCACCTCCTGAGATTAACAGCCCATTCCAGTGATGTATTTCTTGGCTGTGAAGTTTACTAAATCTGATGGATCGATATCTTTTGCCAGCACATGTACTCTAAAAGATTAGGATGTCTTTAAATCTCTTTGGGAGGGATGGAAGGAGGGGACTGCTTGGAGGGAGAGGGGGGGATAAAAGGGGTTGGAGGACAGCAGATTTGGACATCTCCTGCCTCGGGTGGACATCGTGGTTTCTGATTCAAAATGTGATTTTTAGAGTGGGAAAGTGTCCCAAACTACAAGACCTTCCCCTTACTCTCAAGTGCCTTTTCCACTGGGAGCATAAGCAGCGTTTGTGGAAAGAGGGATCTGGTTGGATTGCAGGAATTTCAGGACCAAAGGGTGGCTATTATTAAGAGAAATATAATACAGAAAAGGGATTTTTTTTTAATATTCCTGCAGATTGAAGACATCTTTAGCTCTTCTATGGCCAGGGTGGTGCCCACGTGGACTCAGGAGCTCTGCTCCTCCTTTGGGTGCTCCCTTCAGGTAACACACACTTTGCCAAGACAGTAATAGCCTGATGTGAGACTGAAGTTCTGCTGAGAAGGGGGACATCACAGGGTCTGTCTTCTCTCCAGCTTAGCCAGAGCCATTTTTCCACATGGCTGGCATGGCAAAATGGAGATCCACGCTCGGGATAATAAACACATTCTGTTTATAGACAGCATCAGAGCCTAGAAAATTACCCTTTAAAGCAGCCAACCAGATGGGCTTTAGCAAACTAACTGCTGACAGCAGCAGCTGCTTCTGCCACCTCTGGAAGGTGAACATACCAACTGTCCCACCACACCCTGGGATGTGCTGACCTGTTTCATCCTGGCAGCACTGGCATCCACGCTGGCTGACTGAACCATGATTCGTGGCACAGCCTGTGGGAAGGGAAACAGGTTCCATTAGAGGATTGAATATTGTCAAAAACTGGTAAAACTTTTGAAATTTGAAATTCTGGGATCTGGGAAATTCTATCATTCTGGGATCATAAGGAGAGCTTTGCCATGAAAGGATGGAGCACTGAGCTGGACCTTTAGTATTAAAAGGGAGTTTAGAAAAAGGCAGAGGAGAGCAAGTTTTTCCATGAGCAGAGGGAGGAGTTTCAAGCTAAAAGAGATTCAGAGATGGGATATCGGGATGAAATCCTTCCCTGGCACAGGTTTCCCAGGGAAGCTGTGGTTGCCCCATCCCTGGAAGGGTCCAAGGTCAGGTTGGAGCAACCTGGGCTAGTGGGAGGGTGTCCCTGCCCATGGCATTGGGACTAGTTCAGGTCCCTTCCAACCCAACCCATTCTATGATTCTACAAGTGCTATTTTATTGCATTCTCATGACAAGCTCTGAAGGGGCAAAACCCTTCCCCAGAGCACCCCTGAGTGAGACACACAAGCACCTGCAGGTGCAAATCCACAGGGGACAAAGTTTTCTTTCATGCAGCTGGTCAAAGGCAGATCCCTGAGCAACCAGGTGACCCAGAGAGCTGAGGGCAGTGAAATCCTCAGCTCCAGCCCACCAAACACCACAACTGCATCTTCTCCTTGACAGCACCAGCTCTGATATGAAGGCATTGACAGGAAATGTCTCTCACTTGCTACAGATTCAGGTTTTTGTGTGAAAAGTTGGAAACAATCCCCCTCCTAAAGACTGGAAGAGCACGTTGGGACACTTGACTGTAACTCTGAGGCTGAGCTGTCAACTCAAACTGTCCTGGGGCACCACGTCAGTGGGAAACCTTGGCAAGGTGTCATGGGTTCTGTAGCTGAATTTTAGGAGAAGGGGGGGCTTCCAGGATGGTTTCTGGTAGAAGGTGCTGGAAGCTTCTCCTGTCCTGTGGAGCCAAGGACAGCCAGGGCCAGGAGGGACCTCCTGCTGGTGGACAGAGTGGAGCCAATGAAGGATCCCAGTCCCAGCTCTGGGATCACAGAGTGAAGAATTAGGAGTGTGGGGCAGTTGGGAATTCCAGCCATGGGAGAACAACACAGAGACCAAGGTGGGAGCAGGAGGAGGAGAAGGAGGGACCCCACACTGGAGCAGGGGGGGGAAGGACTGAAAACTGTGCCCCCCCTGCAGCCCCTGGAGATCCCTCGGGGTGCACAGACCCCCCTGCAGCCCCTGCAGGAGCAGGTGGATGCCCCAAGGAGCTGAGGCCCAGGATGGAGCGAGATCCTGCAAGAGACTTGCAGCCAGGACTCCTGCAGAAGGAGACCCACCTGGAGCAGGTTTTTCCCCCAGCACAAGTATTGCCCGGGGGGTGGACTCCCGTTGGAGAGGTCTCTTGAGGACTGTCTGCCGTGGGAGGGACCCCACGGGAGCAGGGGAAGGACTCAGAGCTGCGGCCCCCCTGCAGCCCGTGGGCAGGACCGTGGGGGAGCAGGTTGTCCCCCTGCAGCCCACGGAGCCCATCGGGGGGCAGAGACCCGACTGCCCCCCATGGAGTGACCCCCAGGACAAGAGCAATGGCAGCAACAACACCCACCTGCAAACCTCCCATTCCCTGCTCCCTGCAACTGCTGGAGGGAGGGAGGAGAGGGAGGAGAGGGGTGTTCTGGGGACTCATTTATTTCTTACTTTTTAATTGTATTACCTTTAGTTTTTGTTCTTCTCTTATTAGTAATAAATTTAAGGATTTAGCCCCTCTGAGTTTGCTTTGCCATTATCTCTCAGCTGTTTTTTGCCTTTTCTCCTTTTCCTTTCCCTCTGGGAAAGGGGAGACCTGGAGGTTTGGGTGGACTCTGGGTGAAAACCACCACACAAGGGAAGCATGAAGGAGAGAGGAGAAAGAGGCACAAACATCTCTCTAACACCATGAAATAACACCCTGCAAGTGCAGGTTCACTTTAGAGGACAGAGCTCTTCAAGGGAGTTACACAATCTGGGAGCAGTTTGCTTTGATTCCTTTTTCTCCAAGGGACTTGGAGACAAGGGACCTGTCCAAACACCCATCTCCCAGCCAAGTGATTGCCAGAATTCAACAATCCGCCTAAAGAACCAAAACCTTGAGGAGTCAGGAATCTTCTCTTGCAGCCCTTCTAAGCACAGCAAAGCAGGAATCTGACTGCTCTAATCCCCAGGAGAAACAAACACGGCAGAAAACTGTTATTTATGTAGAGATTTCCAGGCATTAAAATACAACATGGCAAAAAAATAAAGGGACAAAAGATGGACAAAACCCCACCAGGGTCACACAGTGGACCCAAAAAACTTTTATTTTTTTGAGCCATAAAAGCTTTATTTCGATAAAAGCAAGAAGGAGAAAACGGGTTTTTCCTGTCATTTAATGTGCTAATTAAAAGGTCACCACTGAGATGGGGTTCAGAAGAACCAGGCTCAGTTTTGGGTGCACTTTGAGGTTCTCACTGGGGACAGGTCCTGGGGCTCCAGGAAGCAGACGGTGACTTGAATCAGAGTAAATCAATGAAGGATAAAAACAAACCCAGCTTCAGGGCTCGTGGTTGCAGAGGTTTTCACACACCTGCTGCTCCAGAACTTCACCTTCCTGCAGACTGAAGGGCTCACCTTCTAAAGCAAAAGAATTGACCTCAAAACAACTGCAGGACCAACTTGTGACCAAGCCCAGGGATAGTTCAGAGCAACGAGGCGGTGCAGGTACTCAAAGTCATCCTAAGCAGTAACTCAGACACACAAGGATAACTTGATTATTGTAAGAGCCAAGTCTTCCTCTTCAATGAAGACCAGAGAGGAGAGGGATTAACTTCCTGATGAGAAAATCCTGCAAATTTTAGGTTTAATAGAGGCTTATCAGGGCTTGAAAGGGAGCAGAGTATTTGGCAGAGCACTTACTCTCTCCTCTTCAACCACCTTCAAGCCATGGGTTGGCCCATCCTGGCAGTTCTGTTAAATATCACCTTTTAATATCCAAAATATCCATAGTTAGAAGGCTTTAGGGCTAATCCCTGGGCAGGCTCTGACACAGCACTTGAAACCTTTGGCTGAACCCCAGGGAGGAGCCAAAGCTCTTGAATTCAAATTATCCTCGTTGAATATCTTCACAGCCCAGTGCTGAGAACATCATTTTGGGAATCTCAGGATGGGTGGGAAAAGGAAAAACACTCTTGGGGATCTCAGGAAGGGTGGGCAAAGGAGAAACACTGTCCTTGTTGTGTGACCTGACAGGTACCAGGAGCTCCAGCCACCTCCAGGCTCTCCCACGGGCACCAAATATTGTTCTTTTCCCCCCTGTTTTCCCCCAATAATTGGGCCATTTTCAGGATCTGCTCTGAGGTCCAGTATTATTATCCTGAGAAAACCACTCAGAACTGGAGTTAAAAAAAAAAAAAAGGTATTTTTTCTCTTTTCTCTCAGTTCCTTTGATTCCCTTTTCTCCCTTTAAAACAAACACAGGAAAGTGTTTGGTTTTTTTTTTTTTATCTCTCAAAGTCCTTCAGTCTCACAGCCTGTGAATCCACCAAAACCTACAAATCCACTCGGTATCAAACAGCAAAATAGAGAAAAGCCACGACTCTTTAATCACTCCTCATCGAGTTCTCCTCCTGAAGGGATGACAAATCTCCAAACCACAGTGACTGTGCCAAGTGATGTTTAAAAAAAACACACGGAGAAAAAAAGCAATTTTGAGGAGTTGCACTTTCCCAACTTGGGGGTGTTGACAAGAAGCAGAGAGAGGCGGAAAAGACCCTCACTGGGGCAGCAGGGCCACCAAACCACACCTGGGGGAGGAAATGGTGTGAAATCTTCTTGGAGGGGAGACTGAAAACAAAGTGTTTTGACTTCCTGTGAAGACAAAGCTCTCTGAGTCGAGAGCCAAATTCTATCCTGAAATGCTTGTAGATAGGGACTGCTAAACCAGACATATAAATATATTTATCCCCTGGCAAAACTCCACCCTTCCCCACTGATAATTTCTGGCACCACTTCTTCAGCCAAGCTGACAAAACGGGGAGGGAGATGGAACATGAAAGCAGTTCACTTTAAAGCATCTTTGGAGTCTTTGTAGAACAAAAATCAGCTTTTTCCTGAGAGCTGCTGCTCCGAGCAAGGAGTTTGGGGAGGGGTGGTGGGAAGGAGCTTAAGGGGCAGCCCCAAAACCCCCCCATCCTGTGTCCTGGGGTCACCCCACAGTGTGGGCTGCAGGACAAGGGGGGGGATTCTGCCCCTCTGCCCCCTCAGGTGAGACCCCACCTGGAATTCTGCCTCCAGCCCTGGGAACAGCAGCACAAGGATGTGGAGCTGCTGGACAGAGTCCAGAGGAGGCCACGGAGATGCTGCAGGGCTGGAGCCCCTCTGCTCTGGAGACAGGCTGGGAGAGCTGGGAGGGGTTCACCTGGAGAGGAGAAGGATCCAGGGAGACCTGAGAGCCCCTTCCAGAGCCTGGAGAGGCTCCAGGAGAGCTGGAGAGGGACTGGAGACAAGGCCTGGAGGGACAGGACACAGGGAATTGCTTCCCAAGGGTTAGATTGGAGATTAGGAAGAAATTCTTCCTTGTGAGGGTGGGGAGGGATTGGGATGGAATTCCCAGAGAAGCTGTGGCTGCCCCTGGATCTTCCCTGGAAGTGTCCAAGGCCAGGTTGGATCCCCTTGGGATAGTGGGAGGTGTCCCTGCCCATGACAGGGGGTGAGACTGGATGGTCTTTAATGTCCCTTCCCACCCAAACCAGGCTGTGATCCCACGTTGGAGCCCAGGGGGCAACAGGAACAAACCAGGACCCCAGAGCAGGGACAGGAACTGGGCTGGGCTTCAGTTCTCTGGAAGAGGCAACAAAAAGACAAAGTCGGGGACTGGAAGACAGAAAAAAGGAAAATGAGAACTCAGGATAGACCCTTTAATAAATATACCCTGAAAGCAGGAACAGGACCAGGACTTGTTTGGGGACAGAGCAGCCTCTCTTTGTTCTGCCTTGTTTTTACAGGTTTATTCTCTCATTCCTGAGAGAATAAACCATTTTCCACCTCCATGTGAACACAGAACATGGTTGCTCAGAAACTGTGGCTGCCCCATCCCTGGAAGTGTCCAAGGCCAGGCTGGATGGGGCTTGGAGCAACCTGGGATACTGGAAGGTGTCCCTGCCCGTGGCAGGGGGTGGAAGTGGGGGGGCTTTAAAGTCCCTTCCATCCCAAACCATTCTGGGATGATTCATAAATCTTTGATGCACATTCTCTGCTCACATGAGAGGTCACTTTGCCCATCCTTCGAGGTGACCAAAAGAGAGACCAACAAGCCATGCTGGGGAACTGGACCAGGAAAAGCAACTGTGCATCTCACCCCACTTCCAGAAGCACCAAAATTCATCCTGCACAAACTCCCCTTCACAACACCCATCACACACCTATGATGGGCACCTCTTCAAAGGGCCCAGAAAGGCACATTTGGTATTTCTGTGGCACTGAACACTTTGTAAAACACCTCTGGCAGTGGTGCCTTCAGCACAAAGCCTTTGGTTTCATGTCACTGGATGAAAAACCCTCCCAGTTCACACCCACTGTGGAGAAAGTTCAGTGGCAGTCCCAGAACATGCCAGGACAAAGCACCCAAGAATTGCCCCCCAAAATTGTTCAGCCAAGCCTTTAGCTGATCCAGTCCCACAGTGGCATTATCCCAAACTTCCAGGGCTTTCCCACCCACACCCAGGAGTGACTGAGCTCCAGGACCCTCCCACTGTTGGGATCACAACCATTTTTTAACAGCAGCTGCTGGAAACTCCTCCAGTGGGACAACAACATTTGCTTCACTGAAGAGAGATTTAAACCAGTCCTGAGCACTCTGGGGGAACAGACCTGCACGAGACACTCCCAGAAATGCAGGAAGGATTCCATATCCCTCAGTGAACAACCAGAAAAAGCTGAATGAGTTTTAAAAAAGGTCCTCCCCCCAACAATATTCCTCTCTAAAACTATCTCAAAACTGAGGGCAAAGTCGTTAATCACTCAAGGAGGAAACGCCCTGCCCTCCAGAAGGAGGTCTGGAACCAAGCACCAGTGAGTTTGATGGGATTTTTCGGGTGTGTTCATTTTCCTCTCTGAAGACATTTACTTAAACATTAATTTAATTAATTAATTTAAATTAATTTAAACATTAACCCCAACCAAACCCTCTCGTTCCACCCTCCATGTGTGGAATATTTTCAGCCCGAGACTTCTGAATTCCCAATTTCTGGGGTATTTGATGCAAAATGAACCATTTTCTGTGCCAAATGACTTCATTTCCAGGCCCTGGCAGATGAAAAGGGTAATTCAGACCCATTCTGAAGGCAGTTCTTAAAGAAGTATGAGGGGTTTGAAAGTTTCAGGGCCAGTTTTCCATCCTCGTTCTCATTCAGAACTCTCTGGGTGAGGATGAGAGAGGAAAGTGAGCTCAGAGAGAATCAAGACACCCCCAGCTGAGCTCCAAGAAGGGGACACACAGGAGCTCAGCTGGACACGGAGGATCTCGGGGGCTGTGCTGCTGAGAGCACTGTCATGGGTTTCTGGAGCTAAATTTTAGTAGAAGGGGGTGCTTCCAGGATGGTTTCTGTTAGAAGCTGCTAGAAGTTTCTCCTGTCCTGTTGAGCTAATTAACATCACAGTTATGCCTCTGTGATACAGATTCAAGAATTGGAGTGTTTGCACAGTTGAAAATTCCAGCCATGAGATAACAACAGAGAGAGAGAGAGAGAGAGACCCAAGGTCAGAAGAGCAGGAGGAGGCAAAAGAAGAACCCCACGCTGGAGCAGGGTGGGAGGGGGAAGGACTGAAAGCTATTTCCTCCCCCCCTCTCCCTCAAGCCCATGGAGATATTTTGGGGATTGGAGACCCCTTGCAGCCCCTGGAGGAGCAGGTGGATGCCCCAAGGAGCTGTTGCCCTGGGGGAGGCCCAGGATGGAGCGAGATCCTGCAAGAGACTTGCAGCCAGGACTCCTGCAGAAGGAGACCCACCTGGAGCAGGTTTTTCCCCCAGCAGAAGTGTTGCCCGGGGGGTGGACTCCCGTTGGAGANGGCACTCATTTATTTCTTACTTTTTAGTTTTAGTGCTTTTAGTTTTAGTTCTTCTCTTGTTAGTAACAAATTTAAGTATTTAGCTACTCTGAGTTTGTTTTGCCATTATCTCTCAGCTGTTTTTTGCCTTTTTTCCTTTTTTCCCTTTCCCTCTGGGAAAGGGTGGGGGGGGAGCCTGGAGGTTTGGGTGGACACTGGGTGAAAACCACCACAGAGCACTCAAATGAGATTTTACTGGACACTCTGGGGGAAGAAAAAGCCTTCAAGATGTTCAAGAAGGTTCTCCAAGGCCACATTATTTCCATTTGATTAAGGAATGGCTGTGCCTGCAATTCAAAATGTGCACCATGGCCATCCCTGAAAGTGCTGGGGTTTAATGGGCTGCCAGAAAAGGGGGTTTTGGCTGTTCAGGAAGCTTTTCATTAACTGCATCTCGTTAGTTTTGAAGATTAATTATGATGTCTGCATGAGAAGGTGAAGGAGAAAGAACTGACAGTTGTTCTCTCTGTGTGTCTGTACCACATTCCCACACCGTGAATTCCAGTTGCACATGGGAATTCAAGGAGATAATACTAATACTAATACTAATAATACTAATACTAATAATACTAATACTAATAATACTAATACTACTACTAATAAAATATAATAAATATAATCATATAATATATATTTATATATATTTATATATGTCTATATATATTTATATATATAAAATAATATAATAATATATTTATATCTATTATTTATATATATTTCATATATATAATGAAAATAATAATAATTATTAGTATTTTAAAAATAAATA
>VXAU01000106.1:30847-46216 GCA_013399695.1 Formicarius rufipectus | reverse complement strand
ATAATAATAATAAATATAAATTACTTATTTTTAAATTAATTAAAATATATTATTGCTGTTATTGTTATAATAACAACAATTGTTGTTGTTGTTGCTGTTGTTATTATTATTATTATTATTATTATTATTATTATTATTATTATTAATCATAACAAAAAGACATTTGGGCACCCAACAGGGTTCTGGAGTACGAAGGTGACCCAAAACCACTCACCAAACTGGCCACAGGAATTTGCTGCTGCCACAGCACTGGCAAAACCCAGAATTCAAATGGATTTCAAATGCACATTTTTACTGTCAGCACCCGAGGACGCCTTAAAATGCAATTACAGAGGCGGCTCCTGGAGAGCAACGGGGTCAAAAGGGAGAGAGCAGGAACTGTGCTTGGGAAGCCTCAGCATGGAAATAAAGAAGGGAACTTCAGTTCCTCCACCATCAGTGCTGAAATTCCGACCCTCCAGCACCTGCACTTCTCACACAAGGATTTTCAACTTCCCTCCCACCCCCAGAAAAAAGAGTCAGGAGGCTCAAAATCTCACATTCTGGGCTACTGAGCTTTTGAAAAACAGGCTGGGAAATAAACCCCAATTCCAGCCACGCAAAAAGGTTTCAATATTTGTCTTTTTTTTAATATACTTTTTATTTACAGACTACTGGCAATTAATTTAAAGGCATCAGATACGGGAGAAAATAAGCATTTTGGAACTTTAAAGTATATAAACAGCTTCATCAGAACCCAATCTCTGAGGTACATAAACAGCTTCATCGGAAGCCATTCTGCTAGTTACATAAAGAATCCTATTATGCCAAATTAATTCAATCTAACTAATTAGAGAGCAGGAAGTTCTTTCAATTATTTTATGTGCTGTCTGAGCAACACACTTGAATACGAGAGCAGATTTCATTAATTGCGGTTCATTATTCTCCAGATTAGTTACTAAACTTGCTCCAGAAGGTCAAAGGCAGAGATTTTGTTCACCTGCCACCACCTTGACTGGGATGGATCTACTTGGGTTGGAAATTCCAGCAATGCCAGAAGAGGAAAACACCCCCAGGAAGGATCATTTTGGGGAGGGAATTTGGTGTGTGCTCACTTGCCTTTTGATGCCAGACTGAGCAATGGCACAACTCAAATAAAAACCAGTTAGAATAATACAAATAAAATAATAATGAAAATGGGTATTTTCTATTTTCACTGCTTTTGTTTTGGAACTCCAGCAACCGCAGAAAACAAAAAACGGTCCCAGGAAGGATCATTTTGGGGATGGAATTCGGTGTGTGCTCACTCGTCTTGAGGCTGGTGCCAGCCTGAGCCATGGCACAACTCAAAGACCAGCTAGAATAATACAAATAAAATAATAACATAATGAAAATGGGTATTTTCTATTTTCACTGCTTTTGTTTTGGAACTCCAGCAACCCCAGAAAACAAAAAACAGTCCCAGGAAGGATCATTTTGGGGATGGAATTCGGTGTGTGCTCACTCGTCTTGAGGCTGGTGCCAGTCTGAGCAATGGCACGACTCAAATAAAAAGCAGCAAAAATAATGGAAATAAAATAATAAAATAACACAAAAGGGTATTTATTATTCTCATTGCTTTTTTTGAAACTCCAGTAACCCCAGAAAAGGATAATTTTGGGGATGGAATTCGCTGTGTGCTCACTCGCCTTGACGTCGGTGCCAGTCTGAGCCATGGCACAACTCAAATAAAACCCAACTAAAACAATAAAAGAACAGGCTCCCCATGGAATGGGGCCAGAGCTCCAGGAGTCTTTGGACAAGCCTTTCAGGGACAGAGTGGGATTGTTGGGGTGTCTGTGCAGGGCCAGGGGTTGGACTTGATGATCCTTGTGGATCTTTTCCAAATCAGGATACTCTGCTGAAGCAAGAGAAAGGCCTGAAAGAGTTAACTGAGCTGGGAAAGGTCCCTTGCTCTGTTAGAAAACTGCTGGATGCTGGTTCTCCCTGATACCTGATGGATAACTTGTCCTGTTCTATTTACTGCACCAAAACCTCGGATGAATGCTGGGAGTGCTGCCCCATAAACCCAGTGGTCATAAATCAGGGTAACATGGACATTTGAATCAGGTAGGAAGGCCTTGAGCCAAGGAGTTTTGCAAGCTTGACCAGCCAGGACACCCAACAAAGAAAGGTGGAGAGTTCATGGTGAGAAAGAGGAGAAAATGAGCCCTGAAGAGGCTGAAGGCGGGACAGACCACCTAAAGCTGTGCCAAGAGTAGATCCTGGAAGGTTCTGCCCCAAACTCCACCTGAACTCCACCTCCTATGGATATGATAATGTGCTGTCACAATCCATGAATATGCATGTTAAGATGTTGAATTCTTGGATGTCAACTGGATAAATCACCTGGTTTTTCACTGAGACTTTGGAGGAGTTTGTGCAGTGGAACTGCCTCGTTGCCCAGCGTTGGCAACAAACACCTTTGCTGCTCAAAGCCCAAATTGTCTCTGGGCAGCTCATTTATTTGGTGCTTTTTGGCATCACTGGGATTCACCGGGATTCCTAAGGGGAGTGAAGAAGCCCCGTTTCCTTCCTGACATTGCTCCAAAGAACACACAGAAACCTCTCAAACCTCTGTACTGGTAACACAACTGAGTTGTTCCATCACAAAACTAAAAGCAGCAAATAATGTGAACATTTCATTATATATCACACAGCTCCAGTGGTCATGGAAAAACCTGAGCTGCCCTCCAGTGCAACCAAGCATTAAAGCATCACACTCCTTATATCTCAGCCTGTAATTCCTTCAAAACCAAAGCATTAACAGCATTTTCCCCTCCTACTAAAGAGACCACGCTCCGGTTGACTTTCCACAGCGATCCGTAACAGACAGGAAAAGCTCTTGAAAGGGAGTTTGAAAGTTTAAAAACCGACTTCCAGACAAATCACACACGACTGATGCTGAGCAGAAAAAGGAGTGGGAACAGGTGGTTAGATTAGAGACAGGAAATGAGACCTCCTTGCTCGGTGATTCAGTAGGAATTCAAGAAGGTGTGAAAGGCTCTCACTGCAATTGTAAAGAGCCTCTATTTGCATCTTTTGCGACCCAAATTGCTTTAAAAGAAAGGTGCTGTCTTCATTTTAATGCTTTCCCTTTCACAAATGAGCAGCTCGATGTGATTCCAGTCTCAACACCAAGCAAAGGCAAGGTGAGAATGCAAAGCACTCAATCAGGTAAGAAACGGGAGTCAAACCTGCTCCTGTAGAGAATCAGTCCCCAGTCCAACCAAAAGTGTTTTCAATCTGCATTATTCTTATTTGTGCCACATTGGGGAGTTACTTTGAAAAATGTTTGAGTGCTAGTGGCTTTGTTTTTGCTGTTATTTCTTTAATATTTACTGCACTTTCATGATGCCAAAACAACTTCCTGTAGTCTTGGGACATTCTTACAACAGCAAGTTTAATTGTAGCAAACAATTCATCAGAATGCCTGGATCCAACCACACACACACACACACACAAAAGAGGTTTTGGAGGGGGTTTTAGGGTTTGTTTTGCTTTGTTTTGAGAAAAATATTCTTTCAAACATCAGTCTGCATGGCAAGGGGTGAGGAGAGGTCGAAGGTAACAAGTCCTGAGCTTCCACAACTCCAGGCCAGGGGAGAAGGTGACAGCAGAACGACCTGGGTGGGCAAAGCATGGAAAGAATGGACTCCCAAAAGCCACTTGAACACGAGCTCTGGCTGCAGATTTATCCTCACAACACTTTGTTAGACCTTTTAGACTTACCCTGCAGACAACTATTCCTTTACAAATAAACCACAACAAATAAACAAAAGGAGATGACATTATTGAAAATGGGATTCTCTATTTTAGAAAAGACAGAGAGGTTTTTTTCTTTTTTTTTTGAATTGAGCTTCATCACCCACGAACTACTGCTCAGAGCACAGGAACCACACCTGGGGCAGGTGGAGCTTTGCTGCACAACATCCAAAAAACCCCAAAAAAACTAAGGAAATCACGTGGAATGGACCAGGAAGAACAAAAAAAACTGCCCGAAGTGCAGGGCAGGAGACTGCAAAAGGTTCCACGAGCTGGGGCAAGGGCTGGGAGAGGGAAGGGTGTGTGAAACAAGGAATTAAAAATAGGATTACATTACGTGCTCTTGGCACGGCACAAACAACCCTAAGTGCACTTCATAAATTGTGCTATTGTTGCTGTGAGTGGGAGCCCCATAAATCAGGCTTTGCTGTGACTAAAAACTCTGCACCAACACACCAACCAGCATTTGGACAGCAGCTCTGAGAGGTCTGTGAGTTAATCCTTTACCTGCTGTGCAAGGGGAGAGCTTTGCCTGCCCTTCTTCTCATCTCGGACAGGAAAGAGAGACTTCAGCAGCTTTGGCATCTGAGGCACGAAGGATTTGACAGGATTCAGGTAGGAAGCAGCCAGGCCACCAATACCTGTTGGGAAAAATAATGTTGGAAAATGGCACCAGTTCTTCCCTGGGGAAAAGTGTGGCAGTTTTCGTGCCATGTCCAACCAAACCTCCAGACCTTCCAAGAGGGAAAGGAAAAGGAGAAAAGGCAAAAAAACAGATGAGAGATGATGGCAAAGCGAACTCAAGAGTGGCTAAAACACTGAAATTTATTACTAACAAACTAAAAAGTAAGAAATAAATCAGCCTTAAAAAAACCAAACAACCAAAGAACCCAAACCAACTCAAAACCTCCTCAAAAAATTGTAACGCTGTTATCTCGTCGGTGTGTGATGGCACCTTCCAGTGGTCAAAGAATAAGCCAAGGAAAAGCTCTCCCTGAGAGCAGCTCAGCTTTATGCGACACTCAGGAGCTGCAGCCACGTTGTTCCACTTCCAGGGAAGTTCCCTCAGCTGTAGGAAGGTCCTCACCTGCATCAGGAGAGTGGTCCTGCTGCCCAGAGCCCGGCAGGGAGGTCCGAGAGGGACTAACTCCTCTACTGGAACTTGTGGCACCTTGGGACACGTCCTGTTGGCTCTCCCACCGGCCCTGGAGGGGGGAAAAAAGGGTGGCATCTCACCAAGTTGGCAGCCCAGCAACTCTGAGACCCCACACCAGCCTGCCCAGCCCCTCTGCAAAGGTCAGAATCCCAGAGCTGAGGGAAAAGACCCTTCCCCGGAGGCGCTCGGAGGTGGAAGAGCCAGCCCTGCAAAGATGAGCAGCTTCAGCATGAAGGCACATTTATAGACTTCAAAGCTCCAGCATCTCCCCCAGTTGTGGTTTTGGAAGTTGGAAATAATACAAATTTATTTGTATTATTGTCTGACCCACATTCCTGGATGTTCTATCTCCTCAGGAGTGGAGCCTGGATGAGGAATGAGAAAGGGGTGAGGGCAGAGAGGGCTCTGAACGGGCCAGGGAAGGGGATCTTGGACCAAAGGGCTGGATGTTTGTGCCTGGATCAGAGAAAGGATGAGCTGAGAAGATCAAGAGGAAGCAACTGGAGGCACTCAAAGTTTTCCATCGGCCTGGAGAAGAAAGAGGTGGAATACAAAGGAGGAAGCGATGGAGACCAGGAGCCAGGAGAAAGATCCAGCAGAGACAGGTCAGTGTTCTGGGGTGGTTAGTGAAGATGAAAGGTCATTTCAGGTCTAGAGGAGACTGAGAGGGGATGAGGTTGGGAGCACCAGGGACAGAAAGCTGAAGGTGATCCACTTTCCCAAGATCCCAGAGTTCCCTGGATGGGCTTTCCACGGATCCCAAGGGTGGTGCACACCAGTCGGCGATTTCTCTTGCTCTTACAAAGGTCCACTGTGGTTTCCATCTCAACCTTACAGTCAGAAACTGGCTCAATGACAAAGGCTCTTGGCTCTACCAGAGAGAATCTCCAAGCCACTGTTTCCCACCAGCACGTGAGAATCAAGAATTCATGTGGCCAAATCCCTTTTTTCCTAACTCTGCACCATCTTCACGGGCAAAACCACGTGCAGATCTCTCTGCAAAGGCGACACAAAGCGATCGTGTGTCCCTACTGGAGGTTTCAGGTGGATACAGGACAGAGAACTCCTTCCCCAAACTGAGCACCACCTTAGGGGTGCAGAGGTGCCAAAATCCACGTGGTTCTCCTGAAAACTTCTGGTGGAGCCACACATGCCATGCCTGCCAAGGCAGCTCCTTTTAATTTACTTAATTTGTAGAAGACCTGAAGGCAAATCCAGTATCCATTTCTGAGTCTGTGGGTCCAAAGGATCCAATCTCAAGTGCTGCAAGAAGTCTCAGTGTCTCGCTCTCAGGACAAGCTTGGAAAGGTTTCACCCCTCCAGAAAACAGGATGTTCCAAGGACAGGATGGTGCAGTCAAACTGATTTGATCCCACTGATGGAAAGAGTTTTGCTACGGCTGGTGCAACATCTGGACTCAGCTGGATCATACTTCACCTCTGCCTTTTTTAAAAGACTAACAGAAATAAAACCACTTTGGCAGTGAAATGGAGGTGTGAACACATTAAAAAGGAGTAACAAGGGGTGGGTGGACCTGCTGCATCCCAGACCACAGGTTTAATAGCATTTTTCCTGGAGGCAAAGGGGGAAATGTGCCTTTTCAAGACGCTTCACACTGTTGGATGCAAGGAATTCATCTGACCTTGAGTGGAGAAATGATGACAGGCAGCTAAACCAACCTTAACTGTAACTCCAAGTCATGAATGTTTCACAAATAATAAATAAGCCAGGGGAGGAGGAATAGATTTCTCCAATGGGTTGAAGGTCACAGTGAGCAGCCCAGGGCAGAAATCATTTCCATTTGGATCTATAGGTTAGTCCCATCAAAGCTCTCCTGCTTTGAATAGCAAGTAACTTGCACTCTGGCAGCACTTCAGACCTCCTCCAGCTCACGTCCCTCCTGCTGGATGTAGAGACCAGGGTTGTATCTGTGAAGCAAAAGTTGGGATGGCCAAAGACCAATGGATGCCTGAGTTCTCAGCCCTCCTGAAGGTCCAGCAGCCAACCCCAGGCTGGGACCAGCAGAAACACACCAGGGCTCGGTCTAGTCTTGTATTTTCGAGGACTTTGGTGTTGAAGACCTTCCCGCTCCATCAGCACAGATGTCAGAGCTGTTCCACCCACACCTTAATCCTCCAAGTTCGGCATCATCTTTGACCTGCAACTCATTCATGCCTTACATCAATGTCTGGAAGATCCCATGAAACAATCCTTCCTATTCCTCACCCACAAAGTCTCCTTTAGGCTTTTTCAGTCCTGCCTTTCTGGGAGTGGAGGTTTCCTCACCACATGCAACCCTGTCCCACTTATCTCCACCCAAAAAAGGTGCTTCAGAGACTCCTTTTCTTACCCTGACATTCTCATAACTTCACATGCAGAGACTGAAAACCACCCTGGAAACAGCCCATGACTTCAGGCTGTGCCCAACCTTTCCTTTCCTTCGAGATGTGAGATGTCTCCTGAAGTGTCCTCCTCTGCCCCCCACCAAAGAACCAGTTTGCAAAAGAAGAGTGAAAACCATGAGGAAACAGTTCGTCCTCTCTGCAGAAGGGGAAAATATCTCAGTATAAATCAGCACTCTATGGATGCACCAGCTCAGTGGTGCTGCAGGAGTTTAATAAAGAAATCCAAGACTCAAACCAAACCTCAGGAGACTCAAAACAATCTTGAAGTACTGTTTGGTTTTGCTGCCCTCTGGGCTGTTCTGCCACCAACCTGGCAGATGTTGGCACTGGGTTAAGAAAAACAGCTAAGGAAGAGTGAAGGGCATCTGAAGGCTTCGTCTTTGGAGGACACAACAAAGCTTGATGAGTGTTCCTTTTGGATCTTAGGCTAATGATCCACTTAGAGACAAGTGGCTCAAGGTGATGTATCTTAAGCCAAGTGTAAGTGCTCCTGGAGGCCACAGAGACAAAAGAAACAGAAAGGATATTGCAAATACCAAGAATGTTCCAGCTTAGTAGAACATGAACCCAGTGCAGGTAGGGAGCAACTAAATCACTCTGTGAGTCATGAGTTGTTGAGTCAGAAGTGCCCTTCACTGACTGTTCCAAGAAAAATTACTTCAAGCAGGCAAATGTCTTCATTTTCTACTCTGTTTGGGAACGATGAGAAGAAACGGAGTGGGGAAGAATCAGCAAAACTTCTTCAGAGTATTCCTCTGGCAATGTTTAGTGACTTTGCCCTCAGGAAAAGCCTTTTTAATTAGGACCTGGTTGCAATTCTGCTTCAGCCTTAACACTGTGGATGACTACATTCCCTACACAATTGTAAGCATTTTGCCAGTGCAATAAAGTGAATAAAGTGAATGTTCTCAGACAGGAGAAAAGGATGTCTCTGATCACAGACTTTCAGCATGTTGGGTTTTTAAATAACACTTGCTTTGGAGAGAGTGGAAAGATCATCCTTTCAGCCTGAAGGTCAGATTTGAGAGCAGTAACTGAGATGAAAACAAACCCTTAAAATTAGGTTAATCAGGGCAAGGGATGCAGAAGAAAACACTGGAGACATCCGAGAGGGTCAGTGTTGTGCCAAGAATCTGCAGAGGCAAAAGGTGGTCCACAAATGATCGACTTTACTGAGCTGGGTTGGAAGATTAAAAAAAATAAAATTAAAATATAAGAATTATTAACTATATTAACCTGATGAAGCTCCCAGATTTCCCACCTGCACTGAAACAATTCCAACTTCACATGCAGGCAGTGAGCATTATTTAAGTTCTGTTTGTCTTCCCTCCGTCGAGAAGGGTGGTGAGACAAAGAAAGGGAGCTTGGAAAAACCATTTGCCCAGAGGAGCCACCACTTGATGGAGGTATTTGGTCTCTGCCAAGTGACCACCAGAAGGATGAGTGTCCCCTGCTGCCTTTGACTGCAGAGCTGTTTCTAGAGGGGGTGATTTCTGCAAAACCTTCTCCCACACGTCCTCCACGGGAAACCTCAGGGAATTTTTCTCCAGGTTTCACCCACAAAAAACCCTTTAGGGCAAACAGGGGTGACCACGAGCTGAGACATCTGGAGGTTTTACCTGACAGATCTTTCCTTGAACTTGACAGGCCATTAAAATGCAGCCACTGGGTGAGAGAAAGGAAGAGTTCTTGGGTTTTATTGTCTCAGCAGTTCAGAAAAGGCTCAGGAAAAGGAGACCACAGAGCACTTGAAAGACAAGCACACAGCTGGGACAAAAGGCACTTGTTCTCATGAGCAGAAGGATTATTCAAATTGCATCTACCTGGTATCAAGTGGCTGGAAAAACTCTGGTTCCCAGAGAAAACTGGAGCTTCAAGTGGCACAACCCTGTCTTATTTGGCTTTTGAACTATAAGTTGCTGGATTTCCAGGAAAGGAAGGGTGGCTGCCCAAGCCAGGATGGCTCTTGGGCAAAGGTGTTTTAAGAAGAACTTGTCCAATTTTTCATCAGAGTTGGGTTGAATCTGAAGAAGATTTTGCAAAACAAGCCCTTCCATTCTCTGTGCATCTGAGGCAGCCAGTTAAAGTCAACTCCACTTTTAAATTCAGTTTCCAGCTGAAGTTAATTACATGAAATTTGCAACACGAGTCCCTTGGGACACAAAAACTCCACATCTCCTGTCTCCTGCAGCACGTGACACGTGCTGGTGTGCAAGGAGGAGTCAAATTCATCTCCCTCCCCTGTAACTCCACCAGTAGTGACAATAGGAGCAAAAAATTGGCTTTTTCTGGTTTAAGCAAGCAGGTGGAACCTCGACGTGAGACCTCATGCAGTCCTGTGACCGTAATATGCAAAGTCCACAAGACTGTCTCCTGAAGTAAATTTAGAAGGCACCTCCTTCCCTTCTCAGCCAGGTGAGCAGCTCAGGTTTTGAGGAGTTATCATGTCAAACATCCCTGTGGAAGCCCTCTGAGGTGTCAGCACACAGAGATGCTCTGAGATCGTGTTTTCCCACAACATGCCGAACCCACACCTCTGCTCCAGTCCTGGGGAAGGGCTTTTCCAGCTCTCCACGGAGGTGTGACCACCCACCCACGTTTTTAGTGCCGGTCAACCGTGTCTGCAAGACGAATCCAGGCCACAATTCTGGAAACTTCTCTTTCAGTTGCACCAACACCGTCTTTACTTCTTATTCCAACTGTTTTCATCCTGTGGTTTGCAGGGGGAATGAGTCTTGGCTTTCCCAGTGCTGGAGGACTGGGAAGACCCAATTTCCAAACTTCCCCATCAGGGATAGTGCCCTGAGAAAAGGGAATGAGACTTCAGAGCCCCTTTCCACAAAGCTCAAAACCCTTGGGGAAGGCAGCAGGAATGAAGGGAACAACCACGTCAAAAGCAGAGGGAGAAACGGAGGCACGGACTAGAAGTTAAGATGAGGAATATCCTGGAATATTTTGAAGAGTTCCATTAGCATTAATTAATTAACTAAGTAAGTAAATACAGAGGCACATTAGTTCTGCACCCAGTTCTGGGTACTGTCATCCCGTGACTGGGGTTTCTTACGATGTAATAAATCACTTTTTTGAGATTAGGACATTATAGTCACTTGTAAACAACATCCAATTCCTTGGAAAATGACAATCCATAGGTGCTGGAGAAGACTTCCTTTCTCACCAAGCCACTCATCTAGTGACAGAGACACCCAGCATGGCCAAAAACTCTGCCTCTCAAGCCACTGCCAGGTTCTTCATGCTACACCAGGCAGGACTAGTATCACCATGAGGTTTGTGATGTCTTGTGTCCTACAGGAACATTTCAGAACGTGTGAAATATGTCATTGGGATTGCAAAAACTTTTGTTCACCTCCTGGTGGAAACTGGATCATTGAATCACGGAATGGTTTGGGTTGGAGGGATCTTAAACACCATCTCATTCCACCTCTTGCCATGGGCAGGAACACCTTCTACTACCCCAGGTTGTGCCAAGCCCTGTCCAACCTGCCCTTGGAACCAGAGATCCATTTGAAACCAGAAGTGTCCAGCTGGGGGTTTGTCCCCTCCATGTCCTGAGTAACAAGTGCCTTGAAGAGAAGCTCATTGCAAGCAAAGGGATCACCTCCACCAGCCCAGCTCCTGCAGGACAATGTGTCTCTCAGCCACTACAACCACAGGAAGAGCTCCAAGACATCATGCAAACCACTCCAAATCAATTCCAATTCACCAAAATTTGGGACAGAGAGTCATTCCTCCAAGAGTTTTAACATGAAACTCAAGATAAATCAATTTAAAATCATCAGTTCACAGGCACCAAGAGCTGTTCCTGCTGAACTCCAAAGCCATAAAGCCTGAGAAGGATTTAGAAGAAACTCTTGAGGTTCATCTCATCTCCAGGCTAATGTTGACGGCAGATATTTACACATTTCCTTGCTTTCGTGTCTATTTTTTTTGCAGCTGAGGTGGGGCCATTTCTGAAAGGACTTCACCCTGCCCAAAAACCTGTGAGAAACGGCTAGAGCAGCTCCAGCTCGAGCAGCAAACCATCACCCAAGGAGAAACTTCTCCTGCTTTGCACCACTTCACACCGCATTAAGGACCAGCTTTTCCCTGGAAAAACCCGTTTTTCCAAGCCCGATGCAAATGAGGCGCCACCAGCAGCATCTTCAAAGCGGGGGCAGCAGAGAAGGGTGTGAGGGAGCAAAAAGGGACTTCATAGTGAGATAAAGTTCTTATCCCACTCATTAGGTGGACCTAATGCGTTACCTCTGCTGGGACCTTTGGACTCTGAGACATGCAATGAGAGGAATCATTGAGAGGAGGAGAAAAACAGAAATCATTAAGAGCTCTGGTCTTTGATTTTCACATTCCAAACCCACAAGGTCCAAACATCCCCCTCCAAACACAAGTTTGCTGGGAGCGTTTCATCACCTGCATGTGTTCCAGCACTCTCTACCTGGATGAGACGCAGCAGATTTAGCAACCCACGCTGGAGCACTGCATCAAAATTCTATTATTCCATGCACCTGCATTATGCATCCCAATGCACCACCCCTTTAAAATGGCTACAAGCTTGCTGGGCAGAATATCTAAGCAGGAGAAGACCCTTCAGTTTATGCAGGATTTGGAAAATGAGTTCAAATTTAATCTGTCCCTTCTTAAAGGAATGCTTTGGATCTGTACTGGTGTGGCACGTGCTGAGTTATCACCCACCGCAAGTTTAATGCCCCTGCAAGGTCAGAGCATCTTCTCAAAGGCCTCTATTCTGTCCTAGATGTTGACCTGAACTTATAGATGAGCCCAAATCTGTCCCTTACAACCCAGAAGATTTGCATCCACACAGGTGGCAGCTCTGGAAGAGCTTTAAAGCTCGAGATGAGAAAATTCCCCCTCTTGTGTGTTCCTTTGTTTCATCTCCTCTGCTCCACTCGGGTTGTACATTCCGAAGTGCCTGAGATGACAAAGCCCCATCCAAACGTCCCTCCGTGCCAGAAACAGCCCCCTGAGGATCCAGGAGAACTGGGCCAGTGGGGGCACTGCAGATTCCTCCTTCCCAGCTCAGATTTCCCAGGATTTCCTGCAGGTACTCACCCGGTGACTGCTCAGGTTATAAGGGGGTGCTAAATCCTGGCGGCTTGCAGAGAGCTGCAACGGGGAAGAGAAGCACAATTATTCCTTAACAAGAGCTTCAAGAACTCATAAATATTCCTCTTGGCTAATAAGGCTGAGAAGAAACAGTTTTGCCATTAAAGCAGAAGCGAAATCCAAGAGATAAAAGGTGACATCTCGATTATTGACGTGGGAGGAGCCCCAGTTTTGGTTCTATCAAAGGATTCCTTTCCAAATTTCGGACAGCAGAAGCCTCATTTCCTTCATGCACAACACTGTTACAAAGCACAAGTTCAGAAAACACTTGGAACTTGCTTTCTAATCTTCTAAAACGTAAAAGGAGAAAAAAAAATCTTCGACTTGGCAAGTAAATGAAAAACCTTCAGTGTTCAGGAAAAGAAAAAAGCAAAAGTTCTTCTTATGTTGCTTTTTCAGATATTGTGGACTTAGGGAGCTGCATCCAAGCGCACCCCCCTGGATGATGAAGGCAGGAACATCCAGCAATTTGATTTCCATCACAAAGAGCACAGCCAAATCCAAGGGTCAGAAAGGAGGAAATTCCTTTCCTTTGGCATCCCAGGGGAGCTGGAATTGCACGAGGTGGGACCCGCTGCAGATTCCAGCATGGAAAACTCACCCGGTTGACGTTGGGAGAGCTCAGGCTCCGGCGGCAGAGCTTTCCTTTCCCCATCAGCTGCTCTTTGACAGCGACTTCCTGCCAAGCAACACAAAGAAAACACGTTTGGCAAGAATTCCAGCCCCAGGAGAGTTTTACCCCCATGAGAAAAACGTTTCTAAACTGTCCCTCCGTGTAAAGTTTGGTGTAATAAAACACCTGGACATAAAGTGGCTAAAATTGTAAGAGTGGATAAACTTCAGCATCGACTATTTTGCTGACTGGACTTTAGAGCTAGTTCTGATTCCAGGAGATGCCAGAGATGCAAAGATTGACTCCCTTTCCAAGCAGAGCTCTGATTTTAATCCTTAAAACTAATTATAAATGACAGGAAACTTTGCTTTCAGTATTTGGAGTGCATCACACTCCACTGTGAATTCATAGTGGGCAAGGCACAAGCTGTAGCTTGCTTTGCATAACTTTTATTTTCTGCTTGCATAATTCATACCCAGAAGAAAAATTTTCCATAAGTGTTTTTCTCTGCTGCATTTTTCCTGGTAAACAGATGGAGTTATAGTCCTTAAAATTAACCAGATCAGTGTCTATTTTGTTGTTGTTGAAAGAATGGCTTTGATTATTTCAAGGAGCAATATGGGCAAAAATTACAACTTCAGAACCCCTGCTGAAGCCTCAGAAAGCAGAAGCTGATGCCACATAGCTGATTTTTAAGAACTATAATGGGCCAATTTCAAACCAACCCAAGCAACCCGTAACAGCACATTGAGCAAGGGCATCTCTGCAAAGAGAATTTGCTTCCTTGGCCCTTTGCCACAGGCCCACTTTGAGACAGAATGGCTTTGGTTTCTTCAAGATAAAACATGGGCAGGAATGACAAGAATTGCTCTGGTGACTTCAGAACTCCTGCTGAAGCCTCAGAAAGCAGAAGCTGATGCCACACAGCTGATTTTTAAGAACCATAATGGGCAAACTTCAAAGCAACCCAAGCATCCCACTGAGTGAGACGTCTCTGCAACGAGAACTGGCTCCCTTGGGTGTTCTCTTTGGGAGGCTGAGCTGTGCACTGGGGTGGTGTTTTGGGGTTGGTTGGTGGCCAGTTGGGTGCACTGAGGAGAACATCTGTGTTGCCATGCAGTGTCCTCCCTGCTCCAGCCCCAAAGCCCGACCTGGCGCAGCCGGTCCAGGGTGAGGATGTTCTCCACAGCCAAGACGCTCCGCAGGTACTTCTCAATGTAAGCCTCAGAGTCAGCTGAGGCTGCATCTTCCACGTTTGCTGCCATCCTGGCCAGTGCCTCTCGTTCTTCAGCTCCCTGAGCATCCTGGGAAGAGGAAAAGAAAGGGCAGCTTTTAAAAGAAAGCAAAGAAAATCTCCCCATCGGTCCCGAGAACTCTGAGGTTTTTTAAACCACGCGGCACTGATTCGATGTTGTCTGTGCTGGAGCTCAGGGGGTGGATTGGAATCATGCAATCAGAGTGGTTTGGGTTAGAAGGAACCTTAAAATCGTCCTGTTCCACCCCCTGCCATGGGCAGGGACACCTCCTATCAGCCCAGGTTGCTCCAAACCCTGTCTAACCCAGCCTTGGACACTTCCAGGGATGGAGGGTCCACACCCTGGTCCATGGCCTCACCACCCTTATGGCAAGGAATGTCTTCCTAATATCTATTCTGAATTTCTTCCTAATACCTATTCTGAATTTCTTCCTAATATGTATTCTGAATTTCTTCCTAATATCTCATGTAGGATTCTGGTCTGGAGACAAGCCTTGTGCCACCAACCCCGCACGGCTGCTCCTGCCATTGCCACGGGCACCTCAGGGAGAACGTGGTTACTCTTCGAGCTTTTGGGTTGGTTTTTTTTTTTTCCTCACAGCGAGACGTCGCCATTAATTAGCAAAAGGACCGCTAATTTGGATATTTCGTAATTAAGAAGTGCTCGAACACATTCGGGGCGTTACAGGAAAACACAATTTCGAGGGAGTCGCGGGGAAAAGAAAAAAAAAATCCTGAGCCTCGCTTGTGAAACGTTTCAAGGCGAGTGCAAATTGCAGCAGGACGAGGAAGAGTCAGGCAGCAATCATTGGGCTCTTCATGTGTTAATGTTTCTCCAAGTGCTCTGATGGAGCATCTCTTTGGAAGGAAAGGATTAGCATCTAACGAGGAGCAGTCGGGAATCAAGAGCTGCAGCAAGACATCACTTTGTTATCTTTTACAGATTCTCCCGCTCTCCACAACAGGCACTTCACCTGCACGTTTTCATTCCCTTCCTCCCCCCCCCCTCCCCCGCCCC
>VXAU01000106.1:0-22884 GCA_013399695.1 Formicarius rufipectus | reverse complement strand
ACAGTGAACTCGCCACCGGCTGCCGCAAGAGAGGAGCCCCCAAGAGGAGATACAAGGACTGCCTGGAACAACACCTCAGCCTTGGCCATAGTGACCACCATCAGTGGTCCACCCTGGCCTCCAATCGGGGGATGTGGAGACACACAATCTATAACGCTGCTGTCTCCTTTGGAACCACACGCAGAATCAGCCTGGAGGAGAAAAGGCAACACAGAAAGAACCGGGCCCTGACAGTGCCACCTACGGAGACTTTCTGCTGTGCCTTTTGCAACTGGACTTGCCTGTCTCACATTGGCCTCATCAGCCATCAGAGCTTGCAGCGAGTGTGGGTAAAACCTTCCCAAATCTTCCCTGGCCATGATGATGATGTACGAGGTTTGCAGCTCAGCTCTCCCCCCAACAGGCTGAATTCCACCTCCCCCCTCTTCCCTGACCCTTCTCATCCAAATGTTACCCCTCTTTTAAACATCCTCAGGAGGTTTTGTCAGATTCCTCAGGCCCTGTTGGCTCCCCGAACTTGCTTTGGGGTTGCTGCTTTCTTGGTTCCAGTTTCCCACCTTTCGACAAACACATTGTGCAAAGTGCAGCCTGTGTTGGGATGAACTGAAACGTGGGGGTATTGAAACCTTCCATGTATAACACTGTGGGGTTTGAAACATTAAACAATGTATTTCAGTGAGAAATGGGCACTCTCCAATTAATCCACCTGCCATTCCAGGCATTTCTTAATTTTATTAGCTGCTTAAATTCTCTCATGTCATGGATTATATAAAAGTTGGTGCTCTGTCATTTTAAGAGCCACTTACCATTCAGGTCAAGGAATATAACAGGAATGTGAGTTTCCATACCAGCCACAGGAGTCCTAAAATGCAAGACAGGGACAATGGTGGCATTTCAGCTGAGAGATTTTACCCAGCCCACGTCCCTGATGACACAAACCCACAGGACATTGCATTCAGTACAACTGCAATTTTTAGCCAGCCCATTGATAACCCTGGCCAACAGTTTTATTTTAATTTACTGTTGCAGGGTCTGAGAGGCTCCAATAAATTGGTATTTCTTTCATACCAGCTCTCCCAGAATTATTATCTTCTTTGACCTCTGCTTTCCGAAATGGTTTCCCGCTCTTCAGTGCTAATAGCAAAATTAAGTTTATTTACTCTGACACACACATTCATTAAATGCAAACCCCTCTGCATTAGTGGTGGCAGTGAAGACAGAAGAGAGACTCAGAAAAGCCAGTCTTAAAAGTTTTTGAGCTAACATTGATGCTGCCACTGCACACAGTTATTACTCTTCCTTACAAAACACACATTTAAAAGGCAAACCTGCTACTTAGGGCATCTCTCATCCCATGCAAGAAGGGCTTGCACAGGTGGTGTTGTGTTTGGTTCAGAATGAAATATTCAGCTCCACAATACTAATAAGGAACCAGAAATGTAACATGAAGCATGAAAGGTTTTCAGGCTTTTCATTTTAAACTTGTCTTGAATTTATGGTGAATTTAGGCTGGAGTTTCATGCAACACAGAGTCATCTTGAGCTTTTCCTCTCGTGCAAATGTGTTCAAAACAGATCCTTCCTGGAGCAAGTTTCCTGCAGCTCCACTGTTTCCAAACCTAGTCCAGCACTTTGATGGGAAGGTTGATTTGTTTCCAACAAGAACTTGCTATTTTTAGGTTTTAGCAGCGCTGGCTTTGACAAATTCCAGCTTAGAACTCCCTAACACTCAATTCCATCAATAAACAGTGTTAAAGGTTTGCTCAGAAAAGGCTCTCAGGAAGGTGAAAGCAACTGAAGACAAGAGGTTTGAGGTGGAACAACCCTGAATCCTCATCTGCAGTTGTTCCTCACAGCACAGCAGTCTCAGTCAAATGTTCCCTATTTTTCAAGTTCAAAAAATTCCAGGGAACACTTGCTGACTAAACAGAGTTTGTTCTCAGACCAGGAGCACAACAAAATGCTCCTGGAGATGCAGTTTTATTAGGAGGGAGCAGCCTTTTAAGTGAATGAACTAGGTAATTAACATATTAGCTAATTTTTTAAAATGGTAAGTGCAGTGGTAATAAATATTGATTCCTTTTTTTTCCAGGAGGTTATAATTGCACCCCGATCAATACCAGTCCCCTTTGCTAAACAGCATTTCTGCATCTCAGATACACAACCCAAGGAAATAATTGAAGCAAGAGGCCTAAATTTAACAACTTTGCTCATCCAGGGTACAGAGGGCACACTCAGTGTCACAGGTTTCTGTAGCTGAATTTTAGGAGAAGGGGGGGGCCACCAGGGTGGTTTCTGGTAGAAGCTGCTGGAAGCTTCTCCTGTCCTGTGGAGCCAAGGACAGCCAGGGCCAGGAGGGACCTCCTGCTGGTGGACAGAGTGGAGCCAATTCAGAATCCCAGTGCCAGCTCTGGGAGAACAGAGTGAAGAATTAGGAGTGTGGGGCAGTTGGGAATTCCAGCCATGGGAGAACAACACAGAGACCAAGGTGGGAGCAGGAGGAGGAGAAGGAGGGACCCCACGCTGGAGCAGGGGGGGAAGGACTCAAAGCTGTGGCCCCCGGCATTCCCTGGAGATCCCTCAGTGTGCACAGACCCCCCTGCAGCCCCTGGGGTGACCCACAGGACAAGAGCAATGGCAGAACCAACACCCCACTGCAAACCCCCATTCCCTGATCCCTGGAACTGCTAGAAAAAGGAAGGAGTGGGAGGAGAGGGGTGTTCTTGAGACTGATTTCTTTCTTACTTTTTAGTTTTCTTACTTTTAGTTTCAGCTCTTCTCTTGTTATTAATAAATTTAAGTATTTAGCCCATCTGAGTTTGCTTTGCCATCATCTCTCAGCTGGTTTTTTTGCCTTTTCTCCTTTTCCTTTCCCTCTGGGATGGGGAAGGGGGGACCTGGAGGTTTGGGTGGACACCAGGTGAAACCCACCACACTGAGGAAAGGAAGGAAGTGGACAGAGACCAAGCCAGGGGTGCCCCATGCCCCATTCCTGCCAGGGCAGGAGCTCCTACCACTCAGCTGGTGCTCCTGGGATGCCACTGCCAGCAGAAGGGACCATCACAGCGTTCCTCTCCTCTGTCAGGGTCAGCCTCATCTCCAAAAGCTGAGCTTCTCGATCTGTATCATCTTCTGTCTTATCTGGAGAGGCAGGATGGCAACAGGGAGCACTCCTGATGATTCTGGAGCACCCAGGACAGAACCAATCCCAGGAATTGTTCCAAATATCCCACCTGACCCTCCCCTGGCACAGCTTGAGACCATTCCCTGTCCTCCTGTCTCTGTTCTCTGGGAGCAGATCCCAACCCTCACCTGGATCCATCAGGGACTTGCAGAGAGCCAGAAGGTCCCCCCTGAGCCTCCTTTTCTCCAAACTGAGCCCCCTCAGCTCCCTTAGCCCCTCCTGGAGCTCCAGCCCCTTCCCATCTCCATTCCCTTCCCTGGACACACTCCAACCCTGCCCTGCCCCAAATTCAGCACACAAAGAAACACATTTCCCATCCTGGCACCTCCAACTTTAGTTTTATTGGCAGCAAATCACTGACTGCAGAGATTTAACTCTCTGTGAGAAACAGTCTCAGACCCCAATGGGGTCTCAAATCAGAGTTTATTATCTGGGGAAAGCAAACAGTGCTGGATAGGGGAGAGTCCTGGCTCCCCAAAACCACCCCCCAAACCCAGAGCAGGGTGGGGGTTTATCCAGTTAATCCAAACATATTCATTACATCGGATAAATACATGTTTTACAATGATGCTAAACAGCCTTCAACATATGTTTCTTTATTGTGTCAGTTCTGTCTGCTGTAATTTGTGCATTCTTCAGGGAAACTAAACAGTTCCACCATAATTCAAGTATTTCCTTGATAGGGAAACAGAGAAACCAACCAGTTCTACCATAATTCACATTACCTTGATAAGGAAGGTAAACTAACCAGTTCTACCATAATTCACATGACCTTGATAAAGAAACTGAACATTTCTACCAGAATTCACATCATCTTGATAAAGAAGAGAAACTAAACAGTTCTACCATAACTCATACTATCTTAATAAAGAAAAGAAACTAAACAGTTCTACCATAACTCATACTATCTTAATAAAGAAAAGAAACTAAACAGTTCTACCAGAATTCACATCATCTTGATAGAGAAACTAAACAGTTCTACCATAATTCACATCATCTAAATAAAGAGAAACTAAACAATTCTACCATAACTCACATCATCTAAATAAAGAAAAAAACCTAAGTTCTAACATAACTCACATCATCTTGATAAAGAAGAGAAACCAAACAGTTCTACCATGATTCTCGCCAGCTCTGCAGTAACAACAACTTGTTCCCTTTATGGAGCGGCAATGACCCATTTGGCCTTCACCGACACGAATCATCCTGACATTCATCACACCCTCCACGAACTTCTTCCCTAAATTTTACACTTTCTTAAGGCAAAAAGTGTCTGCACATGTGTCACAGGTTCCTTCCCACCCATCAGCAGCTTTAAGACCATTGTCCTTACCAGGCTTCCCCACGAGTTTCTGCAGCTGCTGGTCCAGGTACTCCTGACGCCTCGTTAGGGCACAGAGCCACTTCCTTCGGAGCCTCTCCAAGTCCCTGTCCTGCACAGGGAGAAGCAGCACGTCCAGTGATGACCCAAGCAAAGCCAAGATTTCCTATTTGGTGGCCTACACATTCCCTCAATCCTTCTGCTCCTCTTGCACCCAAGAAGCAGGTGAGGAAGACAGAGCAGACCTCCAGTTAATCCCTTTTCAAAGAAAGATGGAGAAGTTGAGGGTGGAAGGGACCTCTGGAGATTGTCCAGTCCAAGCCGGCTGTGTCCAAACCAAGGTCAACCACAGCAGTTTGCTCAAGGCTGTTCCCAAGAGGGATTGGAAAAACTGCAAGGCTGGAAATTCCATAACCTCTCCAGAAGGAGGTAAGGAGGACAGAGGAGACTCCCCAATTAATCCTTCTGCTCTTCCCTGTTTTCAGAGAAACATGGAGAAGTTGAGGTTGGAAGAGATCTCTGGACATTGTCCAGTCCAAGCCTGTTGTGCCCAAAGCAGAGTCAACCACAGCACTTTGCTCAGGGCTGTTCCCAGCTGGGATTGGAAAATCTGCCAGGCTGGAAATTCCATAACCTCTCCAGGCAACATGTTCTAGTGTTTGTCCACCACCATGGTAAAATAAGAAAGTAAAGAAGGTTCCAGTGTGGAGACTCCTTCCCTCTGGATCTTCCCCTGGATTCCACAGAGGAGAGAGCCTGGCTCTGTCTTCTTTACCCCTTTCCATTTCCACAGACAAGACAGCACCTGAGCCTCCTCTTCTCCTCGGGGGAAACAACCCCAGTTCTCTTAGTCTTTCTTCACAGATCCAAACCCTTTAATTTTCCACATCTTATTTGAAGTATTTTTTCTTGCCAGTGAAGGCACCTCTTTCTCTAATTATTTCTCTGTGCTACCCAGCTGAAAAAACTTCACTTTATCCAGTTCTTTACCCCCAAACTCACTAAAAACCACCTTGTGGCAAAGCTGGAACCCCCAGTCCTTATCCATGAGCCACCACTCCCACTCCGTGTTCAGCAGCCTCATATGAGGGATCCATCCCTGCCCCAGCACTTCCCCCAAACCCCAAAAGCAATTGGATCTTGGATTGGAAATGCACATTATGGCACCTCTGCAATCCACCACAGGCTTTGGAGCACAACAACGCACCCAATTCCTGAGCTTTCAGTCTCTTCTGCATATCAAGAAGATGCTGATCCTTCTCTAACATTTTTTAATCTGAAAATGTCAGCATTTGGAAGACAGAATTTAAAATCTTTACCTGATAACTGTCCATGTCATCCTCTTCTTCCTAGGCCAAAACACACAAAACCATGCCATTAAACTCTATTTTTGATAGCAGGGAACCACACTGAATGCAAAAGGTGCCACTATTTTAAGCAATTTTAGCAATCTTACCTAAAAGTGTGAGCTCAGCAGTGGGATGATCACAGAATTAAAACACACTAAATCTCATCTAAGCACAAACTAGAACAACCCAACAATTAAAATGGGAAAATTCAGAGGAATACAATTATTAGAGGTCTTCCTAATTGAAAGCAAGCGGAATACTTGAATAGCACCAAAAAATGTAGGGGTTGTAGGGAAAGAGCTTGAAACCTGTTGAATCTGGACAGGCAGGAGAAGTGGGAATGTCACAGCAAGTGCTGAGAAATCCCAGGCCGGTGCAGAATCCCAGTCATGGAATTGTTAAGGATGGAAAAGGTCTTGAAGGTCAAGTCCAACCATGTTCACCACAAAGCCATGTCCTCAAGGGCCACAGTTACATGTTTTGGGAGCACTTCCAGGGATGGGGACTCCACCACTGCCCTGGGCAGCTGTGCCAGTGCCTGACCACCCTCTCCAGGCAGAAATTGTTCCCAATATCCCACCTGACCCTTCCCTGGCACAGCCTGAGGCTGTTCCCTCTCTTCCTGTCCCTGGGAGCAGATCCCAACCCTCACCTGGATCCATCAGGGACTTGCAGAGAGCCAGAAGGTCCTCCCTGATCCCTCTTTTCTCCAGGCTCAACCCCCCCAGCTCCCTCAGCCCCTCCTGGAATTCCATCCCTTTCCCAGCTTCCTTCCTTTCCCTGGACAAGCTCCAGCCCCTCCATGTCCCTCCTGTCTGAGGGTCCCAGAAGTGTCCCCAGGGCTGGAGGTGTCCCCAGGGCTGGAGGTGCCCCCAAAGCATTCAGGGTAAGTTTGCTGCAGCATTTAAAGGAGAAGAACTGCAAACATCTCTGGGAATTCTTAGGGAATTCTTAGGGAATTGGCCTGACAGCCACAGCAGGAGCCACGACCTTCAACATTTGATTTCCATCATTTCCTGGTGGCAACACCACATTTAGTTGCTGACCTTCACCAGGAGCAGGTGAGCACACCTGCCCCTCCTCCCAGTGGTGGGGAAAGGGATGAGGGCTCCAACCCTCATGGAGTTATCACTTATCTCTTTAATAATAATTAAATAATGAGCCCCTGGAGCCTCCTTTTGTATCTTAATAATGGAAGCAAAAACTTAGCTAAGATAAAATTAAAAAGCCATATAAGAAGAGGTATTTCCTCAGTTCAAGGTCTATAGAAAATCTTTCACATTCCACAGACACTGATTTACTTGAGATAAGAGAAATGTTAATAAAGGGATAAAAAAATCCAGGAGCTCAGGTCTGAAGGCCATTGTGAGCACCAGGGCTAATAAAACCTGGCTTTCATTAGCCCTTTCCCATGGGGGTTATCAGTGTCAGGCACAACTCACTAGTCTCTCTTTCAAGTGGAGTTTTAAGTCTTTTTTTTGTTGTTGTTGTTGTTTTTGAAAGAATGAACTATTTTGGGGACTGGCAGCTCTGTGGGATAAGGTTGAAACTCGTCAAGGGATGAGAAGTTCCCTGGGGAAGAAAGAGGGTGAGGCAGAGGGGGGATGCTCACCTGGGACTTGTCCTGACAAACCAGGCTAAAAGGAGCACTTGGACTTGGTGGGAAATTTTGGAAGAATCAATCACTCTGTCTTGGGAGAGAAACTTGCTCCATTCAGGCATTTCCTCACTTTACAGGAAGGAAATGTGGGTATAAGGGGCTGCTGTAAGCCGCAGGCAGAGCCACTGGGAGAGGAATAAGGGAGTGGAAGAGCAAGAGTTTGCCCAGGATGCTGCTGGGAAGGCAGATTTCTACAGAAATGGGGAAAAAAATCCACTTTTTCTACCCTTGACACATGAAGGGAAGGGACTGCTCGGGTTAGGAGGCAATAAAAGAACCCCGGGTTAGGAGGCAATAAAAGAACCCCAACTACTTCAGATCTCAAAGGTGAAACCATAATAATGAAACAAAAAATATAGATGGAATCACACCTTGTCAATACTGCAAATATTTTGGGGCACCTCCTGGTTTTCCATAAATTATTTGCCATTTAGTTGACAGGGCAGTTAATCAAACAAGCCCTGTTCTGCTGCAGCAGATTTTGGCTTTTTAACTCCAAGGAGTGACTGAATTTTAATTTATCTGTCGAGGGGAAAAGCCAAACTGCACCAGAAGCTGATGGGAGCCAAAAGGACAATCCCTGGGGAGAGATTTGCAGTTCAACAGGAGGTGCAGTTGTGGCTGGGGTTGTCAAACAACTGGCCAGCGTGTCCTGTGGGCCACAACTGGGTCATGTCATTCCAGCACTTGTAACTTGATACTATTTAAATATATATTCAACTGGTTTATTTTAATTTGAATACTCTCTTAAAATTGCTGCCACGTCTAATATTTTTAAGTAAAAACTACAGGACAAACTCCTAATGAATTTTAGGAACGTTGGGATTTTCTTCTCTGAGTGGTGTGTTAGGGCTGTGCTGATTTTAAGGACGGGAAAAAAACCCATCAAAACCAGAAGAGACACAGAAAGTAGTCTTGGAAATATTATTTTGTTGGGGAAAATATTCATTTAAGAGGATGCTCTTCCACACCATTTTCTGAAAAGAGGTTTAAACTGCCCTGAATAATCCTTAAACCCACCATCAAAGCAGCTCTGGGAATTCATCTTGACCTTGCTTCATATATTTAAACAGGTTCAAAAAACATCCCCCTCCCAAACCAACCCAAAACTCGAAACCTACGGAGGTGACTCCAACCGCAACAAAGACAACGTCGGGTTGTGGGGTTGACACCAACCAGCCAGAGGTGTCAGGAGACCTTCCCTCCTACCTGATGGTTCTGTGGCTTGACACGTTTTATCTGGACACACCCAATGCCAACAGATAAGATCGACTCCTCCATCAGGGGCAAGGTGCCAGATTCCTGCACGGACCTCACTTCCACCTGGATCCGCCGGGATTGGCCCTGCCCGAGAGAGCAACTTGAAATGCTTTGGGGGGGGGAAAAGGGGAATTAGGAAGTGCTGAAAGTTTAATTCCAGAGAGACCTCTGCTGGCTGCCACGGGCAAGCAACGCTGCAGTTTGATTTTGGGGGGGAACAAAGATTGATTGGAATCCCAACGGTGAAGGGAATCCCCTTTTGGTCGCAAGGATTTTTGTTTATAGGATTTGTGCGTTCACAGAAAATAAAAACCAACGAGTTCAGCTTTCAGCAACTCTCCAGTTTACTTCCCTGGAGGGTTTCCAAACACACATGTAGAGGAGATTATTTTTAATACTTCTGAAGGCAGAAAATAGGATCTCTTCCCCATCTACAGAAGAGGAGAGCAAATAATTTGGTGAGCTACTGGAATTTCGGTGAACTTTTCCCGACTCTGGTTCTCCTTGACTGAGAATCCTGCCCCGCTGACGCCACCAGTGCAGCAAAGTGACTGCTCTTCAGTAAAAACCAGAAAGGAAAACAAAGAAATAATAATAATTTTTAAAAAAAAAAGGAACATAAAAATCAAAGGAGTTGGCAAAGCCAGAGGTGCAGCCTGGATGTCACTTTTCCCAATTCCCTGTGTTCTCTGGGCAAGAGCTTAATGAAAAATGTAAACTACTCAGTTAAGCATTACCAACTCCGTGTGTTGTTGGCTGGACTTCGCGAACGAAGATCTTGGGCTAAGCCTGAGCAATGGGTTTTTTTAAATGAGGCACAGGGTGCGCAGAACTGGCCCCACTCCCTTTACTCCTGAGGTTCATCTTGCCACGGCCGAGCACGCTCGGACGGCGACAGCGAGTTCCTCCAGGATTCGAACCGGCGTCCTCAGAGGAGGAGCCGGCTCCACAGGCGGGGGCCTACGCCACTCGGCCAACGCCCGCCACCAACTCCGTGTGTGCTTGGCTAGAAAGGCTCAAATAAAGCAGAACTCTGAGCCTCTTTAAAAACCAATCCAGTTCAGCAGAGACTGATGTCCTTCCTACCAGATGCCAGCACAGAACAGGGCAAAAAGACCCCGGGGAAGCCTTTGATCCCCTGCAGAGCTGAGTTTTGCTCCCTGGCACGAGGACTCCACCGTCCTTAACCCCACTCACAGCATCCCACATTTTGTACTTGGGCTTCCCAGTTCCTTGGACACCACCCCTCTACCACCCAAAACACAGGTTTCTAGGCCTCCACGTGCCTTTCCCACGGTGCCACCTCACCTGCCTGAGCTGGAAGATGCCTCCTGTGCTGACATCCTTGGCAGGAGTCACCTCCACTGGGCAATACTCCCCGTTCTCGTTGAGCTCCAGGACGCGGACCCAGAGCTCGACTTTGCGAGTCACTTCGCTCCACCTGCGAAACAAGTCAAGTCAAGAACCTCTGGGTTCTTTTTGCCCTACAAGAAAAAGGAAGCAAAACCCCCAAAGCATCAGCTCAGGCTGCAGATCGAAGCAGCAAAGGAACCATTAGTGCAGTGCCTGTAAATTTTTGCTGACGGGTATTTTAGTCAAACACGAGAAATATTCCTTCTCTTGATGCCAACACAAACCCCGATCCCGTGTTAAGCCCTGGTCTCAGTTCCTGCCCCAGAAGACCAGTTGTTGTCAGGGAGATCAGATTTATGAAGAATGATACATCACATTGTCTCTCAAGCTTTCAAAGGTTCAGGGCACTTTCCTGAACTTCCCTCCAGCTTTTCCAAGAGCTTAAATAAGAAATGGCCACTTCTGTAGCACTTCAAAATGAAGCAGGAACAGAGGCGCTCACTGCTCAGCTACCAAACATAACTCACTATTTCAGAGCATGTTTTCCCATCTTTTCTTGGCCATATATCCCTGGCTTTTCTTTTAAGCTTCCCCATACACAGCTTAATACTCGACATGCTCCACACAAGCTGGAAGGAAAGAGAAAAAGAACTGCCAGTCAATTAAGGTGCAGAGCTGCCTTCTAATTGGAGAGGCACACCAACTCACATTTAAGAAAATGCCACTGTTTTTTGGGACAACAAGTGGCTGTCACAGTGTCATGGGTTTCTGTAGTTGAACTTTAGTAGCAGAGGGGGATTCCAGGGTGGTTTCTGGTAGAAGGTGCTGGAAGCTTCTCCTGTCCTGTGGAGCCAAGGACAGCCAGGGCCAGGAGGGACCTCCTGCTGGTGGCCAAAGTTGAGCCAATTAAGAATCCCAGTCACAGCTCTGGGATAACGTATTCAAGAACTGGAGTGTTTGCGCAGTTGAAAAATTCCAGCCATGAGATAAGAACACAGAGAGAGAGACCAAGGTGGGAGCAGGAGGAGGAGAAGGAGGGACTCCACGCTGGAGCAGGACAGGGGAAGGACTCAGAGCTGCGGCCCCCCTGCAGCCCGTGGGCAGGACCGTGGGGGAGCAGGTTGTCCCCCTGCAGCCCACGGAGCCCATCGGGGGGCAGAGACCCGACTGCCCCCCATGGAGTGACCCCCAGGACAAGAGCAATGGCAGCAACAACACCCACCCGCAAAACTCCCATTGCCTGCTCCCTGCCACTGCTGGAGGGAGGGAGGAGTGGGAGGAGAGGGGAGTTCTTGGCACTCATTTATTTCTTTTTAGTTTTATTACCTTTACTTTTAGTTCTTCTCTTATTAGTAATAAATTGAAGTATTTAGTCCCTCTGAGTTTGTTTTGCCATTCTCTCTCAGCTGTTTTTTGCCTTTTCTCCTTTTCCCTTTCCCTCCGGGACAGGGGGCTCCTGGAGGTTTGAGATTGGACACCGGGTGAAAACCACCACACACAGCAAACAAGCAACCCCTTCCTTCAGTCTGAATTCCCATGCTCTGGAATATTTACTCCAGCTGAGGTATCAAGCAGTAGAGCTCTTCCAATGGAATCATCACAGGGCTGGCACCTCGTGGCCAAAGGATTCCTGGATTCACGGTGGTCTTCAGGTGAAAATCTGACTCTTTACCCCAAAAGTGGCAGCTCAGCCAGTGATTTTCCCCAGACTTCCAACCCCAGGACCTCCTGCCCACCGTTACCTGTCACGAAGGCTGCGTGTTTTGGCCTGGATTATTCCCAGATCCCACAGGGCTGGATTTTTGCGGTCGCCGCTCTGCTTGTGCCCGTAAACTTCGATGGCCAAAGCACCATCATAGAGGTGCTCCATGAAGTCCTCAGAAATGCTGACAGAAACTTCCTGGAAGGCACAGATGGGTTGGTTAACTGTGGCTACAGGACAAAGGCTGTGAGATGTTTGACTGCCTTGGCTTTGATGGAAGCATTTAATTAAGTCACCCTGGTCCCCGCCAAAAACACGATTTAAAGGAAAGGAAGAGTCACCGCCTCCGTTTGTACAATCAGGAGGCAAAGCAAAAGTGTGTGATTTGCTAAAGATTAAAGTCATGATGAGCTGAAAAATGCCCACAGGCTGTTCCAAGCCCTGATCCAATGGTTCAAAAAAAAAAAATAATCTAATTGTATGTTCTAATGCTGAGGATCTGAAAATCAAAACTCATCAGAAGGTGTTATACCTATTTCAGGAACGATAAGTGGAATAAATTGCTCAGTGTAATGAGAAATGATAGACCACAGTGAGAACTGGGGTGATTTGGTTGGGATTCATCCAACTTGACTTTAGATGTCCCTATCAAAGACGCCTCCACTCAGCTGCCCCAGAGGCAACGGGAAGAGACAGTCTGTTCTAACTTCTAACAACCCAACTTCAACACCTCCATCAGGATAACAGGGATCACCTCCCACGACTGGGACATTTCTCTCCCTTGTATCAGAGTTTAGAGACATCAAACAGACTCAAATGAATATCACTCTTCCAATCACACCGAGTTTTCACTGTGGTTGAACTCCAACACAAGTCCCTCTGCTGAACGGATGTTTTCCTTCATTAATCCCCTTTACCCTCTCTGATTTCTGTACAGGTAACAGAATCAAACTTAAATGGACTCTGAAGAGGATGAAGTCCTTATTAAAAATGATATTAGGGTATCAACCTCATGAAACATTATAATGTGAGCCAAGAGAGCTGTCACAGAAGCAAAAACCTCCTCTTGCTGCCTTAAGAGTTGCATGAATGACACAGAAAAGCCAATTACATTGCAGTGATCAAAGACAACCATGCACCGTGGCTCCTTGCTGATGGAAGACTGGGAAGGATCCACCTCAGGAGCAACACTGACCGGTTCCAGCTGATCCCAAAAGGTGTACTTGCAGAAAACAAAGTTGGAGAGGTGCTGGGGCAAACCTGTAGCCTGAAGGATTTTAATCTAGAGAAGAGATGAGAAACACAGGGAAAAGCATTGACTCGTTAGGCACGGGATTTAAAATATCTCCTGGTACAACAGTTAAAAATATCAATTCAAATATGGGATTTAAAATATCTCCAGACAGCCTGTTCCAGTGCAAAGGATGATGAAACAACAAAATTAGCAAACCAAAAGCATTTAGAAAGTAGAATTTCCACCCTGGGCACTCCTTGGAGACAGTATTTGAGTGCAGCAGCTGAGCACTGTCACTAGATGTCACCAGGCTCGTATTTCTTGGGAGCAAGAACTGAAGGGATGGATTTTACAAACACACCAAAACATTTTGGTAGTTTTGTAAAGGTGAAAAGCACCAAAAATATTGTAACTGAAGAGGAATGCAACACAAATCTCATTCTTCCATCGTAGCTGGTTCTTTTATTCTCAAAAAAACCACTTGGTTTGAAATACTACTTATTATTACTCCTTGTTCTGTGATGCTGGAAACAACACAAAACCCACCCCAGTAATGCAGAGGGAGCCTGTCCCTTCTTCTCCAAACTCAAAGCCAAATAGAAACAAAATGTTTTGGATGCTCATTCTGATCTAAACAAAGCCATCATATTACCCTTGTATCTAATAAACTTCCAATCTCCATTTGTCAAATTAAGATCCAATTAGTCAGACTTTAAGGCAGCGCTGAGGATCCTCAGGAGAAGGTTTCCTGCCTCGATGCCCCATCCTGCTTGTAGGGACATGGAGCTCTAAGAACAGGATACAGAGTGGGAAGAAGGGTCCAGTTTCTCCCAAATGGGAGCTGGGACAACTCCCTCTAATTCCTTTTGTCTCTCTCTTTCCTGCCCTGTAGCTTGGCCTGCCTTGTGTTTTACCACAGCACAGAACTATTAAATACTTCCCACTGATTTTCTTTTTATCATTAACAGTAACAAACACACTGTATCTATTTCACAAACACTCATTTCTTTAATACTTAAAGAAACATTGAGAGAGAACAATTCCCAACTCAGTGGGAGTTTAATCACACCCCTTTTCAATTAAATATTACAGCACCAGTCTGACCTTCCATGCCTTCCAAAACTGCAATCAGCTTCCTGGGGGGAGACTCTGGCACACAAATGCACTTCATGAAAAGAACAAAACCCACCTAATTATCTTGTATTATTTCAACCACTCCAGAAACACCACGAGGTTACAAAGTGACATCCAACACCCAGAGGCCAAGAAGTTCTTGAAGCCTCAGGATGGAAAGAGAGAGGTTGGGATGCACCTGGAACTCACCCTGCAGACCAGTTTCCTCTCCTGAACGTCGTTTTCACTGGGGCAGTCAGGGCTGTCCTCCCCTCCCACCAGCCTGTCGTCGATCTCGCCGCTCACTCGAACGACTTCGACGTGGAGACGACCCGAGACCTGCTCAGAAAGGAGTAAAAACTGCTGGTGTGTCACAAAACACTGCCAGGTCCATCCCCTTCTGCCACCACTGCTGCTTCCAGTCTCTCAGCAGCCAACATCTTATCCCCTTTTTTTTTTATGCTCTCTGCATTTGTTGCACCACGGGAAGAACTCACTTTGGAGCAAGAGCCCAAGAGCCTTTGGTGTAAAAAGCACAAAGAAATCAGCAGCTGGGGTGGCTTTGGGAACAATCTCACCTTCTAATCGACCTCTAGAGAGCCTGCCAAGTGCACAGAGGATGCAGAGCCCAGAGGATGTTGCTGGGATGCTCTGCTGCCTTTGAAGTCATTCTCACAGTATGAATTTAGGAACCTATTCTTGGTGGCACCCAGTGAGACCAGTGCAGCTGTAGCTCACAGTCATTCTTCTAAGCATTTACCTGGGGCTGTTGCCCTCAGAAAGGTGCTCACAAAGAACCTTTCCCAATCCCTGTGCTGGGATTCAGAGCTGCCTGGACAACCCCAGTCAGGCATTATGGGGCTTGCACAATCCCACTCTGTCAGCAAAGAGCTTGGCCATGGAACTGGAAAGTAGCCACCATATACTGGTCCTTAAACAGACAAATAAGGATAGATTCTAGATAGATTAGATAATATAAACTACAGATTATAGATTATAGAAGAATGGCAAACCTCTCCCTTCTGATTGATGATTGGAACTGCATATTGTAGCTTCACATCATAGAACAGGCACTCAAGGAAGACGTTGGCTACTCCAATAAGGCTGTGGTTTTCCTGCTCGTCGTAGAAGGGGTCAGCTCTCCTGAAGTAAGACCTCATCACCTGCAGGCAAGTTCGGGCCCACATGAAGAAACCACAGCTCCAGGAAACACTTTTCAAAGTGTTGCACAACCAGCTTGGTGAAGGGAAAAGGGACTCCAGGGGGAGGCCAGATTAGATCATAGGAAGAAGTGGAAAGAATTTTGCTTTGGGTAAGGCCCATCCTCATCAAATTCTCCTTAACTTTGTCAGATTCCTGACCATTAAGTGCTGTTGTGTTTATCTGCTGCTCCTTCTTGTATGCTTTGTTCTCTCACCAAGCTGTGCATGCCAGCAGGCATCAAAGTGACAAGATAAGGGTTCATGAAATGCTCAAGGTCCCTTCAGCACTAGGAAAAGCAACAGCTCAGGAAAACTTAGCTCCTCACATATTCCCTCATCCCCTCCACCCAACTCCCTCTTGAAAATTCAACAGGGATGGAATTGCATCAGCACAATACTGGAGTCATTTCTGCTTACTGGGTTGTCTTCCTCACAGTCTTTCCACTCCTGGTAGAGATCCCTCATGTCCACCAAACGATTCTCCAGCTTCTCCAGTGACCAGATCTGTTTACCCTTCCCTTTCCTTCTCACCTGGATGGCAGGCTCGCTGAGAATTGCCCCTCTCTGCAGAACAATTAAAGACATTCCAATGAGGAACACGTGTCACAGGAAAAAAGGAGTTTAAAACTAACATAAAGTTGAGAATAACTTTGTGGAAAGGCTGTTCTTTTTTGACTCTGGCTTGAGCAACCAAATCCAAGCCTGACAGACTCTGAGTTCAGCTGTCACAGTGTATCTGTGCTCAGTTGGACTGGGAATCTAATCACAGCTACGGACACCGGAGTTTCCATGGATTTTCACCTTGGGTTAGAAACAGGAACATTTTATTTAAGCATTTCATAAACATCCTCAAGTTACAGCAGGCCTGGAGTTCCAGCTAAAGTCGCTGCCTGCAACTTTCAAGCAGTGCAGAAACTTAACCCCCTTTACCATCCCCTTTCTGGGTGTGTCTTGTCTAGAAGACTGTGAGAAAAACTTCTGAGACAACTGATTAAAGTTGTAAACCTGGAATAAAATCCCTGCACTGAACTGACAGTGACCTGAGTACCCCCAAAATACCGGAAGGACAGAAACACCAGCTCAGGTAGCCAGGCTGAGACATGGAAATCTGGGTTCAGCTCCCCACTTCCAAAATTTCTAGGATGCCTGGGAACAAATAATCCAAATCCTCTCTTCTCCAGTTGCTCCCTCCACAACGGGGGTGGCAGCATTTCCACCCTCACTGGGATGATGCAAAGTCAAATGTCCAGCAAAGGCTGATAAATAACCTGAAATACGTTACCCAACCTGCATAGACTTTGTCACCCACCCTGCTACAGTGTCACAGGTTTCTGCAGCTGAATTTTGGGAGAAGGGGGGGATTCCAGGGTGGTTTCTGGGAGAAGCTGCTGGAAGCTTCTCCTGTCCTGTGGAGCCAAGGACAGCCAGGGCCAGGAGGGACCTCCTGCTGGTGGACAGAGTGCAGCCAATGAAGAATCCCAGTCCCAGCTCTGGGATCACAGAGTGAAGAATTAGGAGTGTGGGGCAGTTGGGAATTGCAGCCATGGGAGAACAACACAGAGACCAAGGTGGGAGCAGGAGGAGGAGAAGGAGAGACCTCACGCTGGAGCAGGGGGGGAAGGACTCAAAGCTGTGGCCCCCCTGAAGCCCATGGAGATCCCTCGGGGTGCACAGACCCCTCTGCAGCCCATGGGGTGACCATTGGGGTGCACAGACCCCCCTGCAGCCCATGGGGTGACACCCAGGACAAGAGCAATGGCAGCAACACCACCTGCAAACCCCCATTCCCTGCTCCTTCAAACTGCTGGAAAAAAGGGAGGAGAAAGGTGTTCTTAAGACTGATTTCTTTCTTACTTTTCAGTTTTATTACTTTTAGTTTTGGTTCTTCTCTTGTTAGTAATAAATTCAAGTATTTAGCCCCTCTGAGTTTGCTTTGCCATCATCTCTCAGCTGGTTTTTTTGCCTTTTCTCCTTTTCCTTTCCCTCTGGGAAAAGGCAGGGGTACCTGGAGGTTTGGGTGGACACCAGGTGAAAACCACCACACACAGAATCAGTTGGGGGCTTCGACACCAGTGGAAAGGGCTTGCAGCAAAACATTCCTCATTTATGGCACATTATGGGGTTTTTTTTATATCACATCATGGTATAAAACAAGGACGCAGCACAGACCAACAGATTCAGTGTACACAAGTGGACTGGCAAAATACCATTAAAAGGCAAAATAAACCCAAAAATTGAGGGGCCAATTGAGTGAAGAGCAATTGAATTCCATCAGGGTGACCTCACCTTGCTGTTGGCATTAAGGCTTGAAGCTGGGATCTGCAGGGTCACCTTGTACTCTGTCCTCTTGTCCAGCTCTTCTCCAATAAAATTGGCTTCTCGAACGTACAAATTGGCTTTGACAATCTGCTCCCGCAGCTTCCGCAGGCTGAGGGTCAACATTTCCTCCCTGAAAAAAAGGGGGATTTGGGAAGGGGAGGCAGGAAAAAAATCATGGCATTTGAGTAATGGAAGTGAGTGTAAAACAAAGGATGGGGGGCCAGCTGGGAGCTGGTGGGTCGGGAGTAAAGGGAGGGACAGGTGACACTGGAGAGGGGGGAATTCAACCACCCCGGTTCCTGATGGAGGGGAAGGGCAGCGGGACATAAAGCAACTCAGGAGGTTCCTGGAATGTCTTGGTGAGAACTTCTTTCTCCCAAGTGATAGAGGAGCCAAGGAGAAATGCCATTCTGGACCTTGTTGTCATCAGCAAGGAGAGGCTGGTGGGGAATGTGAAGCTCAAGGGTAGCCTGGGCTGCAGTGACCATGAAATAGTGGAGCTCCAGATCTTCAGGGAAGCAAGGAGGGCACACAGCAAGGGCATGACCCTTGGGCTTCAGGAGAGCAGACTTTGGCCTCTTCAGGGATCTGCCTGGTAGAATCACGTTGGGTAACACCCTGGAGGGAAGAGGGGCCCGAGAAAGCTGGTTGATATTCAAGGATTTGTCTCCTCCAAGCTCAGGAGAGATGCATCCTGGTGAAGAGGCAGTCAGGCAGAAATGCCAGGAGGACTCTGTGGATGAACAAGGAGCTTTTAGGCCAACTCAGACATAAAATGAATTCTGCAGAGGGTGAGAGCAAGGACATCTAGCCTGGGAGGAACATGGAGAAATTTTCCCAGGGGTTGGGTTAGGAAAGGTAAAATCCTGACAGAATGAAACCTGGCCAGGGATGTCCAGGACAAGAGAAGCTCCTGTACAGAGGAAGACTAAGGAAAATGTGAACCCTCTCAGAAAGAAACAGGAGACCTGATTACCCAGGACAGAGAAGGCTCAAGTACTTAACAGCTTTTTGGCCTTGGTCTTCACCCTCAAGTGTTCCATCCAGGTTACAGAAGGTGAAAGCAAGGACTGGGAGAATGATGAGCCATCAACTGCAGGAGAAGATCAGCTGAGAGACCATGTAAGGAACCTGAAGGAGCACAGATCCATGAGACCTGACAAAGCCCACCTGTGGGTCCTGAGGGAACTGATGGATTTAGTGGCTAAGACACCACCCATTGTGTTTGAGAAGCTGCAGCAGGCTGATGAAGGTCTCACTGATTGGAAAAGGGGAAACATAATTCCCATTTTTAAACAGGGAAATAAGGAAGACCCAGAGAACTGCAGGCTGGCCAGTCTCACCTCTGTGCCCACCAAGATCATGAAACAGATCCTCCTGGAAGCTGTGGGAAAATAAGGAGGTGACTGATGATGGCCAGGGTGGCTTCACCAAGGGCAAAGCATGCCTGAAAAATATGGTGGCCCTGCACAAAGGGGATGCTGAGGAGGGAAGAGCAACCACTGTCATCCACCTGAACTTGTGCAAAGCATGTGACACTGTCTTCTCCAACATCCTGGTGTCCAGGGAACAACATCAGAAGGATGTGGAGCTGCTGGAGAGAGTCCAGAGGAGGCCAAGAAGATGCTCCAGGGCTGGAGCCCCTCTGCTCTGGAGACAGGCTGGGAGAGCTAGGGGGGTTCACCTGGAGAGGAGAAGCATCCAGGGAGACCTGAGAGCCCCTTCCAGAACCTGGAGGGGCTCCAGGAGAGCTGGAGAGGGACTGGGGACAAGGGATGGAGGGACAGGACACAGGGAATGGCTTCCCAGTGTCAGAGGGCAGGGATGAGGGTGGATATTGGGAAGGAATTGTTGGCTGTGGGGGGAAGTCCAGAGAAGCTGTGGCTGCCCCTGGATCCCTGGAAGTGTTTGAGGACAGGTTGGATTCCCTTGGAGTAACCTGGGCTGGTGGGAGGTGTCCCTGCCCGTGGCAGGGGGTTGGAACTGGATGAGCTTTAAGATCCCTTCCAAGCCAAACCACTCTATGACCTTTAACACAAAAATCAAGTGAATTCATTGACGTTTCTTCTGGAAAAAGCAACCATCTGCATGAATTCAGCAGTATGAAAACTGGGAGAGGCCTGGCTTTGGAGACTCCTCCACCCATCTGCTGAACAGTCAGCCACTGCTTGGCTCATTCCAGAGTCTTCCCACCACAGATGTGGATGTTCCATCCTGGAGGGGAAGGCGGATTCAGACACCACCACCCACTTGCTCCCTGGCCTTCGTGGCAAGTGTGAGAGGGAGCAGGACAGGAATGTGGTGCCACCAAACATCCCAGACACGAAGCAGGCACCTTCTTGGGCTGCCCCAAACATTTGCTGCCTCAAAAGTTCATTTTCTAGCCCTAGAGATATATATATATATATATTAGGGTTGTATTTTCTCATGACAGTGTCTTCTTTGCACTCCTTGATTTAGGGTTTCTTCTTCCTCCCACAAAAGCTCTTTTTGACATCAGTCCTGGAGAAGATGATTGAGGGGCTGAAGGAAACGACCTCAGGAGGAGGCAGAGAGGACAGCGAGCCCTTTGTGGTGATTAAACTGTTTTGGTTTGAAATTCTCTGTATCACCCACTTGTTCCCTTTTCTTTCTGCACTCCTGGGGTCGTCAGGACCTGCCCAGGTCACACAGACCCGAGGCAGGAGGAAAAACAACCTTCCAGCAGCTGAGTCACGATCCCCAGAAGAACCAACTCCTGCAGGAGCCTCAGAATTTCTTTCAATCACCTCGAGTTTGTTGCTGGATGGGACAGAATTTATCCTCAGTAACAAAGCAGGGACTCCTTCCTTCTCAGCTTTTCAAGACCTATAAAGGTCTGGTTACCCTGGAGATGTTGGACAGGGCTTGGAGCAACCTGGGCTAGCAGAAGGGATCCCGGTTCACAGCAGGGATGGGGTTGGAGCAAGAGGAGCTTTAACATCCCTTCCAACCCAATCTGCCCCATCATTTTATGATTCTTAGACTAATATTCCGGCCGTGCCCTCCCCGAGATCTTTGGGAGTCCCATCAGAAACTGTCCAGAGCTTTGCAACACCATTAAAACCCTGTGGAGCTCAGCAGAGCTGGAGAACTTCCCCTGAGCTGGTGAGATGTGGTGAGATGATGTGGTGTGGTGAGATGAGATGTGGTGCAATGTGGTGAGCTGTAGATAGATGAGATGTGGTGAGATATGATGTCGTGAGACATGGTGAGAGGAGATGTGGGGGGTGAGATGTAGTAAGACACGATGAGATGTGGTGAGATGAGATGTGGCTCGATGTGGAGAACGGTGGATAGATGTGACGAGATGTGATGAGATGTGGGGAGATGTGGGGAGATGTGGGGAGGTGAGAAGTCATGAAATGAGATGTGGTGAGATGAGATGAGGTGAGATGTGATGAGATGTGGTGAGATGATGTGGTGTGGTGAGATGAGATGTGGTGCAATGTGGAGAGCAGTGGATAGATGTGATGAGATGTGGTGAGCTGTGGGGAGATGTGGGGAGATGCGATGTGGTGACATATGGTGATATGTGATGAGATGAGATGTGGTGAGATGGGATGAGGTGAGATGAGATGAGGTGAGATGAAGTGAGATGTGATGAGATGAGATGTGGTGAGACGTGGTGAGATGAGATGTGGTGAGACGAGGTGAGATGAGATGTGATGAGGCGAGATGCGATGAGGTGAGATGTGGTGTGGTGTGGCGAGCCATAGTGAGATGTGATGAGATGTGGTGAGATGAGGAGAGATGAGATGAGATGAGGTGTGGTGAGCCATGGTGAGATGTGGTGAGATGAGGTGAGATGAGATGTGATGAGATGACATGAGGTGAGGTGAGATGAAGTGAGACGAGATGTGATGAGATGTGGTGAGGTGAGACGTGATGAAATGAGAGGAGGTGAGATGAGGTGAGGTGAGATGAGATGAGATGTGGTGAGATGAGATGACATGAGGTGAGATGAGGTGAGACGTGGTGAAATGTAGTGAGGTGAGATGAGATGAGATGAGATGAGATGAGATGAGATGAGATGAGATGAGATGAGATGAGATGAGATGTGGTGAGATGAGATGTGATGAGATGTGGTGAGATGAGATGTGATGAGATGAGATGTGGTGAGATGAGATGTGGTGAGATGAGATAAGGTGAGATGTGGCATGGTGTGGTGAGCCATGGTGAGATGTGATGAGACGTGGTGAGATGAAGTGAGATGAGACGTGATGAGATGTGGTGAGGTGAGACGTGATGAAATGAGCTGAGGTGATCTGAGCCCTGAGCACCCACCTCTCCTCGGCCCCCGCGGAGCCCTGAGCACCCACCTCTCCTCGGCCCACTGCCGCAGGCGCTGCTGAGCGCTGGGCGAGTGGAAGGAGAACCTGTCCATGGTGCGCAGCTGCTGCTTCTCCGGGGACAGGCGGCGGCGCAGCTGCTCCAGCTCCTGCTCGTACATGAGCCTCTGGCGCTCCAGGGCCGACCTCTTCTCCTCCTCGTGCTGCTGCTCCAGGCTCTGCAGGATGCTCTGCATGGGGTCTGTGGACATGGGGAAGGAGGGTGTCCTGGTTATGGCATCCAGGACCAGTTTGGCGCTGGGTGGGGGTGTGTTCTACACCCTCTGTGTCGTTGTGTCATGAACTGCTCACCGTGGACCATTGGCAGCAGCTGCCCAGGGCACACCCGACCCCTCAGGGCACAGGGGGGTGTTTGGGAACTTTTGGGAGAAAAGGAAGTTTTCCTGTCACCACAACCATGGCTCAGGCGTGATAACTCCCCTCCAGGGAGCCACCAGCACCTTCACACCCACCTGAGGGGTCATGTCTGCTCAGGGGCCATCAGGGATGCCAAAAATACGCCAGGATTGACCTCACAGAGTGAATCCCCCACTGTGGAACTCTCCACCCTTGGGCAGAGACTGGGTGTTCCATCTGAGCCCAAGCAGAGAGAAGGTTGGGGTTTTGGGACTGGGACCTCTGGTCAGATCCAGAGGAGGAGCAGAACCTCACCAGGACTGGGACTGCCACTCTGGACCAGACTGACCATAATTTTCACCAGCAGGGGATTTGTGTGCCTTACACAGTGATGGGCTCAATGGCTATTGTTTAGTTAAGGTATTAACAGAGATGTTATATACTTTAATATAATCTATATTTCATATATATATTTTTATATA
>VXAU01000105.1:846394-869098 GCA_013399695.1 Formicarius rufipectus | reverse complement strand
CAGTGGTCTACTCTGGTCTCCAGTCAGGAGATGTGAAGACACACAATCTATAACGCTGCTGTGTCCTTTGAAATCACATGCAGAATCAGCCTGGAGGAGAAAAGACAATGCAGAAAGAACCGTGCCTTGACAGGGCCACCTATGGAGACTTTCTGCTGTGTCTTTTGCAACCCGACTTGCCTATCTCGCATTGGCCTTATCAGCCATCAGCACGCTTGCAGCAAGCGTGGGTAAAACCCTCCCAAATCTCCACTCGCAAAGCCCAGCCATGATGATGATGATGATGAGATAATAGACTAATGAGCATCATGTGTATTATCCTTCAGTGAATTAGCAATGATTCACAGAAAGACACCACTCAAATTGCACAATGAGGACATGCATGATGGAAAACATTATTTATGTAGCATTTGAAGATGTCTCATGAACTGAATGCCAAAGTGTTGCTAGGACCAAGTGCCTGAACATCTCTTTGACTTTTGGGGTAAATCAATTAACAAATCAATAAAGGCATAAAAGTTTCACAGCAGAAAACAACCTTTAGGAAATAAATGGTGGAAGGTGCAAAGACCTGCCAAAACTTAACTGATTAAAGATTGTTAGGCACAAGGAACCCACAGGCTCACTTCTTTGAGATTGGTCTGCTGGAGAGCTGGACCTTATCAAATGTTCTTTGGACACTGGTAAGCAGTGTTTTCCTTTTATTTGTCATTATTGCTGAATAAAGATGCCTAAATATAAAAATGCAATCTTGAATTACAGACCCTACAATACTCTGGTATCATTATGAATTTGGAGAGAAGCAATATGTGCTTAGAGTAATGTACCACATTCCAGAGGAAAAAACAGAACACTTTTCAAAGGAAAGCTTGCACAGGATAACAAATTTTTGGTTTTTAATCAGGATTTCACCTTTGGTTTTCTTTCCTTTTTTTTTTTTTCTTTCTTTCTCTTTCTTATCAAATGAACTCGATAATAACTCCAAACCACTGGTTGAGCTGTCAGTAATGCCTGTCTTCGTTGCTGACTTGGTACATCAGTCTTCATTCTGCTTTTTTCAAATCTCTTTAAAATTAAAGTAGACTAGCTCTGTTTTCTCTGAGCATGACATAATCTTTTAGGAGCAGTCTTCAGGCACTTACCCCTGTACTTGGTAGGTCAAACATTCATCAAGCTCCCTGGCTATACTGACTGATAGCACTATAATGATCTGCCTTAACTACATACATGGTCTGACCACATCACTGGAGATAAGTACATAAAATTCATTCTCTAAGGGGCCAGTCGAAGGTGTGATATTATCTTTTTTTTAATTCCTGCTCTTCCAGCAAGCACATGGCTGATATTCTGCCTGACAGTGCTGTGACCATAATCTTTAATTTCTAGTGGTACATGACCTCCCTAAAGCTAACAGAACTTGCTAATTTGGACAATACAAATGACAAGATACAATGAAAATATGGCTCCAGCACCCTATAATAAATAGGACCTAGCTGACTCATGTCAGTATTTGAGAGGCAAGTGTCTTTCCTTGAGAAAGGAATCAGTATAAAGAATCTAAGAGGGAAAAAACAACACACAATAGCGTTCTATCTAACACTACTCTTTCCCTTCTCAACAATAGATTTAAATCTTAGTTATCTCTTTAGAAGTGCTGCCAGTTCAACCTCCACAGTATTTCCTTTAACACTTAATGAAAATTTGAACAGGTTATCTCTTCCACGTTTTTTTCTCCTTCCACTGTTACTTTGTCACTTTCTGTTACATATCCTTTGTGTCCTGAGCAAAAGATTGATCAAGTACCTGTTCAACACCTGCTCCCTTCCACAAACCAGAGCTGAAGCTGTTCTGTTCTCAGGGGTTTTCCATGCTCCACAATTTGTAATTTATAAATTCAAAGAAAAGAGATTCTAAAATGAGTTAGCACAAGAAGAAAAGGACTTGATACAGAGTCGTTGATACAGAAACTCTGAGAACACCTTTCTCCTTCAGACCTGCTATTTTCTGAGAGAAAGATAAAGCTTTGAAAAAATAAGTTTAAAAAGAAATAATAGAAGCAGTTATAGATCAACTTAATATAAAATGCCACTGGCATGTATCTGCTTTGTCAATTTGTTGATACTTATGTCACAGGTATCATGACTTAGTATCACAAGTTGATTTCACCTGAGGATCCAGACTGACTCACAGACTTTTACCTAAATGATTTTCAGATAATTAACAAATCTTCTGGCTTTTTGGATGCTCAGATTATAGCTATCTCTAGTTGTCACCTGTCAAATTGATACAAGTAGTAATGGTAATACTCCTGTTGATATTCTGCTGTGGCTAAGGCTAGGCTTGCAAGTCTGATAGCTGATCCTTAAGAGTGTCTTTTCACCCAGGTGAAACCACTCCAGATTTGGTAAAGGGTGTGGGAGTGAATTGGCACAGGTAGCATTTATTGTTAAGCAATGGCTTCAGGGAGGGACAGACATCTGGGGTTTTAAAAGCCATAGTATTGAATGCTAATTTTAAGCAATTAGGATTCTAGGAGAGGTCACAGCATAAAAATGCTATAAAACACAAGCTTACTTTAATTGCTTACAGCTATATAGGAGAACCGTATAAAAAAAAAAGAAAATCACTGTTTTACTTTGTTACATTTCAAGTTAGTGAATTTCTTTGTGTGCATCTGTACATGAAAGATGTTGAAGCTTTCATGTGTTGAGATGCACAAATACAGAAAATTGGATATTCTCCTGCACCACTGGTTGTTCTGGTATTGGCTTTAACAGCCTGACCATGACAAGGCATAAGCCTTTACAGTCAGAGTGTAAAAAGGTAAGTTTACCTATTCCTCCTTTTAATGAAGGGCAAACACTATGTGATGTAACACAAAATCAAATCTCTCAGAAACTGAAAACCAGAGATTGTATTATCTTCTGAAGTGGGGGTAAATTAATAAACAACACTCAGCAACCTCACCAGTGGCAGAATAATCCTGCTTCTTACAAAGTATCTTCCAGTCACTGCTAGGATAGCAGTGGACCATGCAATCTTGCCTTCAGGCCAGTCACATCTGAAGAATCCTCATTTTAACTGAAACAACCCATATGCCGCTCTCATAAACATACAGAAGGATTTCAAAGCATCAAAATGTTGAATGACTATGATTTTCAGGGGATCCTGTGTAGATAGCAACTACAATGTACATTCAGCTGCCTCTTGAGAGTTTAAGAAAATCCCATCCTTGAGTCTGCAGACTCAAGAAAGACTTCTAGGAAGTCTTACACAGCTTCACTTGACCATGGAAACACTCTCCACCATCAGGGTTCATTCAAAACACAGCCAGTGTCATTGTCAGCACTCAGAAATCTGAAGGAATAGTAGTTAATAACAATAATGCTTCCTTGATTTTAGTAATTCAGAAAGGCTGGATATGCAGTGTTTACTCCAGCTTTGTTATAGTCATGACATCTGTAAATAAAAAACAGGCACTGAGTTTAGACCTGAATATTGCCTCATATTTCTTTTCAACTTAACCATGTAATTATTCTAATATACGTACTATATTCAAATTGTTCTGTAATTTAGGTGTTACACTTGATGAAGCCATGGTACATGAGCACAATCTTCTCCACTAAGCTACCAGTTAGTCTTATAAGGCAGAGGTTGGAAAACATCAAGTTTTTTCAACTCCAGATATTCCAAACCAAGATTTCTCTCTCTTTTCCAAACTTTATCTTAGAGATCAGGGTTCTGGTTCAGTAAACTGAATGTTTTTCTACTGTTATCAACAGCATCCTTTTTCCATTATCAATGGGTGCAAGAAAATGTTCCATATATTCTTATTCCTTTAGAATATGATGTTTCCAAGGTAACTGTACCCAGGAGATCTCCTAATAGCAAGAAGTGGAAAATAATGTAACTTCTATTTCAACATTCCTTTTTTAAAGGGAAGAGGAATTGTATTCCCACAAACTCTTTTCTCTGTAACTCTGTCAATCTCTTTAACTCAATCAAAGAATTCAAAATTTAATGCTGAGGCTTTATATATAATCATGTTGGTAACAGATAGAGAGGATGTGTGGGGATGTATTGTATTATAGTGTTGTTAAGTGTCAGCTCAGAAGAAAAAAAATGGTTAAAACTTAGTAATGTTTTATGGATGGTCAAAATGTTTCAGATAAAATGAGATCCAGCACTAACTTCTGCCCAAGTGTTAAACCAAATATGCACATATAATTTATTTTTTTTTTGTAATAAATTTTAGTTTCTAATTTTTGTTAAAAACAGTTTTAAAAGTACTAGAGAGTATTTCAGTAAAACACTGAAAGCCAATTGGAAAATAAATCACGTTTGGAAGTCTATCATTCAATCTTAAGAAAGTTTGTGTTAGACTGTCTCATGAGAGCATAAGACCATCACATCATGTAAGATTTCCAGCAGGATTAAGTCTCCTATGATACCCAAAGGCACATACAAACTAAACAACTGCAAATCCAATTACTTACACAAACATTTACTCAGTTGCTTTAGGGAAACATGACTTTTTATGCATACAGTCACAGTGCTCATCTTATACTACAAGTCTTTAAATACAACCTACTACAAATTCTTACGTTTTGATAAAATTGCAGAGCTAATCAGATCAGAGGTTTTGAGGGGACCCATGCTAGTAAGCAACTTAACTTACCAGTACACAAAATAATCACAATCTTTAGTGAAATGCTAACAGAGGATTAAAATAGGTAAAGCACTGCAAAACACTTATTTTTAATAGCCTCTTTGTCAATGACTGACCACTTTAAAAAAAAAAAAAGTGAGAAAAAATTACTACCATCTGCAAAAAGCAGGCAGTAGAAATCCAACAGCAGAATCATTGGAGGTGCACTAGACTACAATTTTTGCACATATTACAATAAAGACTATGAGGACTAAATGAATTTTAGCAGAAGGAAGAAAATTATCTACTGGTCTTTTATTTACTTGATTTGTCTGAGTCTCTGATACATAAATATTTAATTATATTTAAAATATGATATTTTAATTGCTAGATATTCTCTCAATTGCTGTGTGAAATCCCCATCTAAAACTGATAAGAGAATAAATTGGATTCAGATTTTTTATTTCAGTCAGAAACATGAACAAAAACATAGTTCTAGATCTAGAGAAGCTCTGTGTACCTGTCACGTAACAAGAAGCTTTAAGTTGTTAAAGGAAATATTTAACAGCTAAGATGACACTATATTGTATTCCCGTTTCACTCTGATCAACTGCTATTTACCATTTGCCTAAAATGCAACTTTCCAGCAGAGATTTCACGGCAGGTGAACACAAGCCAAGAACCAGACAGTGCCAAGCAGTTAAAGTTATGGTAATGATGGTAAAGTGCATTTCACAGTTCTCTGTAACACAGAAAACAAACCACATTTTGGTGTCAGCCTAGCCATTTTTCTCCACCATGACATAATGCTATGCTGACTCACTCAGCACTGATGAATTAAGTGCAGAGCAGTTGATCTGCCATTTAAATACAAGAACAAACTGCTGATTCTAAGCCCCTGTGCAAGCAGAATTTTTTTTTTTTTGACCAAGGTATTACACTGAACAGCCTAAACAGAAATTATTATCAAGCTAGACAGAAAATGATGGACTATAAAGCATTTCCTATAACAGGAGCTGAAAGGCATGCTGGCTTTGACTCATAAGGATTCTTCTTGGCAGACTAGATTTTACTACTTTCATCCTGACTTCCTAGAGTCTATTAATGATCCCAGTATTTCCAAGAGTATGGAACAAAAGTATTAAAACAAAAGTTGCAGAAAATTATGCAGCACTGCATTTTTTTGAACTATGAAGAATTTCAGTGTAAAAACCCTAAGAAAATATTATATTCAGTCAGACATGATACATAGGGAGGAAAATGTAGTTGCACATAAGATAGAGGGCTAAATGCTTGCATCCCATATTTTTATGAAAACATAGGTATTGCAAAAGCAATGTACAGGGGCATTTTGGCATGGTCAGCAGCTATGACTAGGAGGGTTGCAGTGTTGGCTGCTCTTTTTTGTGGACTACTGAGATAATAATACAATCTACGTTAACACAATAGGCTAGCAGGAGCGTTAACTCTTTTTAACTAATCAAAGGCATAAATAATCAAATAAATAAGGCAGTAAAAAGAAGTCATTGATTAATTTGTAACCTAAGATAGGTAAAAAATAAATTAAAAGATGGGAGCAGAAGGGTAAAAAGAAGTATGAGAGAAAAGAAGGTGGGGAGAAGATTTGAGGTTGGAGTTGGAACTTTATATACTCATCCAGCAAACGGATGATCATGCATACATAGTGAGGTGATGTGTGCCAAATAAAGACCACAGATTAATGTACAGAAATTCCTCAGGGTAAGTCTCATCAGGGGTGCTGAATCTCTGTGATCAGCATGCTCTGTGATTAGGATCTGACCACTGTAGCTGGCAATGAACTCCACAGGTAACTAACCCATTATAAAAGCTCCTTTGCTAATTTCACTTATGCGACCATTCTCCTTGCTCTCAGATTAGGGGAAAATGGTATCTTGTTATACACTTTAAGCCATACATTCTTTCACTCAGTCTATGGTGTTCCCAGTTTTCTCTCTCCTCCGCTCAAAGCTTGACTCCAAAACAGAAGTGTTTCAACAAGCCCCTTCAGGATTTCATTGCCGAACCACGATGCCCTTGTGTACAAGCATAATTTCACTGGAAGAGTAATAACTGTTTGAGATGAATGCACCAGCAAGTCATGTGATGCTGTAATACTATATTATTACATTAATTAAACATCATATCTAACTTCCCTTCTCATTGTAACTCAGAGGACTAAAACTTGTAATCCTTTGTCCATACAGATCTTATAATTTTTTCATGAGTTGCTACATTTAATCTTGAGCCTAGAAGAGTTTCTAATTCTTATCACTACTTTTACAATGCACAATAAAAATCCATCTACCACTTGTTTATTTTGGTACCTCTATCCCCCTTGAAATCCTTTGTGGTCTTCTCTAATCCCAACAATTAGGAGCTATCCATTACCAATTCTCTCATCAGAGATAATGCACTTTCCAGATAATTAATACACAACCTTAATCCTTCATATCCATCAATCTCTAACAACAAGGTTGTATGCAAACAGCTTAACCGATTGCAGCCATCAAACTGTTTTAATATAAGTTAGAAATGGGATCTGTTGGAAATTACACTTTCTCTTTTATTAAAGACCATTTTGCAAACTGGTCCTTAATCCAAGAATTAAACTCCCAAACTTAAAAAAAGTAACCCAGAAAACACACAGGCAAGCATATGCACATGCTATTAAAACCAAAGCCATATAATTCTATTTGTACTCAAAAACTACATAGGGCAAAGACCTCCTTCAGAGATGCTTGTCCAGAATCGTTACAAATAGAGCTAACAGGGCTCTCAAGAAGCCATCACATTCATTCTGTTGCTCCCTGTCTTTTGCATGCTCAAAACTCTTCCCTTGTGTTTCCACCCTTTTTTTTAGAAATTATTTTTCTTTCCCTTGGATAAATCGCTCCAGCTCTTTCTGCCCACTGTTTATTTTTTCTGCTCTCCCCTAAACACTCTGTGCTATGTTGCCTCAAACTGGCTCTGCTTTTAATGATATCTCATCCAGCTGGGTAGAGAAGAAAACAACTTTTTGTGTCACAGACATTCCTTTGGCTGTGTTTGTTGCTTATTGCAGTAGCATAATGCTGTTGACTTACAGTCAGACTAGCTAGAAACTTTATGTCCTTTCCCACAGAATTTGACACTTGCTCTGCAAAAAGAACTTTTGTAGTCAATTGCCATTGCTTAAAGGGGAGATTGTACTTATCTGTATTACATTAAACCAGTGTCATCAATTTTTTTCCTATGATTTTCCCAGCTTATTTAAAATTCAAGCCCTTTCCTCTAATGTCCTTCAGCAAGCATATTCTTTATTCTATTATTTACACCTTTCTTACGGTCCTAAGAACTTTCTTATGGTCCAGGACCCTCCCAGAATGCACTGGATATATTATTTTACATAGTAAATCACTGATTCCTTTGAGTACACTTTATCAATGAGTTACACATTTACCTTCCAACAGTTTTAACTACAATATGTTTTCCTATCTTATTCATCAAGATGTCAAAAGAGATAGATTCTCTTATTATATTGAAGATAAATTACTTCCATGGCTTGGTAACTTACATCAAGGCCCGTTAATCTGTCAAAAGGAAATTAGCTGATTTTTCACAAATCCATGTTACTTGGTGATGGTTTCTTTGCAACCCTCCAGGTGCTTGCAAATAATCTGATTATTTTTAGATATTGAAGTTGAGTGCTTTGATCTAGAATTTCTGACCTTGGCTCTCCCTTTACTCCTATATTTCCCTCCTCATGGTATTCCAGTACTTTCACCTTATTTTGAAAGATAAAAACCCTTAAAGACAACAGCTGACAGATCTGAGATGGTATCAGTCATTACTTTCATCTGACCACACCCAGTGCATGACAAATCATCAGCCTTCCCATTGTGTGATATTTGTCATGCCTCGTATTTGATAACAGCCACTACTATAAAAACTAAAGTTCTTTTTTTCAATTAAGCACATTTTTAAACTCTGAATCTACCAGTATCAGTTCATAATGATTTTTTTATTTTGTAAAATAAAACAAAGTAATGTACTGTGAAATTAATCCTTCTCTTTCTATTTGACATTAATTAACCCCCCCTACTGTGTTCATGCGTAGGTAATAAAAAACATACTCATGGACACTAAAAATAAGATAAAGGAAGGTGAATTTTCTTATCTTTAGATCAATTTAGGGCCATGAAAGATATTTGGGATTTGGGGGGGTTTTCTCTACAATGAAAAAAAAACTTACTGCAGGAGTTTCTCCCTTTGTTAGGGCAAGAGGCTGCAGTAAGAGGAGGTCAATAGCACCCTTGGAGTGGAGTACAGACAGAAACTTAGAAGAACAGTCCAAAGAGAAACATTATGCCTGATATGCTGAAACATAATTTTGGGGTTGAGAGGGACTTTATAGCTTTTCCCACCTTCTTGTTTCCCTGAGCAAAGGCAGAGCAGCACATGCATCTTCCACCTCTGTATCCTTTCACCACTACAACACCTCACATTATTTGTCTTCTCTTGTAATGAATCCTATGTATATGGAAAGAAAGCAACTCCTTGCATGACTGGATGTTTAGCAAAGCAGAACTGTGGGAGGATGTACTATGGATATTCATGCATGGGAGACTAAAGCTAGACTCTTGGCCCCTGGAGTTAAGGTTGTGGTGCCTATGACACATCAGCGCCATTTAGATTTACTTAAAGAGAACAATATTAAGCCTAGAAAGCCCACTAACAGGGATAAAGCTGTTACTCACTGTAGTATTAGAAAATTCTTTCTAAAGCATTTGGTATCCATGCAAAATTCAAAAGGAAAGCTTATAACTCAGGGGTTTTTTTTTCAGGAATACAGAGTTTGAGGTGATGTGCAAGGCAATCACTCAGACTATGGAAATGATTATGCAAAGGACTTCATCACTCATATTTTCTTTGATATTTATGATCATAGAGTGGCTTGGGTTGGAAGGGACCTTAAAGATCAACTAATTCCAACTCCTCTGCCATGGGCAGGGACACCTTGCACTTGAACAGGTTTCTCAGAGCTCCATCCAACCTGGCCTTGAACACTTAAGTAGTGGGGCATTTACAACTTCTCTGGGCAACCTATTCCAGGACCTCACCACCCTCACATTAAACAGTTTCTTCCTCATACCTAATCTAAACCTACTCTCTGTCAGTTTATAGCCATTCACCTTGTGCTATCACTACATGTCCTTGTACAAAGTCCTTTACCAGCTTTCGCGTAGGCTCCCTTTAAGTAATGAAAGGCTGTTGTGATAACTATGGCTGTATTCATTCTATGTAAATATTCAATTTCTAGTTTAATCAAAGAGTTAGTTATGCTCTCTGCATTTACTGCTGAGTCTTGATATTTAATACTTTTTGATTATGGTGTGCAAGTAGCCCTTTAGGCCATATGGATTTTCATCCCTGACTGGATGACTGAAACATGTAAACAGAATCTTTTAACCTTTAAACAAAACAGAAGCTTTTAATTTTTAAAAAATATGATAAAGTGTCATTAGATACGTCACACAAATTTAGATTGTTCTTGGATTTTTTGCCACTGCTGTGACACAAAAATAACCCCACAGCTCATCTGAATTAACACCTATAAGATGAAACCAGAGAAAAAACCTGTTTTCTGGAATGTTTATTAGTTTTAGAAAACCCCACCCGGTGTCACATAAAGAGTCACCTACCTAGCTCTAGTAGCACTCTCACACTCCTGAGCCAATTTAAGAGATGAAAGAATATATATTTTGGTATTACATTTATGCAGAATTTATGAATATCATTTGGGATTCCAGAAAGTTAATTGCAAAAGCAGAAGGATAAATAATCAGATAAAAAAAGTACAATTCATGCTTCTTGCACATTAGATTGTATCTTGATTTATATTAAGACTGAGCATCTAATTAACAGAACTTTACCCCACCAGAAGCCCGTAAGTATTTCACTATTCATTAGAGTTCTGTAGAAGTATTGATGCTATGTTCTAACTTTCTCATGCTTAAAATTATATACAAAACACATTTTCAAAGGAGTATTTTAAATAAAACCAGAGGGGGAAAACCTGTTGAGTTTTCTGCATTACAGTTACACCTACCTATAACTACCTGCCCCTTATATCTTTTTTTGATACTATATAAATTAGAAGTCCTTCAATTTCAAAATTTCCATCACTTCCCACATAGTGGGAAGTAATTTCAACTTTAATACATATTTTTGTTTGGATATTCAGCACCAGTGAAGTTAAGATGATTAATTCCTACCAAGATTCTTTTTTAATGCATTATCATATACATAATGTAAAATCAAACCCACATAATATAATTCCCATAGAGACTAGATTGAAGGCAGCATCCTATCAGGAGTTATAAAAAAGACTGAGTGTGACATAAAGGAGGATGGTAATAAAGAAAAAAAAAGACTGAATAGGGAAAAGGAATATTATTTCTGCAAGATCTGAAGAGTACTGTGAGTTTTAAAAGGTTTCTATGACCTGTTAATTTTTTTCAATAAAAAGAAAGTGAGCAGAGCATACTTGTTAACCTGTTAGCTAAGCATGTTACTGTGGTGAAGAAGTGTGGCAACAAGAAATGAAATTTGTCTGAATTACACTTTCAGGTTCCACTGAGAAACAAACAGCCACAGAGGTAAGGCATATTATGGTAAAGATGGTTTACAGAAGTATATTGCAGTTACAGATCATGCCATTGTAATTTAAAATAAAAAAGTCTTAAACATCTATACTTTAAAATGCTACACCTGCCTCTTCTACAGACAGCACAGATACTTTTCATTCTTTCATAACACATAGCTCTAGCCTCATACAGGTTAATTACAACTTCTGAGGCCAGATAGAAAGCATTTCTTTTAAAATATTACAGTAATTTTTTTCTGCTTGCCATAAAGCTTATCCACAAGCTGCAAAGCTGCTTTATTTTTAAAGGAACTCTTTCAACCCATATTGAAGTCAAAAGTAAGACTCACAATGGGAACTTAATAACTTTTTAACCCTTGGCTCCATCCCAGCTGATGATGTGCTTCAAGGGTCTAGACTTCTTAACACTGATTTCATTTTACCCTCCTTTGAAAGAAGTGGGCAGGTAAAAGTATCTTTTGACATCTTTGCCTACGGGGTAAGTGACAGTTTCACTTCTGAAGCACAATGGCATGACTTGACTCCAGGAATAAAGTGTACTTGTGCGTGATTTATTTTGAGCCAGCCTGAGGCTAAGGAGCAAACTTCTACAAGCACCAAGAAATGGCTCTAATCTTACTAACCTCCATCTTTCAATAGAAAGACATTCTGCTAAAGCCTTGCCTCTGGGAACAAGTGTTTTCAGAAATGCATACATTTAAAAAACAGGCTCCTGTCAAAATAAATGGTTAGTCTAAAAACAAAGCTGTCCCACCTATCCTCTGTTATCTGGATAAAGACAAGAGAGCATGAGAAATTGGTAGAAAGCATCAAATTCATCACTTATTACACCTCAATTACATTTATCTTCTTGAAAGGTAAAAGTTTGGAAGTGGGAGGGAGAAGCAGAATATGCAGTTGAGGAACAGAGCACAAACAGGGACACAAGTGCTGTGTCTTGTTTGGGAAGCATGGGATGAGTAGGTGGGGAGAGTGGGAGGAAAGATGCACAGAGAAAAGTGGGATGAGTGGTGAAGAACACAGGCAGAAGGGATAAAAAGTTACTTCTACGGTTAGTTAGAGCTGCACCCATAAACCCAAAATAAGCACTGCCCAATTACACTGCCTCTCCTTGTGTGATGAACTGATCTGGAACCAGGAGAGCTGAAGGGAATAAGTGCAATAACTACACAGATCACTTTGCTTAAGAAAGTGAAAGGTAGCCGTAAGATCACCTTAAAAATTTCCCCCAATGCATTTTTGAATTTTGACATTGCTTACTTGTTTCTTTTATTGTAAGTTACTAAAAGTATAACAGCCTCTAATTACAAAAAATATTAATAGTAAATAAATAAACAGTGCATTATTTCAGTACAGACAGTCTGAGGGACAGGAGAAAAAGAAGTGAGTGGTGAATACTGAGGAATTAACGATAAGTAAAAGATACACTAATGATAATAGAAAGAAAGCTAAGGTAAACAGGGACGGGTCACATGCAAAAGAATTGTATAAGCAGATGAAATCAAAGCCAACAAGAATATTTTAAAATACAGCATTAAATGCTCAGAGCAATAATCTCAAAGTGCATTATTAACAAGAACTAATTTTTTTCTCACATACCCTATTTTGTAGACAACTGCTAGTATTTTCAATTTCTAAATAAGAAATAGAATAGTAATGAGCCTGATCCAAATTCTACAGAAATCATTTAGGTGCTCTGTCAAGATGAAGGCAACTTGGGTCATTTGTAGGATGCTGACACTCAAAACTGTGACTCCAGACCTAGAAAAAGAAGTTGTCTTTCTATCACATGTGCAATTTTTATGCTTACAAAAGAGAAATATATCAGGCCTTACTTCAGAGAAAATAGGACCTGTGCAACATTGTGATCAGGCCATGAAACATCACTACTATGAATGACAGCTACATGAAGACCTAACAAACTTTGCCTATTTTTGAGCATAAAATTTGGAAATGGAAAAAACCCCTTATGTTATTGTTCTTCCATTTAATCCCAATACAGTCAGTTTAAGCATAAAAATTGTAGAAGCAGCAATTCAAAATATCTGATCTATTAAATCCTAGCCAATACACTTTCATCATTAAACCACAAAGCCTTATCCCTGAACTTGCTTCAAAGATACTATTCAGAGAGCAACCTGATGTAACACAGTGTGTTAAAATCATATTCTTGCACACCAACATGACTTGGGGAGCTTAGCAGGGACATATATAAGGAATCTGAAATGCGGGGTATGACAAGAAATAACCCACAGAGTGCAGTCACAGAATAAAACCACGATCATCAGTAGCAGTGAGCTCCTGTCAGTCCTTCTTGTCTCCAAGTTCCTGAAGGAGAGAGAATATTTGCTCAGACATGCGTATTTATTTGCCTGCTGTGCTTGTTTTTGTATCCACCTGACAATCTGCGTAGAATGAGTGGCAGAGGCAAATACTGAGGAGTGTCAGCGCCGGGATGAGACGAGGGCTGACTGCATTACCATTTTAAATGGTCTGCCTGCCGAGTGCTAGGATTCCGTTCCTCCCATACCTGTTACGCTGCATTAGCCGTCCCTCCCCACGGCCCTGCGCTGCCCGCAGTCCTGCTCATTGTCTGAGCCCGGAGACAGCTGCAGACACCTCCTGCCACAGCAGCCAATTCCCCCTTTCCCTGCCTCCCTGCACCCAGAGTGCCCGTGCCCGCACGGACACACGCTGTGGCCGCTGCAGTATATTCACCACACCACCCATCGTGCCCAGGCTTGGGAGGCTGCTCGCCTTTTTCAACCTATTAAGCAGGGAGCCTCGAGTGCTCCGAGAACCACTCTACGCCGGGGCACAGGGGAGAAATGCTTCGTTTGTCGCTGCGCCTTCCGCAACCCCTCTGAGGCAAGGGAGACAGGCTGTAAAGCATCCAGCCGGCAATACACATCAGGGTTTGGGCAGCAGGCTTGTAAGAGCAACACCTGAAGTAAAAGAAAGGGAGTTCACTCTCTTTACATTCATAACTTATATAACAACAGAAAAACTAAACAGTACTACCAAGCAAATAATAGAAAACACGATAGTTTAGATACGCAGTGATATAACAACTCCCTTTTCTCCCTACCCCCCAGAAAAATGTCATGGAATCACAAATGGTTTGGGTTGGAAGGGACCTTAGAGATTCTCTAGTTCCACTGCCATGGGCAGGGACACCTCCTGATAAGATCAGGTTGATCGAAGCCTCGTCCAACCTGACCTTGAACACTTCCAGGGATGGGGCATCCACAACTTCTCTCAGCAACATCCTCCAGTGCCTCACCACCCTCACAGTAAAGAATTTCTTCCTAATAGCTAACCTAAAACTGCCCCCTTCCTGTTTTCAAGCAATTACATGCCCTTGTAAAAAGTCTTTTTTTCAATATCAATGTTAAGATCAGAAAATAATTTATAGTTATTAATTCTGAATGATGATCAGCAGCACAAAACCTGGCCATTCCTAAATGTACTGATTCTTGTACTTGATCTGTGAGCTCAGCTTTGTAACCTCTTCATGCTAATAATCAGTAGAAAAAGCAACATTAGAAAATCCTTTGGAATAAGCAGAAAACAATTTTTACTTTCCTAATAATGAGCTAAACAGTACCCACAGCATTAGAACATTGCTCAGATATGAGTCTAACTTATGAACAGAAGATGGTACAAGAAATGCTACTAAATAAATTATAAAAGAATAACAGGTACATTGTAATGGTAACTCAACCAGGTCTTATCCAGTCTTCATGCTTATGGTCTTTATTAATCCCTTTGCTGCAGCTGTGCATATTTATTCAACAATACAGTCTTCCATAGGGAGTTGATTTAAATAGGAGGTAAACTGGGATATTATGAAAGGTACAGGTACTTCATTCAGCCTCATAGAGTTTGATAGAAAATTCATAGATACTGCTTGATACAGTGCCATGAACATCCACTGTAATGGCTCTGCATAATTATGGTCCCTTCGATAAATATGAGATGCACTATAACATTTACACTATAAAGAATGTTTTAGACATTCTCTTTCTATAGTTTATGAGTGCCATCCTTTAAGATCAAATAACAGTAACTGACTCTGTGTGGATTAAAGCTTAAGCTTTTTTTTTCACTATGAAGATAAATGATTTTTTTTTTCTTCTACATTGAAATATAAAAATGGTGGGAAAAGCATAAATTGTATTAAAATAGAACATTCTGTGAATAACAACGGCATCACAAAAAGTCAAGAAAATAATGCATTCATTCTCTCATTCAGTTATAAAATCTATAGTCTACAGGGAGTATTAGATATCATTTACAGTATGAAAAGAAACAACTTTCAGATAAGAAAATTAATCGGTATGAGTTCTGTGAATCTGTTAACTACAGATAATAGCTGCTGAGTGATTTTTAGGACCCAAAATCAATAAACTTTCCTTTGTGACCTCTCTCATTGTAAGACATAGCAGGGCTTTCTTCATTATGATTCAGACCATTGTAAAAAGTGTTCAAAAAGAAAAGTTTAAATTTAACTTTACTATTTGAATCAATTCCAATTAGTACATATATTTAAAATCCTACCTGTCATCAAAACAAAACAACCACCTCTGTGAACTTCCAGTGTCTGCCTCTACTAAATTAATAGTATATATATATTCTTATCACCATTATCCCTAATAACACAATAGCAATTTTGCTGGTCAGCTTTCAGGTACTAACACCACTGCCAGGTGCATGCAGGCCTTCCTTGCCCGTCTAAGCTGGGACTGGTGATCTCTGTCTGGGCTGACTGCAGCTGTCCTCATGTCCTTGTCACCAGGATGCACACGTCACTTAGACCTTTCATCTTTCAGGCTCTGGAAGACACTGCTGACAGCCCCGAAGGCAAAGACAGGATACCAGAGTTTCTACCATCTCTGCTTCAGGGCCAGATCCAACAATTTCAAACTGTGTGATCACATTTTCTAGCATCTCTGGCCATAGGACTAGCGCAAAGCAAGCTCTTGCACTCTACCATCTGAATATGAAACCAATAGCTCAGGCTGTGGACTCATGCACTTCATTCAGAGTGATCTTGCTCATTTGATTCACTTTTCACACAGATGTACCGTCCCATCATTTCAGTGGCTTAAAATTATTTATTATCCCTAGAACCAGAGTTATAAAATACAGTCATTTACCCTAAAGGAATAAAATTCATAGCATTTAAAGCAAGAAAGAGATCTGTCTCCCCCATTTTAGGTCTCTTTCACACATTATGTTCTACATTGGGCCTTGGCAGAATGAAGTATGTCTGTGCTGCTGAAGAACTGTCTTTCAGATAATGAGACATAAGGCCAAAACTGTCACATCACTAAAATACCTCAGAGCATTTCTCTAGATGCTCTCCCAGGACATAAAAAGATATAATAGAGAATTGTACCATACAGAAAAAGAAAAAGCAAATAAATACTCCTCTAAACTACAAAGTTACTCTTGGTAGTCTGCAATAGTGGAAAATTACAAAGATCATACAGTCAGTAACTTGGATAACTCAAAGATAATCTGAAACAAAAATAAGTGACAAAAAAGCTTTGCTTTTCAGAGGCTTTCACAGCAAAAGCAGTGAACAGAATTAAGTATAAATTTTTATTAATTTCTCAAAGGGAAAGCATTCTCTCGAGTTAGTCAAACAGATCCTCAGTAGAAACTGACTTAAAAACTAAGTAAAGAGTCAGAATGAGGATTAGAGGGAGGTCTGATGAAGTCAGCTGTTGAGGTAACTTGCGAAGGTTCCCAAGCAGATGAAATACTAATTGGTTCACAGCATCACAGAATCACGGAACATGCTGAGTTTGAAGGGACCCACAAGAACCATCCAGTCCAACCCTCAGCCCTGCACAGGACCAGCTGCAAGAGTCCAAACACTTCTTGAACTCTGTCAGGCTTGATGCTGTCACCACTTCCCTGGGGAGCCTGTTCCAGTGCCCAACCACCCTTTAGGTGGAGAACCTTTTCATAATATTCAAACTGAACCTTCCCTGACACAAATTCAGACCATTCCACAGGTCCTGTCACTGGTCACCACAGGGAAGAGATTGGTGCCTGCCCTTCTTCCCCTCACAAGGAAATTGTAACTGCAATAAAATCTCCCCTTAGTCTCCTCTTCTCCAGGCTGAACAGATCAAGTGACCTCACCCACCATTTGTTAAAACTTTTTTCCACAAGTAACTGAACACAAATCAGCAAGATGCCAACCAAAGGTACAGTCACAGAAAAACACAGAGAAATATTATTGCACATCATTTTTGTCCCTCACAGATATGAATCTACATTAGGAGCTTTATTGATGCAAGACAGGGTTGTGTACAACTGCCAGAAAGTTGTCATCAGCCCACAATGTCTGGAATTAAGTGGTTCAGCTGCACAATTTTTCTCCACACTATATAATCTCTCATCAGAGAGGTTTTCTAGAATAATGGCCTGTGTATACAGGAGTCAGCTGGAAGGAATAGGTCTCTCTTTTCTCTACTTAAGGAGTCCCTATCATGGGACAATACTGGACTGTTGTTCCAAATAGCAACGAGGTCACCTACTAGTAATGGCCATGTGATACAGACAAAAGTAAGCACTAACAACAGGATTTCCACAAAACTAATCGACAGTAACCTAGGGAGCATCAGAAAAGGCACTGAGAAGATTGTACTGTTTCTGCTGTAAAAAATACTCATGCTCTGTAGCTTTTTTACATTTCTTATTAAGTGAATATTATGGTGATATATTAATATCATTTCTACTGTTTATTCTGTCTTCTATTAAGAACAAATATATTCTTCAGTTAAAAAACTGTTCTAAGCACTTGATTCTGCGACAAAGTCTTAACAACAGTTAATCACAAATAAGTCAAGAATTCCATGTCTGAATTTATACAGTGATGAATGTGAATCTTTTAAAATATTCTTTTAGAAGCACTGAGAGCCTGGCAGGTGTCTCTGAACAATTTGTGATGCTACTAGAAATGTCTCCTGGATAAGACTGCAAAATGACACAAACATGTAACTACATGTTGCAGTGGTTACCACCATAAAATCATCAGTTACTGTAAACCAGCAGGATTTCACAGAGTTCTTACAAGGTTACATCAAAATACAACTGCTGAAGTACCAGACGTACAAGCTGCAGCTTGTTTTCTGCTACATTTATGACAGCAAGCCCTGATAGAAATTTTTAGGGTTTGTGATAAGCTGTGCAAACTAAGGGAAAGAAGATTCTTTAATTAGAAGATCTGGAAAATCTGCTGATTTAACACATAAAAGACACAAGTATCATTTTCTCAATTTTCTAGAACATCCACATTTGGAAATGGTAGTTCACAGACTGCTTGCTATGCTCCTATACCAGATAGGGAGCCAACAGAATGCAGATAAGTTTCTTCTGAAGTTACATGTAAATTCCTAGATACATGTAAGAAAACTTAGAACATTTTTCCCAAATGGAAAACTATTGGTATTTCCTAATTGTTTCAAAGCTATTGTTCTTCTTTGAAACCCTAACGCTCTTTCCCATCCTTGGATGTTCAATGCATTTCTCTCAGTTGGGAGAACCACCTGGTCACAAGGAGTAACAGTTATTTTACATAAAATAATTTTCTGACAGAAAGCTCCATCTTAGAAAATGGATTTCCTGATGGCTTCTTTGCTTAGTATATGCTAAAAGCAACTCAACAATAAGGTCACTCATGACACTGACAACCCCACCTGTATGGAAAGTACAGGCACTCACAGCCTATAAATGTATTCAGCAAGATTTCTGAAAACATACACTCCCCAAACTATTATGGAAAGCCTTCAGGCTTCATCTATTTGCTTTAGATTTTCAGATATTTCTCAGATCATTAACAGCAGTTCCAGTCAGCAAGCCCTGGGTCCATATTTTCAAATGACTGGGGAATTTATTTTTGATACCACATCAAGCCAGTTCCTCAGCTAGCATAAATTATTACAATGCATTTAAAGTCATGCATGCATGACAGTCTGGATGTGTAGTGTACCTACTGTACTATCTCTATGCTGTAACTACCACAGATATGAAGCACACTTCTCTGCTTTATGAGGAGTTCCTTGAATGCACTATAATGTTTTTACTTGGATATTCTGCAAGATCTGTGGCAGCTAAACAGTCATCTGTTTTATTAGGATATTACTTTGCTATTCACAGAGTTACTGAATCAGTACCTACTGCCCCAGCTCGTGTTACAGGCGTGGCTGCAGTGCCACGTTTGTGTCATTCGGTGGAAGAGAGAAAAAGGCGAGGTCTTCCCCTGGTGCTCTGACCCACGTGGGCTCCCAGGATTGCTCAACAGCCTGACATTATTGCTTTTCTGTTTGTTGGTTTTTTTCCTTAATGTTAATCTGAGATTAACAGATTAACATTTGAGATTAATTTGAGAGGCGGCAGGCATTGGCCGAGTGGCGTAGGCCCCCGCCTGTGGAGCCGGCTCCTCCTCTGAGGACGCCGGTTTGAATCCTGGAGGAACTCGCTGTCACTGTCCGAGCTGCTCGGCCGTGGCAAGATGAACCTCAGGAGTAAAGGGGGTGGGGCCAGTTCCGCGCACACTGTGCCTCATCTAAAAAAAAAAATCCATTGCGCAGGCTTATCCCAAGATCTTCGTTCGCGAAGTCCAGCCAACAACAACAACAACAAGAATCAGTACCTGAGAGCCCACACTTTTAATTTGCCTATTAATTCTGGACATTTTTACAGTGTAGAATCTCCAGTCAAAAAAAAAAAAAAAAACAAAAAAAAACAAAACCAGGCCAAGGCATATGGAAGGTCTGGCTGATAGGAATATGGAGATATCAGTAGATATTACTAGTGGAATGAATTGGGGTCATGAGCATCCAGATTATGCACAGGTGCTCTGGCATCATCTTTGGCACATCTAAGTCTTTTATGTCAATGGTGCTCACTGAAGATGTGTTGCAGCTGGTGCACAGGGAACACGAGATCATCCGTGTGTCACTGATGCTCGCTGAGAGACTTAGCTATTTTAGCTCTCAAATGTGAACACTGATCTGGGAAATGAGATGATGGCTGAACATAAAATTAGCATCACAGTGACAAAGGAACATGTCAAAAATATTTCAGAAGACACTAAAGTGCTAATTTGTGGAAACATATCTGCTTTTGCTATTCTACTGAAACAAATACAGAATATTTGTAAATTCACATTTGACTGGGAGAAGTATGAGCTGTCAGCTTAGCATTTTTTGATCACATCAGATAGATAAAAGTGAAATGTTGCAGTTTCTTTGTTCCTCATGAAAGTGCATTTTATCCACATACAGTACACCCCAGCTATTTACCTTTGCAGACAGTTCTTTATTTCTTTCCCTCTCACTGCCTCTTTCTCCATCATCACTGCTACTTATTTCTGAACATTTTTACAAACAGTGTCCAATTAATATATATGGTTTTCTACTGAAGATGAGCAACTCTATCGTACATTTGAAAGAATATAGGAAGTTTAAAGCAAAGCCTTTCTACACTGTTACCTACTAATAAGGTTCAGGCACAACATTTTCTGCATTACCTTTTAGAAGTCCCACCAAAGTCACTTAGGCCAACATAGGAAAGTGAGACATGATTTACCCAAGGGAAGCAGTAGGAGAAGGAACACATTTCTGAAGCTTATTCCATCACCAATTTCAATGTCAAATCTGACAAAATTGGAGGAAACATTTTTGCCGTGGGAACAGGCAGCACATGACAGATGGTATGGTATAAGAGAGTCTTTTAGTGAGAGACAGTGTCTTAGTACAGACAGATTCTACGACTGAATCTGTTGTGAGGAACAGCCGGCTTGAGCACTTAGTTTGAGGGAACTACTCTGTGTTTAGACTGCTAAAACAGTCTAATTGCCTTTTTAATTTTTTTTCTTTTTTGTACGTCTCTATCAAATAAAAGACATGAAGCGTTATATGGGATGAGTAGGAATGTTCTGAATAGCTGATCCACCATGGAAAATTCTGGGCCTGCAAATTAATTAACCAGTACTGGAAAATGACTATGCATTGCAGGGCAGTCCTTTAAGTGATGAAATATACTTATCAGCATCAATGAAGCTGCAACTATTTAACACAAGTGAATACATGGATTTATTTTTTTTTTACTTGGGAATCAATAACTTCTTTTTGATTTCTTATCAGTGAACAACATGGAGCTGCCCAACACCAGAGAATTATTAGAACGCTGAAGAGTACATCATTTTCACCATCAAGTATCATTAATATTTTAAATCTTCAGAACTTAAAAATGTCAGTATTTTTGTTCAAAAATTTTAACTACATGAATTACAAGCAACCTCTAACTCACACCTTCCCTTTCAGAGAATGGACAGAGAGATTATGACCTCTGCTTTCAGTCAGTGCTTCATTTTAATCAGATGGCTTTCATCTACCAAAGACAGCAATTTATGCCAATTATGATTACAATTTTATCTATGTCACTGCAGTGAAAGAATCACAGACATCACCATTTTTTTCTTACAAGAAAAGCGCCTGGTACTAACAGAGGAAGTCAGAACAGCTCCATTTTTTCACACATCCTTCATGTTATTCAAACAGATTTTTTTTCTACGTTTATTGTCCTTGTTAATTGTTCTTTAGCTATGCTATTAAAAGTCCAACCCATTGATTTAATTTGCTTATCCTTATGTTTTGTAAGATAAATACAGGGTCTGATAAGACATACCTTTCAGAGAGCATCTCTGAAATAGTTGCACCGTAGTATTATAGTAATCATCTGCAGAAAGTATTAGTATATAGATCAACACTGGATCTTAAAGCAATCTTATACTGTGATTGTTGTTGTTGGCTAGACTTCGAGAATGAAGATTTTGGGATAAACCTGCACAATGAATTTTTTAGGTGAGGCACAGTGTGCATAGAATATACTGTGATTAATATGAAGATGTAATGTGTAGAACAGAGTTTTTGAGCATAACTCCACCTTCATTAGATATTTTACCTGTTAGGGAGCAAAGTTTTTTATATCTAAGACTTACTCACAGAACTCAGGTTGGCATCTACTCTTAAAAATGAAATAATTTTAGAGACAAAAAGAATAAAAACTGCAGTTATCAAATATGATACAGAAGAAAAACAGACGAGATGACAAATCAAAGGTAAAATCACTTAACTCCTACAAACATTCTCAATCAGTGGGGCAGATAGTGGTATACAGGAAAAAACCCTGAAGTTACACTTCCTCATCAGCAGTAAAATGATTTCAGCACCACACTAGGTGCAAGGACAAAATACAGTCTTTTCACTTCCTTGAATTAAAGGAAAGAAAAGAAATTCCTTTTATTTTATCGTGACAAGCATTATTTCCTAACCACATTTCTCATATCCACAGTAACTACAGCTAC
>VXAU01000105.1:833910-846354 GCA_013399695.1 Formicarius rufipectus | reverse complement strand
TTTTTTTTTTTAAAAAAAAAAAAAAAGTAGATTTGCTGTTATTAAAACTAGTTAAGCAGTTCCCTGCACTGTAAAGTTCCCATGTCAATATAATCCTGACACCTGTTCCTTCCCATTTGGCTCCATATAGCAATTTTATCTTCTCATCTCAGCACCAGATTCTTCAGCTACTCTCACCTTCCAAGGCTAGGTGAGGGGAAGTTGTTGTGGACTCTTCACCCACCCACCCATCTTTTGGTTCAGATCATAAAGGAGAAAGAAAATAAGCAGGGCACATGCTCTTTTTCTCAAATGGAAAGACAGAGAGAAGGGCTGCAGGAAAAGAGAAGGGAAGGGAAGGGAAGGGAAAAGGATTTTTCCAGCTAATAATGTCAGAATGTAAACAAAGAAACTTTTTTGCTTCCCACAGCAGCTCAGTTATAAGCTGTTTGCTGGATGTGTCAGATGGGTCAGTGAGAATCTTGTTTTTAATCCTGGAAGCACATTGCCCACCTACATGCTTTTAAGATGTATTATTTGTCATTCTGAAACCTGACACGTACCTGAGCATGGGTAATGCCTTCCTTGTCAGCCTCAACGTTCTCACAGTGAAAAGAGGCATTAGGAAAGGGGAGAAAAAAAAAAAAAAAAAGCCAGCTACAGCTTAGCAAATGTGCTGAAGTTATTTGTCATTAAGCATGAATGGAGAAGCAATATCTAAAGTCATTACTCACTAGTACAAATGAATATGTTATTTGGGTTTACTTTCCAAGTAAACTGAGGTGAAACCTGCAGGGCTGATTGACAGAAGCATAGATATATAAAGCATCTAAGCACAGAGAAGAACTTGCAGAAGATACTAAATGTTACTGATGCCGCAGTTCAGAGCAAACATCTGCTCTTGAGCGCTTCGTGTTTGCCCTGAGGGTCTGCTTTAGTTTTCTCAGGCACCCTAAAGCTGGAGCTGAAGTCGGCAGGGATCCAGGGCATGCCTGAAGCACAGGAACTGTATGATGCAGTATACTTAACTATCAGTTCTCTACCATGGAAATTCACATAGGGATTTCAGAGGAGACCAGGCAGCTTCAGAGAAGACATAGAAGACCTGATTTGGGCAGGTATCTCTGCCATGGCTGCAGTCTGTGCTGAAGCAGATTCAAAAGCAATGGCAGACACATGTGGGAGGTGTGGGCCAGCCAAACACTGTCTGGGACCTCTGCACTCCAGGTGCATGATTGTTTCACACTTTTCTACGGCCTCTTTAGTGCATGCGTATTCACAAAATTTGTGGAGTACTGCCCTGCGTCCTGTATGAATATGGAGGGGCAAAGGAAGTTTAAACTTCAGCTTCCCAAAGAACAGTTTTCTGAGACACAAACAGACTTATATAAACAGAGGCAATCTATGTGTTAGAAGTACACAGAATTTGTTTTCCAGGAGATAAAAAACAGTTCTGCCTTGCTTAAGGGACAAGCCCCAGTGTCTCCTTGGTTAAGGCAGAGTGGCCTTGCAGAACTGGTGAGCCTGAGTGTTGAAGGGCAAACTGACAGGGCACACATTCCCTGATGGCAATGTGATAAACCTACATAAAGAGCACACAGCAAGAGCAGAGAGAGCACCGAAGACTGTCTGAGTCCTGAGAGAAGTGAGGATGTAGCTGTGCTTTGAGTGTCCCTTCTGTCTGCTTTACAACAGAACTTTCTTGCAACTCCGGAGTCTTGCTCCATGCAAGCCATGATTTTGGCCTTATCTCCTAGGCCTCTGGGGTTTCAATGGGATGTGTCTTTCATCCTTTGCATCCAGGTCATGTTGCCAAAACAATCAGCAGCAAGGAGGGGAACAATGCCTCTCATCAACACTGAGATTCTGCGTGCAGAGGAGGGCAAAGCTGGATCCCTGCTCATAACTGGCAAGCAGCTGAATGGGTCTGTCAGGCACTCCCCCTCAAGTAGACCTCTGCTGTTACAGAAGAATAGCTAATAAATTATACCCTATTTCTTTATCAAGAGGCAGAAACACTCTTCTTTGAAATATGAAAAGAATTCATTATAACATGTCACTTACTATATTTTTTTTCCTTTTTTGCAACAGACATGAAAATAAAACAAAAATGTTAATTTCCTGCACTTTTCCTCACAATACTTTATAATTAAAAAATGAATTTCAAATGTCATATAATTTAATTGTCACAAATTGCACTGTGAATGCTTTAAAATTAAATAATCATTGCTAAATATCATATGATTATACACATCTCGTATCTATCACATTTATACCACATTTCTTGAGCATATGTCCTCTTATACCAACATCATAATGCATATATTTACCAGGATTTCTAACTATTCACTTTTATTTGCCTTCTGGTTTGAAGTTGTTAATTCAAATGAAAACAAACATCAGACATTGGAATAATGACTTTAGAAGCCAAAGTGATATTCTCAGACCTTCAGAGATGCTACCCTTCGTAGCTGAAATACTGTTGGTAAATGGACATAAAAATAAGAGGAACAGTATTCCCTTTGTAAAATACTTGGAAACCTATATTAGAGTGGGAGAGTACCACTACATTTTAGAAAATGCAAATTTTACTGGCAGTAGACATTCAGGTAAGCACAAAATAGACTTTGCAACTTAAAAAGAATGTAGGTAATCACTGCAAGAGGGATCAGAGCCATTACACATGCTGTTGTATAAACCATGGCACAGTCATCCATGTCCTAAATAAACTGCTGAAAATACAGATTCTTATGAGTAATCTATTGCATTTTTATAGCTGTGTACAGGGTATTAATAATACTGTATATTATTTGCAACTCTCTATGAAAACTAATCTGTATTATGAATCAGATTGCCAAAATTATGCAAAAGATCTTAGAAATTTTTGACTTTCATTCAAAACCTGTCTTCACTCAAATATATGGATAAAAGTAATTTTAGGGAAAAAAGATTAAAATGGTCACCTGGTACAAGAAAATTATTCAAAATTAACCCTTCTCCCTGCTTTTATGCAGTGTTGTAATATCAAATGGCAAGCTGTAAACACAACCCCTGTGCACAGCACACATCTATCCCTCCTGACCTCAGACATGCTATCAGGAGGAACAGGGCAGAGAGGCTCTATTCCGCTCATGCAGAACGTTGCTCATGAATGAGTCAACCATCTAAACGCATGTCCAAGAGTAAATTCAGATATATGGATGGTCTATGAGGTAGCATAAACACATACTGAACCTTGATTTTCATAGTTTAGTAGCATCTCTGACTCAAACTGCTTGGAGTTTAGCATATACGAATGACTCATCTGGGGAGTCTGGTTTTGAACTTGAGGAAACTTTCTTGGTTTGGCTGGATACTCCAGGTAGAGAAGAAGAACCATACATATCACGACAACAGCAAACTTGCATTTTTAGAAATTGAAATAGTACCATTGGGACTTGTTTCCGATTAAACTTAATTGATTGATATGTTGTTACTTTGAATCCTGGTCTATTCTTCAGGCTTTATGTTGATGTCAAGAATGCTGAGGTAAGCTCAGGACTTTCATGCTTTGTACTTTCAGAAAGACATTTTATTTTACATTCCTCTGTAACAAGACAGGTGCAGAACTACCATTTATATAATCTACTTTGCAAACAGATTTACTAAGATGGCAAAAATAAGCTTTCTGATTTACAACTTTTTTCAGAAAATTATGGCATAAATTTTCAAAATGTAATACTCAACAGCCTGCTAGAATCAAAAAGAAAACAAATCAATAGTAAGTTAATGACCTTCTCATGCATATATATAAATGTAAATAAATGTATATTGTTTATACCACTCTAAAGATCAATAACAAATTCAGCACATGTGAACAGTGTAATATATATGCAATAAGAGCACTGTCAAAGGGAAATAATTGATCACATGGATAGAGACTAAAATCCAAGGACAGTATTTTGAAACATCACAGAAAGAATGGTATCTTAAGGTATATTCTGGCTTTGATATAAGTAAAATAAAACATCAAAAGTAATACACTCAATTTACTAAATATAGTACCTTGAGTACAAAAATGTTGGATCAATTTAATACCTGCACAAATAAAACTAACCTTTCAGAAAAAGAAGGAAAAAAGACAAATTTAAAACTTCTTAAAATGAACGTGTTAAACACTAATCCTACAAATCCATAATAATCATTGTGCGTAGACTTAGATCTTTAGACCAGGTTTACAAATTATCCTAACATCCTTCCTTCCACTACTTGCCTCCCTGTTTGGCCATGACATTGTGCTGACATCAATGACAGACAAAATCCAAGATAAAATTCAGCAAACACATTCAAAATGAATGTTGAACAATTGAGCTAACAAAAGGACTTTTTCAATACTATATCAAATCACTAAAGATGACCTATTTTTAACTACTTCTTTCATTGTTCCCCTCTGTAACTAAGAAATAAACATATAATTACAGTTTTAGTACTTTTATTTTCTTCTTATTTTGGATAATTACAGTTTTAGTACTTTTATTTCTTATTTTGGAGATGATGTTATATTTTGCATTGAAAATACAAGTAAATTTTTCTTTATATGGAAATCAAACCTAGACTATTTTAGAAATACTGTAAAACAGGACAGGAATTAATTGTAACATGTTTTAAACATTCCACAACAAAATTACATATGGAAGACTCCAATTTAAATTTGAGACATTTTATTTATTTATTTATTTTGCATATTAGATATATTTCTACTAACTTTCATTTGTGTGTCTTTCATTCTTTTTTATAATATAGCCTCTAAAACAAAAGACAGTTGGGTAGGAAACTATCATGAAAACCTACTGTGCCTTCAAACCCGCATGCTGTTTTCCTCAGATGCAGCTTAAGTAATTTCAGGTAAAAATTCAAGTAAGTAAGGTAAGTAATCAGCTATACTTAAGCAATGTGTAAGAATAGTTGGGTTAATGCATTCATAAATCAAAAGGTGATTCTATTAAGCATTTATTGTGATGTATACTGTGATAGATCCATCCAGCAGTTCTGCATGGGAAATTCCTCTATGATTTACAAATCCAGTGCAAGTTTACATTCACTTTGATGATTTCATCCATTTCCCTTCTCCATAATAATCCATCTGCATATTTGTGAAGCAGCATATGAGCACCTTAATTGTCCTAGCATCTCTTCATATTTATTGTTGAATTCATAATAATGATAAACCCTCTCAGCCAACAGATCACTGTCTCATGTCTTTAGCTAAATCACTGGTAGTCCTTCTGTCTGACATATTCAGGCTATATAAAATACAGTGACCTTCTCTTGGAAAACAACTTCCTAATTATCTGTGTGCCAACATGTCCCAAGGCATCGGTGTGGATAGATAATTTGCTTATTTTGACAGTTTATAAGCCTGAGGAGATGGATAAAAATCAGCTATTATTATATTACTTGAACTTTCTATTTCCAACATTGTTTGAGGAAAATTAATCCAATCACTCTTTTAAAGAAAGATAAATCTGTTTTTTTTTCTGTTTCAGAATAAGAATCACATGAAGCCAAATACTGCATTAACAAGGTTGAAATATAGTGGGGTCGGAAAACAAATCACTGGAGCAAAACAAACAAATCAACAAAATTAGTGTGGGGAGAGGCACAACATAAGAAGATGGGTTTGAGTTGTTGGGTTTGGGATTTTTTGGGGGAGGGTGGTGTGGTGGGGTTTCTTTGGGGGGTAGAGAGATGTTGCTTTTCCGTAACTTTCAGATATACTTGTGAATTTATATTCTATTCTAAATTTTGCAATTTCTCACAGTGTTGGAAATAGAAGGGTATAATGGAGTAGGTAGAAGAGATGGTAAGTACAAAAAGAGAAAATTAGCAAAAGGCTGAGAGAAGCACAAAAGAAACAAAGGAAAGGTAAAGATCTCACATATAATATGGATATTAAGGACAGGTAGGAAAGATTCAGGCTGAAAAACTGACATTCACCGACAGGGTCAACAACTAAGTTTCCATTTATCAAATCAAATTAAATTTCCACTTATTACTGCAAATCCAGCTTTGATTCCTCTGGAATATATATTATAAGTGCTTGAAGAACACACCAAAAGGATAGCAACTATCCTAGAAGCGTGACATATCCTGAGTGTCCTTCTAATTGATTAAGCACAGCCAGAACTGTGCAAGGAGAGAGAGCTCTTTCGTTGTGGTCTGCACAGATAACTGTAGAGCAGCAAGTTCTCTGTCAGATCTGCTGACATCAGATGGTTTCTCTCTCTCTACATGAGAACACAGGGGTTTGCATGTGAGAAAAGATGGGAATACAGAAACCTCATAATAACTCCACACAATCCCCTCCCCCTTGAAACTCCCTTGAATGCAGAGGCGTGCCACATCAGTTGCAAGCACTTTCCAGCAAAGATGAGAAAGTCTGCATTAACACTTGCAGCATGTTCTGTCTGCAGCATAAAATCTGCCTTCAGGGAGAATTTTTAGAGGGTGCAGAAGCCAAGCAAGAGTTTAGGCTTTTGTTCAGGAAAGCACTGGAGCACATACTAACTCCTACTGAATTCTGCAGTACCTAAGCTTGTGCTGAGCCTTTAATGAGCTGGGTGGTGTTCAGAATGTGCTCAAATATGGCTCAAGTACATCACTGAAACAAGGCCTTGATTGCTATGAAATGGTTTTGTTTAGTTTGTGGACTCTCTGAACGCAAGTAGTTTTCCAGCCGTGGAAATAGACCCTGCAGTGATTAATCCTAAATACATTCAAGAAATTTCAACAATCCTTAAAATATATCTACTTCAAATAATAAAGGATTTAATAGTAATAAATTAAAACATAAATGTACATTAATTATTTATTTCTATCATTAACTTATTTATAACTTACTGGAATCACCTACCTAGGCAATAAGCATTCTCTGTGCAAATAATTTATGTTTCAAAAACTGTTACAAAATGAGTGATGACTTGTTTATGCAAAACGTGATGGGAGATCATTGTTAGGATGGAATAACTGAAAGCCATTACCTACACAGGGAAATCAGCTGCTTAGCAAGTTGCATATACTTATAAGGTAGAAAAAGTTCAGATATTAATGTTCCCATAACAAAACAAAGCTAGGTTTTGTTTATATACTTGCCAACATATGTATAAAAGTGCACATATGTGTCTATAAACAAACATAGACTTATATATAACTGTGCAAGGAGGCTGATTTGCTTATTAGCACATTTTGACATGACTGATGTTCTGAATTGCTGTTAATATTGTTTTCCTTAATACAAGACTCACTTGGATATTTAATCTTTTGCCTGCTTTTTCCTTGAATTTTCAAAACGTATCTCTACAGAATCCCTTCAGGATATACCTTTGAACCTCCTCTTTAAATGTGTGAAGAACTTCAAAGTTCTGTTAGCAATTTATGTATAGTATGATGGACTGGGGTCAGTTCATGACTGAATTCCCAAAGCAAGAAAAATTAGATGATGGAAAAGACAACTGAATATAAAATGCTTCCATGCTCCAAAGTTCACGGAGAGGCAGGCCCTGCATGCCTTGTTCATGCAGGCAGTCCCCTTTGAACTCAGAGCTCTCATTGCCTTGAGATTTTTATAGCTGTTCACACACAGGTGGATAAATGTTAAAGATGCCAGACCTCTAACCTAGCAGCAATTTATCATACTGGGTTCACTGAACCTCCATCAGACATGGTTCAGTGGAGATGGTTTCCAGTTATAATTAGATGACAATGCGAGAGTAGTCCCAAAGCTAACTGGCCAGCTGCCTGTGCAGAGAACTTCCTGAAGCATTTCTCACTGTTTAGGTCCAGGATGATGCAGCTGCTGATGCACCACAGGGAGTACCCCACACACCAGAGCCTATTCATCCACCCTGCACATCTACCTTAACCACTGCATCCCATCTGCTGAACGACAGGACAGAGCACTGACAGAAAAACACAGAACAGTCTCTTTAACAAATTGTCCTGTTATTGTCCAAGGCAAGTGCAGAACAGCCTTATGGGCACAAGTGAATTCAGGCTGCCCATAAAGACAATGCAGGTCAGTCTCCCTAGTGTTCCCATCTGCCAGGCACTGCTGGAACCAGCCATTTCAGGCAGGTGTAGGCATTGCCCATGCATAAATAAATACATCAAGATTTTCTTGGGTTAAAGTTTTGGTTTTGCACTTCAAAATGTAAACCCAGGGTTCCAGTATAGCACATTTGTGGATCAAACTCAATGGAGGATGTCACATCTGACTCACTTGGCTCAAAATTCTATATTGATGAAAATGTAAAAGTCAGGAGTACCTGTCCCTGCAACCACTTTTGTTCACCCCAAAAATATTCTTTTGAGCTACAAAAATGTTAATGAAACCTTTCATTATATTCCTATACCTGTATTAGGACATCTAAATCTACTTGACCAAGCTGAAAATCAGGCCACCTATTTAAAGTGTTGAATAAATTATTTAGGGAGACCATCTGCAAAATTCTAACTTACTGCTTCTTTCCTATCTCTTGTTTTTAAGTATTCCTCCAACCACCATTTAGACCTCTTTTCTGCTTATGTTTTTTAAATACTTAGCCAGTATTCACAGCAAAGAATTACATCATACATTTATTCCGGAATACCAAAAATTTTGGTATCAATTATATATAAAATATGTGTTCTGCGGTAGGAAATTTATATTCATTTCTACATGCTGCGCACGAGCCAGCAAATTGGCTAAGTAAAATGAAAGATAATAAAAATGTTGTCCATCTGAAAATTTGGCAAAAAGGGCCAAATTATGTCTAGAAGAATGTCTTGTTCCCACTGATCTTCTTATCAAGATGATCATCAATAATGATTTACTAATCGTATTTTTAAATGTAAATTATGCTTATGTTCAATGATTTAGAGACATAAAACTTAGTATTGATGCTGTAATTACTTCTTTCTCTGCGTGCTGATAAGCAGATATTCATCATTGGTTGCTCACAACAGCATGCCAGCTTCTCACACCATAAAAAAACCTATAGAAATACCAACATACATAAGAACCATAAAGAGAGATTTATTAAAACTCATCCATAAATTTCATGGCTTTTCTGAGCTTAAGACCTATCCTCTTCCATTAACACAGTTGCCTCTGATCTGCACTGCTTTTAACTGGAAGTGTCTCCAACTTATTATTCTAAAGAGATATTTTTTGAGGACTATAGAATGAGAGGCACAATTAGAAAACAGATGCTGCTTAGTATTTGCCATAAACCTTCAAGATTCCTAGTACATGTTCTTTAGAAAAAGTCAATTAGGAACTTGGAGCAGAACAGAGCTCATCATAATTTCTGTCCTCAGTAGCACCAAGGGGGAGTTCTCCTTTGATTAGAATACTTGTGGTGGGGGCTTCCTTTGTATCCTTCATAATGGAGTTTATGTTATAAAGCCTTTTTTTTTAAAAAAAATAAAATACAAAATTCAGAATGCTAATAGACAGTTCAGTCTCTCATCTTTATCTCAAAGGACACAGATAAAGTCTGTTGTAAAATTAGTCAGTGAGGATGGAGGATAATCCCTAACAGCAAGGCTGTTAGGCAGATCAAGGATGAAAAGTGTCTAAACACATGGCTCACCTATATAATTAATTGTGTTCACGCAGAAGTGCTGAACCACTAGCACAGTCCCTCCATCCAAGGATATTGATCTCCAGGAAACAAACTATATCCTCTCTGGCAACTGCCCAGAGATTACTTCTTAATATCTCAGCTAGGCATCCAGGGGAGCAGAAAAGCACAGGGAGTATATACTGAGTATTAGTCACTGCAAACAGCAGCCCCCACTGGTTCCATCAGTGTCAAACTCAATCAGATTGCAAAAGGGCTGCCACTTGCTTTCGGGTAAGATATATTTGAAGGTATTCACCATCCCCTGCATACTGCTTCTGCCTTGCCAGGAGAAATCTAAGAGTAAAACTCTCTGATTATTTACTGCTCTTGAGCAGCAGGGTATGACAATGCAACAACATGAAATCTGATGTTAATAAATAAGAGAATCTAGATACTAGGCACATTGAGCTCCAAATGAGACACTGATGGAAAATAATACTGATTGCAAATACTATTAAATCAATTGCATTATACTAATCAATTAAAAGGGCTGCTTCAGTACATTACACAGACTAGGGACTGTTTCACTTGTACTGATAGGGGTATAATCAGTGGCACTGATCTAATTTCTGCCTGCTTTAAACAAAGTTTGGTTTAATTATGTACCAAGGTTTTACATATTATTCCCAACATGTGCTACAGTTGACAGTATGCACTCTTACTCAGAATATTTCTAACATCACACAGTGAAAGCACTACCAGTTTTTAAGATACTTGAATTCACATTTGTTCTCACCAAACTTATTGACTGTAAGCAGCGACCTGATCCGTCCCAGTTTCCTGTGACAGCTTGACATTCAGGCTGATGAACAATGATGCAGAACAGCATTGAGAGGCCCTCTGCAAAGGTCACAGGTTGCCCCACATTTAAGAGCATGGGTTACAGAGGAGACTCACCACCAGTCTGGCTGCCTGTCCCAGGTGCTGGACACAGCAAGGATGGCTTTGCCCGTGTCTGCAGAAGAGATGGTCATGCTCAGCACTGTGGGCAGAGACCAGGCTGCAAACACCTGACACCGCCTTGTTGCTATTCCGTCTTCAACTGTAAGGCCTTGATATACTGTTGATTAAGGCCTTTATATCTCTGTTATAGCTCCCAGGAGGGATGAGAGGAGTCATTCTAAGCTAGCTCCCTCTCTTTGTCTTGGCAAAGACAGTAGAGGTTGATCATCAGTTGATCATCTTCGAGACAGTGTACCACTGAGCTTATTTCAATATTTCCTGATAAACACATATGTGAAGCTGCCACAGAACACTATGAACTGACTTGCTGTGCAATTAAATAACAGCTTCAATGCAATACAGAAAGTGCTTCTTTCCCAGAAGTTGTGTTACAGAGAGTCTGACATGAATTTTTATTTCTGTTGGGTCTTTTTACAGGGAGGATGCTGAATCAGTAATTTGCTGCTGAGTGTTAGGAGTCTGTTAGCAGAACTGCTTCACTTGCAAATAAACTAATTTCTTAATATATTTAAAAGGTGTATAGAATAAGGAACATCCTATCAGTTTTTCATTTGTTAGCTGAGCAAGACATATTTGCAAGTAGGAATGTAGGCAAAAAAAGACAGCTAAACAGTAATGCTTTTCTTTTATTTATTTAATCAGGACTTACTATCATTGCCTGTGCTTTAATTTGCAAAGAAATAATGAGAAATATATAAATACTGACCCACAGAACTTCAGGAGATTGTCTAAAATGAATTGATAATGTAAGGAGTTAGTAATGTCTGTTCACAGTACTGTTAGGGCACACTGAACCATGCATGTTTTCATTCATTTGTAGTCTGAAGCTCCAACCTATGTGAAAATTTTTAAATAATTAATTAGCAGTAATGAGGCATCAATACAGCCTCAGTCTAACTGAGGGGATGAGACTCATCTCCTGTCTGGCAGCAGCTGCTGGAGCAGAAGAATGTGCTTATCTAATATTCAGCAATTCATCTTTATTTTCTTGTATTAGAATTTTTTTGTTATTTTCCTATAAGCTTTGCTAAAAAAAATGGAAAAAAATTCAAGTGTTCATACCTGAATACAGTAACAGTTTACTACTCTGATAAACTGGTTCTGAAGTACTAGTAAGGTATCTTTATAAAATAATGTCACAGAAAGCACTCTACATACTGCTGCATAAGAACACAACCCTTAAATGTTTGCCACAGCAAACTTTTTTTGTGAGACTGAATTTCTGCAGACTAAAAAGAACCATATTAACATCAGAAATGCATGCATGTGGATTTTAGGAAAACAAGCTTGCCATGTTTTTTGACCTTCTCAGATTTAGGATACTTTCGAATATCCCCATTTTATTTACCTCAGTTAAGATGTAATTTTACTTGTGAAGTGAATCAAAAGCCAAATTAGTAGTATAAACAGAGGGACTATATTTTCAGCTGCTTAAGTACCTTCTGCTCTTTTTCTATGCACTACCTTATTTCCATAGTTGCAGAAAGGGAACACTGTAGGCCAGTTTTTAGTGAAAAGCATCACCATTATGAAGAAAACTCACCAGCTCTTCATCCTGATGACGCATAATTTCTTCCTTTGTCACAGCTGCTGGACTTGTTTAAGAACTGGTAGAAGAAGCTGAAAAAATGCATATATCTTCAGGTAGAAAGAGCTACCATGGAAGCAATCCAGGAAGACCTACAGCCATAAAGAACAATCATGAGTCTGAATGAAACCTTTGGAGTGTAGCATGCTATAAATTTAGCCCCAAGTCATATAGCATATATAAATACTAAATACATAGTGTGTTTATTTTCTATAACCAAACCAAAACAACAAACAAACCAAAAACACGTGTGCACACACACCAAAAAAA
>VXAU01000105.1:773384-833905 GCA_013399695.1 Formicarius rufipectus | reverse complement strand
AAAAAAAAAAAAAGTTAAAATCTCTTTATTTATTGTGGTTCTTGCATCCAGAAACCTCCTAACAATTTGCCAGTTGAAAAATACTTTTTCTGAGGGCTATAGTACTTACAGATTTTTTACAGACCAAAATGTAAAAGAGGAGATTTAAAGGCAATTACAAAACAAGCTTTTAATAGTTGACAAACTTGAAAACATTGTTGCTTTTTTGTGCAGTTTTTTGTACCAGCCAAAAATTCGAGAGGAACTGTAGTGGGTTGACTCTAGTTGGGCACCAGGCACACACCAAAGGCACACTCTCACTCCCCTTCACAACTGAAGAGGGAAGAGAAAAATATTATGAAGGGTTCATGAGTTGAGATAAAGACTGTGAAAGATCACTCGCTAAATACTGTCATTGGCAAAACAGACTCAGCTTAGGGCTGTTAAATGAATTTATTACTAACAAAATAAGAGCAGGATAATAACTAGTAAAATAAATATTAAAAACACCTTCCCTCACTCCTTCCTCCTTCTTGAGCTCTATGTCCTGCCTCCCAGTGGCACAGTGAGACAGGGAATGAAGTTATGGTCAGCTCATCACAGGCTGTTTCTGCCCATACTCAGGGAAAACAGTCTTTCTCCTGATCCAGCATGGGGTCCCTCCCATGGAAAACAGTTCTCCACAAACTTCTCCAATGTGAATCTAATGTGGGTCACTCTTCCACAGGGTGCAGTCCTTCAGGCACAGCCTGCTCCAGTGTGGGCCCCCCACAGGCTCAAAGTCCTACCAGGAAAACTTCTCTAGCATAGACCCCTCTCTCCACAGGCCTGCAGGTACCTACCAGGACCCTTCTCCAGCACAGATTTTCCATAGGTCCACAGGCACATCCACCTGCTCTGACATGGGTCTCCTCCATGGACTGCAGGTGGATCCCTGCATCCCTGTGGTCCTCCACAGGCTGCAGGGGCAGAGCTGCCTCACCATGGACTGCACCACGGGCTTCAGGGGATCCTCAGCTCTGGCACCTGAAGCACCTGCTCCTCCTCCTTCTCCACTGACCTTGGTGTCCGTGGACTTGTTTCTCTTACTTGTTCTCACTCTGCTGTTCTCTGGTCTCAATTACATCTGCATAGTAACTTGTGTTTTTCCTTCTTAAATGTTATCCCAAAGACATTAGTATCATTCCTGGTTTGACCTTGGTCCGTGATGGGTCTGTCCTGGATTTGGCTGGCATTGGCTCTGGTGGACTTGGGGTGAAGCTTCTGGGAGCTTTGCACAGAAACCTCCTCTGTAACCGTGTTACCAAATCCTGGCCACAGAAACCCAATACAACAACACTTTTTGATATTTTCCAAATTCTTCTTATCCTCATTGAAAACCCAAACCTTTAAGGACATACTGGAAATTCTCACAGAGATTGCCTTTTTTAAACTGAAAATTTCAAAAATTTGTTGCAGCAGTGCTACAAGTGAAATTTCCGTGGATTAAGAAAGCTTTATGGAGGCACAGCCAAAGATAAATGGAATTGAGTGAGCTCAATTCATAAACTGCATCAGGACTCACCATTATTTCAAGATTGTTGGTTAAGTAAAATACCACTCATACAGACTGCTATATTCAAGTCAAGGCTCTATGACCTCACTCAACACCCTATCACAATAGTCAAATTGTTGCATTTCCATCCTGCTTAAAATCCTTCTTTCCTTTCTCTGTTATGACTTTTATTTGCCTGTTTCCTTTGTGTTTTTCTGAGGGGGATGGCAGGGAGAATTTGTGGAAGTTTTCTTTGCAGTAATGGAAAAATCTTAGTAAACTTTCCCTAATTTGAATATGAAAGGAAAAGAAGTAAACCAAAAGAACCTTGACTAGTCCCCACTGTAATTCTTTCAAGTGGTTAATAAGGGGGTTTTATCTCCTTCCTTGTTTAAAATCAATTACATAAAGGAAAGTCTTCCAAGAATAATGCAGAAGTACTAGAAGGTCTCTGGTTTGGAAAACATATTATAATTTATACTATAAAGTGTCTGGGTGAGTAATCAATGCAGAGAAAGTTTTTCTAGCAAGTATCTCTACTAAATTGCATAATTTTACTCTAAAATATTATTTGTTTCACATCATCTTGAGCCATCTTTGAGCATTTCACAGCTGCTTGCATTTTATTATGTCATTTTCAGATTTTGCTGCTGTATATTGATGTGTGATTTGCTATTAAGAACCGTAAAATAGTAGCCTCTAAATTACATCAATATCAAAATGAGTAAGACATTACAAAATACATTTATTGCCTCTTCATGTGCTATGATATACCAGAGAGGTTCACTCAGCATTGAGGTTATCCTGCTTACTTTTGGATATGCCACTAAGCAAATTGTTATTGAGTTTTTGAAGTAGCCATGTGTTAATTACTTCTCAATCACCCGTAAAACTGTTTTTCTTAATGTGTCACTTTACAATAACATTAAAGAAGATGTATGCTCTCTTTAACTTAAAAAGTACATGTTGAAGGTATGGGTTTTCAAGCAGGATCTACAAGCCATCATTTCACAAAAAAAACCCAAAACAACACTCTCAGAAATAAGATCACATTTTACTTTACCTGAGCACAAAATGCAAAAATATGTATAGGCCATTTTTTTCAGCCTCTTGGTCCAACATAATGAAATCCTCTGAAGTAAAACAAACTTCCAGTAGCATTGCTATTCAACTTGCTGCACAAGATTGACAGGGTTTGAATCCACATCGGTGACCATTAATTGCCTCAGCACCTTGCTCTGAAAGGTTACCACAGACAGAGACTTTTAAATCAGGAATTTAGATGAGTGAATCAGCATCTTTCTTATATTCATATCGAGTTACACTAGCACCTTTTGTCATGCAAAGAATGGGAACTGGCTTCTGCACTCTTCTTCCCCAGGCACAATACACTCAGGACTGGACACCAGACTGTGTGGCTGCAGATCACCTGCTCTTTGGCTAGCATGAAAAGGGTCAAACTTTGTAAGCTTGTAAGTTTATTTTTAAAACCTGGAAGTTATGTACAATAAACAGTTCTTTGAAAGATTTGAATTTATATGAAAAATATATGAACAAACTTGAGAGTGAACATAGGCAAAGAAATTGCTTGCTGAGTTAAAATATGGTCTTTGAATTAGGTCAAGATGACTATGACCTTAATTTATTCTGTTTAGGTTATATGACTCTGAAAATGAAATAATGCAATTTTCCATAAATTGGTTGTTTAGCACCAGCTTGTGAGTAGGTCACTGACTGTGACTACAGGGTCCAGATAGGAGAGAAAGTAGTAATAAAAACTTGGGTTAACTGCATTTTAAATGAAAAAAATTACTGGGAGAGGTTTGCAAACGTGCAATTTTGGAAGAATGGTGGCCCCAGCAGCAACAAGGCCAAACAGTTTCACTGTTTATACAGGTACATGGTTAGTCATTACCTGTAATCTACATGGAAACAAGGGGAGTTGTGTGTTTCTGCAACAGAGCTCCATCCTTTAGATATCTGTGCAATCATCCAGGCTTTGGTTTAAGCTTTTATAAAAGTATGAAGATGTCAAGGTGCTGTGACAGTCCTAGAGGTAAACAGAAGAATAAACATATCTTCATAAAGGTCAAACCTTCACTATAATTGTATTTTTATATTAGAATGTTGCATCTAACTTTCTCGGTGAAGTTTTATAAGATCTTTAAGACTCCTTTCTGTCGTGGCTATACTTCAAAATAAAAATGCTGTGTTTGTTCCTGGGATTGTTTTTGACCCTTAATTTTATATTTTTTAAAGCTAATTGAAGAAGAGAGTAAAACTGTTAATATGCAAGGCTTGGAAAGTAGAATGTAAATACTTAATGAGTACATCCCCAGGTGACTATTCGTGCTTGAAGGCAACATAACTGTTTTGGTCCTTTCTTGGAGAGTCTATCTCACAAATGCATTCAGAATACAAAGACTGAGTAGTCAAAAGGATAAAAGCAGTACTGCCTTTGTCTGCTGAGAGGCCTCAAACACTACAAAAGCCAATTTCAGAAGCCAAGGACTTACTTAAAACAATGAATAAACAAAGCAGTCCTTGAAGAGACAAAAGAGGTTTGTGCCCATATGATGAGAGAAAACACAAAAATGTAGCCATGGATTATCTCTGAGAGCTGAATCTCCACTGTTTTGCTGGAATTCATATAAAGAAAAAAAATAAATATAGGTTTTGTTACAGTTGAGCAAGTAAAGTTGTAAAACTGAGATGAGAAAATAAGGGATGAAAGAAGGAGTAGATTAGTCAAAAGCTGAAATTTCTGTTCAGCTTGCATTTCCCATGTCTATTATTTCTTATTCCCCAGCTCAGATACAGTGAAAAGCTGCTCAGATGAGCAGGCAAGAATTACTTAGACACACGGCAGAGATTAAAATGGCAAATTGCCAGGCTCTCTAGCACAGAGGCAAAGTACTGTAATCCTAGCAGGCCTAAATTGAATCCAGGACAGGTTTATAGGATAACACAGCTAAGGAGAAGGGATGAAAATGAAATCTTTTTGTCGACTCAGCTTGTTATGCAAAGAGATGGGAGCTGTCTCACCTAGCACCAAAAGTTCCGTGTTTATACAAAGCTCACCCAGGCAGAAATCTTTTGAGAGACATCTGCAGGTGCACTGATGATAGGCTTGATGTCTTTTATTTTACTTCTGCTGACTGCTTCCACATTGGACCTCACCTCCTCACCTCCTCCGCTTTCAAGTGAGCAGCAACAGAGATGAGAGAACATCCTTTTAATCCTATTAAAAGAGCAAAGTTGTCCAGCTCTGGTCAGCCTACTCTGTATTGTTAGCACAGAGGGTCATTTTTCTTCAAATCATTATCTTCTAGGCCAACTTATACGAGGTCTAATAAAAGAATCCCTAATGAATCTCTAAGAGAGAACAAAGCTAGCTCCTATGCTCCTATCTAACAGGAGGAGGGTAGATATGAGTCTCAATAGTTCTGAGGACAAAATTCATTAGTTTTAGTGGTAACTCAAACACCAATACACCTTAAAGCTCCACTGCCTACTCATGGCTGCAATAGAGAAATTGCCACATTATGAAGGTCTGCAATACCTTTTTTTCAAGTATTTCTCTGCTGTGAATAAAGCACTGCTACAAAAGGTGTAGGGGAGATGTGTACATGGGTCTCTAATGTCTGATAAAGACTAGGTTGCTGAAACAAGTTGTCTTCTCAAAGACCTAGCTTTTAAAAAGTTCAGGAAACATGATAGGCATTGAGTGAAGTGAGTGAACAACCTAGAAGGTCTGTAGTGGTAGAGATTATTGGTAGAGAAAAATGTTAGATTCTTATTCATTTTTAAGACACTACTGAGGATGGAAAGTTGCTTAAAAAGTAAGAAATGTTTATTTTTTCCACACTAAATGTCATCTCCTAATAGAATAATGTGTCTGATGCTTCATGGAAAACATTTCAGTGGAATAGTTCTCTTCCAGTTGCTAAATCTTGTGCAATTTATCCTCTACACATACAGAATATGTTGCAAACATCAATAATCCACTGCTTGGCAATAGTACTAGATGTGTGAAATCTGGATTTGAGGTTTTTGTTTTATAAGACAAAGCCAGTGATAGAATGACATGACTTTTGCTTCTTAAGTCAATATGTAATTAACAGGTTTCTGAATAAAATTACATATACTCGTTCAGCACAAGTCTGATCCAGTCCAAACATGACCTCAATCATGTTTGAGTGTTAACTGTCACTTAGGCATGAGCTGTGGCCTTTGAATCACTTCAGATTTGATTTATGGTGAATATTAGCAGAGGGGATCTGGGCTTTGACAGTAGATAATGGGGTAACTTGAGATTTCCACAAAGGCTGAATTTGACTTTTCTAATGTGCACTGTCCTTGGCTAATCATTGACCGAACAGGGTTTCAGGCTTTCTACCTCTGGAAGAAAATTACAAAATATAGCCCTTTTTATTTTTTTTTTTTTTTTTTAAGTTTTCATTTTAAATAGGTATGTATCTACTATATTTGTCTGGTTTAGTTATACTTTGGGACTAAACATCTTTTAAAATTACAGTATTTCTAAAAGAGTATCTCTTTTTATTTGCATTTCTTTTACTTCATCACCTCAGGCTGCTTCTGAGCATGGGAAGTAATAATATGCTTTTCTTTTTCCTTCTAGAGAGACCCCTCAGCATTTGGGATGGCCTTTATGCCTCTGTCCTGTCTCTGGAGAAAGTCTTCCCCACCTAGTCTGTGCAGTCAATTGCGGTTCTGATGTTTGGTCCAGAAAGCAGAATGCACACTCCTGAAGGGTGAGGCAGAAATGGCAGTTTGTTAAAATTGGCTTCTGCCTTTTATAGGGTCCGACTAGAACTTTACAGAAGGGGGTGAAACTGGGGTGGAGCACGCAAAACAAGGGGTTGGAATAAACATATAGGGAATACACTGTAATGCACTTAAAACCAACCAGTCATAGGGTAGGATTCGAGGCCATGAGGGAAGAAGAAATTTTCCAACAACTATAATAGAACATATAGGGAATTATACATCAACTGCAAAACCCTTAACAAAACCTAAAACATGAAGTCCATTATAGTGAAAAACAATCCAATCCTCTTCACACACTTGTCTCTCCATCAGTGAAGGTTCATTGTCAGACTTTGTCTCTCCAGTCTTGGTAGCTACTTCCTCCTACAGTCAATGGATTAGAGTTTTAGTTTCTTTTTTTTTTTGTTTTTTTGCCAGAACCAAAGTAATGACAAATGTTTCTCCTGTGGCTTCACTGAAATGTCTGAAATTTCATTTTCCTTGCTTGCCATGGTAATCAAATTAGCTGGTTGAAGTGTAGCACATTAAAGTTTTATATTCTCTCTGAGAATGAAAGTGACACATTAATCCATTCATTTACACCAGGAAGAACTAAAAGACTTATCACTAGCCTCATTTTCAGGACTCATCCCAAGGCAGTAGGGATCAGTGTGGCCACCAGGGAGCTAGGTTTTGGCTTCCTAACTGCAATCCTAGTTGCTACAGGTAGACATGAGAGAAACAGTTGCAGAAGAAATCTTTGGTCAAGTTATTTCTGAGAGTCATCTAACCCCTTTCTCCCTTGTATTCCTTCAGTGGACATGATAGCTCTCTAAATTCCACTTACACTAGACAAGATAGTTTAACTGCTCTTAGTATTAAAAGCTAAAAAATTCAATAGCATGGCAACCTCCACACCAAGAATACTGTAAGAAATTCTCAGAGTAGATACGTTTGATCTGTAAATACCCTACCACAGCTCAAGCTGTTTCTCTGCCATTTTCAAGGAGCACCTCAATGCCATACACAAGGCATTGAGGCATTGAGTTTCCTAGAGTTTTGATTGCATTTGTTTCAGATTCTATGCCATCTCACAGGCATAATGATACTGTATTCAGGTCATACTTGGCAAGTGGTTGAATCACCATCCCTAGAGGTATTTAAAAGATGTATAGATGTGGAATTTAGGGATGTGGCTTAGTGGTGGGCTTGGCAGTGCTGGGTTAATGGTTGGATTATTAATTGGTGATCATAAAGGTCTTTCCCAACCCAAATGATTCTATGATTCTATATATTAATTGAGGAGCTTGAAGAGCAGCAGGTATGGGCACCACAAATCTATACTTCTGCCTGAGCTCAAGCACTACAGCAAACATACACATGCCGACTCTTCAACGCCCAGCTACTCCCCTTCTACTTCACAGCAAAGAATCAGAAAAGCTTAGGTTGGATCCCTGGAGATCACAAACCGGGCAACTCAGCAGTTAACCAGTTTGCCCAGGATCTTACCAGTTAAAGTACTGTCCACAGTCTCTTGGGCAATGTGTTTCAGGGCTTAGCCCTCTCATGGTTCTCAGCACTTCAGTGAAATGATGTTTATTGCTACAAAGATTCAGAAAAAAATACATGAAAAATAGTTGGGCACTTCATCTGAGCCTCCAGCTAATTTGCTCTCAGCCATAATATAGCTGCAACATTATATATTATGCATAGTTATCATAACGCCATAAAAACAGGAAACCAGTTCTGAAAAATTATTGTTGTCACATCCTGTAATCTCTGCATGACATTCTAAAGATCGAATTTCTTAGAGAACAGGATGCTCATTCCCTGCTATCCTTTTAAGATCTCTTGACTATACTCTGTATTCAGGAGTAGAGTGATTCTTAAGGCTCCAGATAAATCATTGCTTTCTGAAATATACTATAAAATCTGTTTGCAGAAGATAGTAATAGCCACAGAGGCTTTTGAGTCACTGTTCATAAATTCATATTCTGATGACAATAAAAATTATGAACAAAATAATAATGCATGCTTATTCCTAGATGCAAGGGTTCAAGCTTAAACATATTCCTTTACGCATGGCAGCTTTTAATTGCAGAAAGCAGTTAACTGAATTGATTGCGACCCTTTAGACAGCATGCTGTTTTTGTTGCTAAAGGTACTAGGATTGTTACTTGTGTATTTGCTTGTTTTTGCACTATTTCCAAATGGGACAATAAAATTCCTTCTGGCATTTTGTGTTTCATTAACCATTTTTTGAATATTTGCCCATTCTGGTTATTTTGCTATAACAGCAAACTTCTGTGAAGACAGGGCTAGAAATAGTGGGGAATAAAATGTCTTTTGCTATCAAGATCTAACATTTGTGCATTATTTGTAACATAACAAGACTGAATAGTCTTAAAACAGATTTGGAAATGCATTATGTTGGCACTACAGACCACATATTCAGAAAATCATCTCTGTTCCAAAGACCAGGTTTAATAATATGTGTAAGTCTAAAACATATTAAAGCCAAACCTAAAATTTAAAGCCAATTTTAACAGATGTGGGGGTTTAAAAGCTCAATATACACAGTCATTCCAAAACTTCAAATGTAAATATTTTTCACACTGTTACAAATTACCATGTTATTTTTTGATCCTCCATTACTATTGCAACACTATAATTATTATTTCATTATTACTGCATGTTCTCTGAGACCTAATTGAACAATTCTATTGACCCAATAGAATTGGTCAAAAATGCACTCATTGCTAATTTTGATTCACAGAGATGACATATTATCAATCAATTCCCATCACAAGACTTCACAAGAAATTCATCTCATACCCATTATCTTCAAAGTTCTTCTCATTATGTCCTTAGGAGTTATAATAAAGGTGCAAATTTGGACTGGGAAATCCAAGTTTCACACAGGTTCAGAGACTTTTTCACATATTCTCTATATCCATTTTCACATGATGGTTCAGTTCCCACAGTTTCCCTTACTCCAGCCTACCTGTTTAGAGACATTAAAACAAATTATGTAACACACAATTAATCTTTTTCTCTTAGTATTAAGGACAATCCAGTTTTAAGACCAGACCAAAATTTAGATCATTAATATGAACATAAACAAGTTGTAAAATTTCCCCACATTTTAGTGAATGATCATCATGATTTCACAAAGTGATGTATGCACTTGGTAGGACTTTTTACCTTTTAAGCTGGAGGACAACCTCCAAGTATCACACCTATTCCATCTTCAGTTTTGGTAGGAGCACTGAAACCTACAAAAACAGAGTGCAACTGAACATCACCACACATCAAAAAATAGAAAATAAAACAGAAAATAAAGTATGATACAATCTGATACTCTGGACTGAGCATCTCTGGTACCTAAATGTTGTTTAGTACAATCTATGAGAACCACTAAATTATGTGGATTTTCTGAACACATTTTTGGAGACTCAGGCTTTAGGGATTTCACTTTGTCCAACTACCTGAAAATTTGCAGAACGTCCAGTAATCTTTAGAAGTTCTGATTTATTTCTGTGGTGGAGAAAGCAAATGATTTCTTGTTGCACAATCAGACAGAGAATGTTTGTGTTCTGGTTCAATAAGTAGGAGAAAGGTTTTCTTGTTTACATTACCATTAATACTTATACCAACACTAAAACAAGGATTTATTTAACACTGAATTCCTGTCTTTCATTGAGATAAACCAGAAAATTATGTGCCTTAATTAAAAGGAGGATGGACTGATGTGAAAGTGGTGGGCCTTCGATTGTTAGTGTGGAGGATATGAATTGCACTCATTAAAACAGAATGCTGATAACAACAGGCTATAAATCTGAAAATGGGTCACCCCTGAGATCTGCAGTGGGTTTTAGAAGGGATGTGGCATTTAAAGCAAGGAACTGACAATAGAAGCAGGGACAGTATTGTTTTCACAGTGTACAGGAGGAGGAGTTGTTTCTTTAGAAAGCTAAAGAAAAAAGTCACCTTTACCACAAATATATGCCCAGACTTAGAAATACCTGCGTTTCAACTATTATCAGGGAAATAAAGTATCATTAAATAGATACTAGAGTTTGATTATGACATGAATATTGCAAGAAAGAAAAGGGCATAAACTTTGTTGAACTATGAAATTTTTAAAAGGGTAAATTTTAGAAATAGCACTTGTTTGAAAACTGAGTTTATGCTCATTTTGCATGAAACAAAGGCTCAGAATGAAAGCTTACAGCACATCCCTTTATCAGGCATTCTTTTTCTGATTCAGAACTGTGTGGCACCATTAGGAGAGCTGTAAAACAAAGCCTCTTTCAGAAGGTCCTCCTAAAGGTGCAAGTGATGTAATGACCCTCAACCAGACAAGCTTGCATTTTAGTCTAGACTGAGGGGACAATGTAGAATTAATCATAAGTCATTGATGACCTAACTGAGATGAAAAAGAGGACAAGCCTCTCTGCCTGTACCCATTAGGTGGATGTAGAGCGGGTACTGCAGATAGACAAGCACAGAGCTAAGAAGAAAGAAAAAGGGAAGAACTCAAAGTAGAACTAAGGAGGTCATGATACAAAGGAATGTGGTAGCCAGATGAGCAATTTGCTGTCAGTGGCAGAGAAGGGAGGCAAGCACTGAAGAAGAGAGGGAGGTTGAATCCAATTAGCAAGCTGGTTTTGACAAAACATTCCAGCATCTCAAAGAATATGTTTCTCTCCAATAAGTCTTTTTCTGTACAGCCTCACAACTGAAGAAGAAAGTCACAAAGAAAATGAAACACGATTCAGTAAAAGTTAAAAAAAAGAACAGGAAACACCACATAAAACAAAACTGCAATTACATCTGCTGTACTCAGGTCAAAATCTTTTTTAAAAGAATCAATAGAATCAATAGTTACTTTAGTGGCCTCCATAACTACTAATCACATAACTTAAAGCATTCTAGTAATGATGCTGATAATAACTGCAGTAGCATTACAGACCCAAAATAATGGAGGTGATGTTTTTCTCTTGTAATATAAAGTAACACCTGCCATTTCTGTTCAACAGATTCAATTCCACTGGAGCTTACTTGTTCCTTTCAGCAGATTATTATACAATCATAATCGTTTTATAAACACTAAATACCAAAGCACATTATTAAAGAAAACCACCCCTTCTACAAAACTACTGAAGATGCAGGCCTGAACAGATAAAGTAGTACTACTCATTTATCTCCATATTACTAGAGCAAGTTGTTCCATCTTGGAAAGCTTTAATTTTTTAATTATGTAAATACATGGTAATTTTTAATGCAAAGAATGTTTTTTTTTCTCTCTAAATTTGGCAGTGATATTACTGTGACTTTAAAAAAAATCCCAAACAGTTATTTGGATAAATAATTGCTGCTTCAAAATACATGGAAACACCACAATTGCACAGCAGAAGAATAAGCCAACTACTGCTCTTCAGAGCATGCAAACAAAGCTGCACAATCATGAGTTTTTTGAGTCTTTACAGTTACCACCGCTGACAATGTGGCCAGTGTAAATATATCTTCTTGTCTGGTACTCAGTTATCCTTTCTTCTGAAAATGTATTATTGGTTCACAGTGAATGAAGTATGAAAATTTCTTGTTGTTACAGTTATAAGAATTAAAGTGATCCAAAGTTCATGTTCAAACTACAAACTACATGATCAAATTTTAATCTACAGAGAATACCATAAAAGTACCTAAAGTAAAAGAGAAGGCCCTTCAAAAAAATTTGCACAGCTACTTACATAAACTCACATGATCGGTTCAATCTTCTTGTTATTTAGTTATTTAGTTTGCAATCTGGTAACAAATATACAAAATAATACTGAAATATACTGGACAAGAAAACTACACCAGAAAAAAAAAGTTGCTTTGCAGTCAAACTACATGTTGTGCTAAGGAGTATGTTAAGCATTACTCTGGACCCCTAGTGTGGTAATCTAAGAGGGAGTTACCTGTGGCAGGAAGAGGTGATGCAAATATTCTGACAAAAAGATGGAGTTTAACATTCTACTTGGGCTCAGGTACTTTTGCTCAGGACAAAAACAGACCTGCTTCCTGTTTGGCAAATAGGGTTCTTGTTCAACAATATGCCTGGATATTATTCAACAATCCCACCATCAACCACGCTTCTCAGTTCTACATAAAGTCTCAGAATGAAGATTACTCAATGCTGTAAGTAGGTATGCAGTAAAGAAACTTGCAAATACAATGAAGAGCCAAATGGAGAGTTGTCTCCTTTTGAAAAAAAGATTATGTTCTAATACAAAACCTGTTCCAATTTATCATATAATAGTTTCCACAAAGGTATTTGGAACACATTAATAAAAATCATTAAAAATTTTTCTCATAAGGTCAGCAGTGATAAAAGATTTTAAATGTACGATGAGCAATGTGGGTCAGCAGAAATTCATTTTTCCACTGGAATAAATGTGACATGTGTAAAGGTGCTGAGAAATACTTCCAGTTAATGTAGCTGAATGCATGTGTTCTTTCAGAAACTTGCATAATCTCAGAAGGAAAAGAAAGAAAAGACACAACAACTGTAATTTTCCAGAGTAAAACTAAACTGCTATCACCAAAAAGCCAGTCAAAATATTCCATAATTGTAATTTTCCCTAATCTAGGACATTTTGTCCTGAAAAGTCTACATAGAAACTACAACAAAATACAGAAATTTTACTTGAAAATAACAGCCTTTTTAAAATCATTTCTTCTAAGAAACATCTTTAACAGAGAAAGTGAGGAGAACTCAGACTGCAAACATACTTTCATTCCCTGCCCTGCACTTTTGCATCTCTATAAGCTGCTCACAGACCAGTCTTTTAGCAATGGCTTGTGAAAGTTGTGGGCTGCCCCATTCAGATCAGAGCTTCATCTGCCTTCCAGCCTGCCCTCCACACAATCACAACATGGGTTGTCCACTGTGGCTTCTTTATGTCACACTACTACTCCAGAGTCAATGATTCTTCTCATTTTCTTAAGAAATGTGTTCACATCCATATTCTGCTGGTTGTCTTTCTCTCCTCTGTACAGAAAGTGGGGAGGCAACTCTGCCACAGATGCACAGGAGGTGGCATTTGGCTGCTCAGGCCAGTTCACAAACTTCTTGGTAACTTGGGTGTCACAAGTTACTACATTTTGGAACGGTTAATATGGAGCATCATAATCTCTTTGTATGGCTGCGTCTCATCAAGATTTGGGATTGTATTGCTCTTCTCCTGCCACAATAGGCTTCATCATTTTCTCAAAGCAGCATGTTTTTAAGTCTACAAATGCACTCCATGTTTCTTAAAGAAATATATATTTTAAATTTAGCAAATTAAAGAGACAGATATAAAACTCTCAGTGGTAAGGGATTCCCACTCTCCTCAACAGCACAAAGACTGTACATGACAACAACTACAAAATGTGTGATTCTAAACAAATGTTATATAGCCAAATATAAAATACTTATTGCTGTTCTATTTCAATTTGTATGCTTCCTTGAGGATAAACACTACACACTTTTTTCAGAGCCTCAAATTTCTCAGCGCTTAAAATGCATCCCATCTTGTCAACATGCACTCATTTGTTCAGTTTTTCCCAAGTGTATTTGAACACAAAGCACACCTTTCCCAGCAGTGCTGAGCTTGGCAAAAATTACATCCATGAAGCAGGTGGCTAGGAATATTTGTAATTTCTTTTGTTTCTGTTGACAGCTTCCTATCAGTTTTTCTGTCCAAGATTCTCTGCAAAATACTTTTTGTTCTCTTCAGTTTTGATCCCTCCTTTACATTCTAGTATTATTGCTTTTCTGACAGTTAATCTTCATTTCCCTTTAAGTGCAAGGACCCATCCATTTCCTGTCAGAGAGTGCTCCTCAACAGCTTGTTTCACCTTCCTATTTAGCATCTTCTAAGACACCAAAATCTGAATTATATTATTTTGACCATTGCCTTCATCTCCATTCTGGATGGTTTGTTTTATAGACAGGCAATCAAAAGCCAATGTGGATTTTTGGCTAGCTCCCTGATGCAGCAGCTCAGTTTGCACTGACTGTGTACTTAGTAGCCTGAAAGCCAAGAAGAAGGAGAAACTTCCTTCCATATACTGGGGTCAGTCACCAAATAGTCCAGCAAATAAACACAGTCAGACAGAACTGGATTTTCACACTGTAGACACATTCCATATCCTGCAAAACATTGCAGATGTCACATGAGAGACAAATAAAATGATCTAAGAAGACAGAAGCAAAACTTGGAATATTATTCAAATTTCTTGAATTCCAATTCACTTTTTTAGCAACTAGCAAGTCTTTCTCCTCCTCTTTTACCTCTACTGAAGTATTCAAGAGTACTCCTGTGCAGAGTCCCAGGAAATCACTCAGAAACTGTACCTGTTAATGTTTTGCTCTGATAGCAGAATGCTCTTGCACAACTGTACTTCCCATTCAATGAGATACAGCACAATGTTACAAATATTTTTTTAGTAGCACATCAGGCTATTTGCTGACTCTCTTTTGTCTGTGCTTGTTAAAATCCCAGAACTGAGCTAAGAATATGGTGCTTCTACCATCTGCAACTGTAACAGGAAGTCTACATTAGCATAACCTGTCGTACTGTAGATTTTAGATTATATGTTGATTTCTTAAAAACAAATAATGTCTTTCACCAATAATTTTACATCCTTCTACTTCTAACAGTGCAGAAAAAAAGAATTGCTACCAACACTGTGTTGATATTTGATATCTATTTTGTTGATATATTCATCTATGCTAAGCTTATTTTGTCCCACCTTTGCAGCCAAAATAATAAATGATTGATGAGAGATCTTCAGTTAACTTTTTTGGCCAATGATATAAAAAGATAGTGATGTTGATAATTTTTTTAGCAAAAAAGTTTGCTTATTTTTAATACTGCCATTTAATAATCTCTTCCCTGTTTTAAAATCATTTCTGTTACCTTGCATTTCAAATGGCTATTTAATTACACATCTGTTAATGCAAGAATAACTATAATATTAACATTAAAAAATAATTTGAGCTGAAGTTTACACAGTAACTTTCACCCATTGCCTTATGTGCTTATGTTCTCTAATTTATGCATTCTTAACATCCTCTTTCTGTTATTTTATCTACTAAAAACAAGTAAATAAAAAATATAATTATTTCTATATTCAGGCACTCCAAAATGTGGTAGGAAAACTGAACACATACACACACATCTTTTGAGATAAAGAATCTCTCATTACATTCTCAGTATACCAAGTTAAAATAAATTATGTTGCTGAAAGCCAGATTAAGACAATGGCTTCTGTTATTGCTGACATCTTATTGCCACTCTATGTTCTTAAAGAGTATATTTCCTCTTATCAGCTTTCAGCAGAACTGAAGTGTTACACTGTAGGGGACACACCACACTTTTTTTCACTGAGAAACCGGAGGGTAAAAAGACAAGCAGAAATGGTTCAGTATGCATGAAGAGGCATGAACAAGGCTCCTGGGGACTTTCAGATGCAAGAAATGGCTAGCAAGGTTTTATCCCATCTGAACATCTCAGACTTCAGAAACACAACTGTTTGTTAGGTCCTGGTTGAAAGCAAACTTACACAAATGGGTAACAAGGCCAGGTTGGATGTGGCTCTGAGCAACCTGATCTAGTGGGAGATGTCCCTGCCCATGAAAGGAAGGTTGGAACTTGAAGATCTTTAAGGTCCCTTCTAACCCAAACCATTCTATGCTTCTATAACCCTAACTTCAATGGGATTACTCTAAAGTTAAGATGCATAAAATACTGAAAGACCAAAGCTTCTACTGTAAAGGAAGAATTATTTCAACATGTGCTTGTACGGTGACAGTACAGTGAGACTCCCATCATAATTTTCTGGGTATCCCCACCATAAAAACTGCTATAACATTTCTAATATTTAATCAGCTAAGACCTAATTGACTTACACAGTATTTTAGGAATGACAAAAATTCACCTGCTTGCTAAAAGAAAGTATTAATCTATATATCTTGAGATGCAGAAAAACTAAAAGGAATTTTTAAGTAATTTCCTCCAATGGTATGACAATGGCTAAACAGTGTATCTTCCCTATTAGTCATACGTGGCCATTAACAAGGGAGAAAGGAAAGAAAAACAAAAAAGAAAGGAAGGGAGAGAGGGAGGAGGGGCCTGGTACAATATGGGTACTCATTTTTAAGTCCACACAACAACTGAAAGGGAAAAGAAACTAACAGAAAAAAAGTGAGGGCAATCAACAGCCCTTCTGTATTTATTTTCTGATTTTGCAAATGGAAGTCTCTTCACTAGTGTTATTTAATTTTTACATATTCAGAAAAAAAAAAAAAAATAAGGCAGATGGAAATATCTGAAGGAAATAAGGAAAATAACAAAGACAAGTTACCAGTACCACAGGACAAGCAGTTTCAGAAAATGCATGATAATCTTGTACCCACAAGCCGTTTGAAAAAAAATAAATGTTTCCTTAGTACTTAGCTCACCGTATTAGATCTGCCCTAGGAAATGTCTGGGACATTTATAAACGCCTTTTATATCCTTTCTTGTTCACAGTTGAGAGCTATTTTCAGAAAGTTATAATAATGGTCAGCACCATTGATTCACCATGCTTTATGATACCATTCATTTCCAGGGACTATACCAAAAGCTAATTTCTGCCTTTCATAGTACATTAATTATAGGAGCACATTTTATGATTGCTTTGGTATAAAAGGTTCTCCTCTTCAAGTGTACCCATGATCTAAATGGAACTGACATTCCAATATATTGTGTATTTCTTTAATGACAAAGTTCCATTAGTGCACTTACAGTAATACAGTATAAAGGGGGGGGGGGGGGGAAGTTAGTTACAGTATGACACACATTTCTGACTCTAGCCTTCTTCATTTCCACCAAGGTACAATTGAAAAGCCTCTTCTACATAGTAATGAATTGGTTGAATTCACATGACTGGATCTGCTGCATCTGAAGTGTTACCTACACTTTTAAAAAAGGGTAACAGCAATAGATTGATTTTAACAGTATAATCAAGATCAGGAAGACAAAATGAATGTGGCTTCATATTGTTTTGAATTGCATATCTCATATACAGCCAAATCGTCTTCAATCAAAAGGATGCTGATTTTGTAGAGGGACACACAGATGAGTCCAGGAGTGAAGAGCTATTGGACACCATTTTCAATGAAATGATGACAAGGGTAATCCAGCCCGCAAACTTTCTAATACACATTTCCTGTACCTTCTTAGACAGTTTTCAGAAAAACTAATATATCATCATTAAGAGTGTGCTTCTTAGTAGGTGCATCATCAGGAGGGAAGTATACTTCCAACTCAGACTATGACAGGCGCAGCAACACACACAGCTCTGTGCCACTGATGATGGAAGGCAAAAGTAACAAAGAGCAACATTGAGGTGATGCAAAAATGCAAAATTTTACATTAATCTTATAAATCACTTCTGTCAGGCAGTTTGGTTTAGAAAAAAAAACTTAACAGGTAGCTATAAATTGTTGAGTTTATACCTGCTTTCAATAAATTGATACAAAATTTATTTGAAAAGACTAAAGGCCAGGAAAATTTTCAGATAAAATGGTTACCTCTAGGCATTCACATTTTACAATTTGATGCCAATGAAACAAAATTGTATTTTCTCAATAGTGTTTGTTTTTGGTATGACAGAAGAATTAATTCCTTAACTCTCTCTCTATTTTTTAACACTTCTTGAACAAAGGTTTTTGAAAGGGACTATTGTTTTGAGAAGCATCTCTGACACAAATCATTGCAGCAAAAGAGCTTGTCAAAACAGAAAAGATGAGCATTTCCAAAAATATCCATACATTTGGTAAACAGCCAGATGTTGAATTTCACAGAAAACTATTGATATTACTATGCTTTTGATTTAGTTCCAAAACTAAATTTGCATGAGAAGAAAGCAGAGAGGAAAATATTATCACATTTTTCATTTTTGCCTTGAGAAATTCAGGGGGAAGGAGAAACAATTTTCCCTGTCGCTTTTAGAAAATGTACACATTTTTGCATAATACCATTCATTATGTCCCAGACTATGGTCAAATTTTGAAAATATTTAATAGAAACCTCATAAATATTTATTGCATGCAAAGCATAGTATTTACAGACAAAAAGCAAAATATTTAGTTGGAGACCTGCTGGTTTCTACCTATTTCTGAAAAAGTACTTGTAACCAATTTTATTTTATTGTACCTAATTTGAGGTGTAAGGAAAACAAAACCAATCATAAATAAGCATGTTTTAATATTATATACATGGGCTTATACATGTGCCCTTCTCTGACTTAAGGTAAAAAAATAAATTAAATCCTCTAATAGTCTAATACAAATACTGAAAGCAAATGGGGAAACTCCAGATTATTTATGATATAATGCATGTATGAATGATAGCATTATCCTCATTGATATTCAACACTGATGCAACTCAGACTTGTATATGCTGAAGCAGTCTATTGAATGGCTTTCATACTATATACTTGTTTGACTTCACTTGTACTTTATCTCATGGCAAACAGTATGAGAGAGAGAGACCAAGAGACACAATAACTTGTTATGTTTGACCACACCTTGTTTTGAAAAAGCATTTGTAAAGAGCTTCCAGAAGTCTAATAATGCCTTAATCTTTAAAAGTTCTAACACTATGGGTTGTTGCACAATCTATTGTGTCAACAGAGGTTTTTTTGTAAAAGGACAATCAGACTGTCATTACAAAACATGAGATAAATTTAATACACATTTGCATGCTCTTTCAGTATAAAATTATTCCTGCTTGTTTCTTGTAGTCATCTCACTCTTCTGTGCGAGTCTGGTAAAGCCAGTCACACAGTAATTGAATCTGTAAAGAGATTTCAACATAGCACAAAGTATAATCCTACAGAAAGACCCAAATTTCAGATCTGCATTGCTGTGTTACCTTCACATTTTCCCTGGGTTTTTCAGCAGTAAAAGCAGCTAAGAAACACTGCTATACTTTGCTGTTGCTCAAAACACTCACTCTTAATTAGTACCCATGAACCCTTTTGGAACTTGAGAAATGTACTCCCAACAGAACTTAGCAGTAATGCACTAAATGTCTGTCTAATACCATCACATTTTTGAATGACAGGTGCGGGGACATGTAGGAAACCAATATGCTATACAGTGCCATTTGGTCTTTTACATTTATTCTTTGCTCTCAGCATCCTCAAAAATACTGAGACATTGATCCTTTCACTCTATGAAGGTCACAGGTCTACAGATGTGTTGTATTTCACAGATGCAACAGATGGTATAAAATACAGGAAATTCTACCTGCAGCTCTGCCAGAGCATACCCACTAGAACAAGAGACACACACTCTTCTGATTTAGCCTAAATGTTCACTGTGGGTTTTTTAAAGCAATACCCTCCATACGTTACCTACATGGAGTTGTGGAGGAATAAGTCTGCATTTTTTGTTTCAAGGTACAGTGCAGCTCAGCCTGAACTGCATGAAGAACAGTTTTTCATCACCCAGAGCATGTGCTAAATCTGTAAACAACAATGCTGGGATTTCAAGAAATGCAGGTCGTCCAAAGCAGAGTCCCCCCAAAAATGTTGAGGACTACACATACGTGTAAAGGTTTTATCACCATAATGAGGGGAGGTAGACATGTTTTCAGACAAAGGAAAAAAATTCTAACCTACCTTGGAAAAAAAAAATAAAGCAAAAATAAAATCAGGGCTTATTCTTGAAACAAGAGCCCTCAGGGAACTTACCAAAATGTTTCCAATCTTTTGTCCTTCACAGTACAAAAACATAAAAGAAAAACTAATAATGTTCTTAAGCTAGTGAACCAATGAAATGAGATGACATGAGGAAAAAGCATTTAAAAATTATTTTGGCAGTAAGCTAACTCCTTCAGAGCTCTTTTGTGCTGAGTCTAGAAAGAAAACTCGTTGATCTGCTGTGAGATTTTATTCTGTGTACACTAGTGTTTCATGCATATTTGGGAGGTACCCAGGGGAAAGCTTTCTGCCAATTCAGAAAGCATTCCTAATTAATTAAAAAGCTTTTATTTCTGTGTTCTTACTGAATTTTTTGTGGCATTTTCATGCTAAGGCTTCTTGAATTATATTTTAAAGCCATTAATCAGAAGAAACTTTGATGAGGCTTTTCAACATAAGACTTCCAACTTTAGGCACTGTTGTCTCCCTTTAAACAGCCAAACAGCTAGCTCATATCTAAAAAATGCTGAGTATCAAGAACGTTCAAATTAATTCCTAAGGATTGCCTTTCTAAAGTCCTACCTAACCCTGCAACCTGCTGTTCTCAGTAGAAGATGCTGAGGAAAGAATGAGTGAAGCACAGGACAAGCACACAGGTATATCCTCCTGAGTGTCCTCGAGGCAAATAGCAGCCACAGCTCAAGGCACTTAAAGGAAGCAAATTCCCACACAGGACTGGAAATTCCTATTTTCCTGAGTCTCAAGGGGATAAGTGAATAGAGCATTTTTGCAGAAGACTGCATCAATCATGTCTTTGCATGCATCTCGTCTAACATCACATGTGCACGTTTTTTGGGGTTTTTTTCGGCTTTCTCGAAGATTTAGTTTTCATTTGTAAGCATGTAGCAAATCCTTTTATTTACTAAACTGATTGAAGGGCCCTTTTTAATTCAGCCCTGCCTAACCTATGAAACAGCATAAATAATGAAAGTCCCATCAAATTAAGACAGTGAAAGTTACACTACATAAAATAACACCAATTATGTATAGTCCACAGACCCAGCTGTAAGCACATTTTGACATAAATAATGAAACTACTCAAGCAATAACCAAAAATAAAACAATTCTTAAAGAATGAACAGGGTTTTTACATTACCAAAATAAGGTTCTACAGCCATGCCTCAGATAAAATGGCAAACTGTGCTGTTTGACAATATAAATGCAATTATCTAAGCCAGGAGAACTAATGGACAAGAAGAAAGGACTCATACTTCATGTTTCCACTCACAGAAATTCACAAACTGTACATGCTGCAGGAAAAATGTAATTAAAGAGGGAGGCCGTAGGTTGTTTTTCAGTCTATAGTTTCATTAGTAACTTGTTTATCTTTCACACGCCTTCAATGCCTCCTCCAAAATAGTCTGGTACCTTCAATGGCAAAGAGGATAAAAAATGCTGAACTAAAAATACTTGCAGCTTTCTGGAGCTGTTCTCTAACAACATGCACTTTGATTTACTGCAAGGAAAACATAAACTATGAAATATAAGAGGACTTATTTTATTATGAACAACATGTGTCCAGAAGCAAGAAAACATCTTTATAGATCCACTTCATGTTTCAGAATCATTGTGGCTTGGAACACATTCATAAATCTCATGTGTATTTTTACAACACTGCAAAGTTTAGAATACAGTTTATAATTAAGGCTGATGAGTACTGAATCTGTAATAGTGAACGAAAGGAAGGATTTCTTCAGACATACCATTGTGGAACATGTGTAAGGCCCAGTTCAGAAAAAGCCCACTGGGTTAATTTCAATAAACTGTCTTCTGTCCTAACAAATTTGTTTTCTAATAGAACATATCTAAGTAAATACCACAGAGAGTTTTTCAGCGTTTGAAAGATAAGTTCAGTTTCAGAATGAAATACGATACAATCATATCAGGACAGTAGCAAGAAGTTCAAACAAGCAAAGCTTGTTTTCTTTCTTACACCGGCATCCATCCAACAGCACTGTATGCTCACTTATGTCCTGAAATTGTGAGTTCTCAAAAGACCTTTTCATATCCTAGGACTGATAAACAATCATGGGAAATGTTTTCACTTTTTAAAGAAACAAGTTTGATCACTAGCCCAAGACAGCTATGCTTGTCACTTGATCCAAAATTCTGGGTAGCTGTTTTAATTATTTTAAACTCCTGAATTGGTCTTCTCAGTTTAATTACATTTTCACAAAAATGTACTACAATAGTGATGCTGGAAGAGCTCAATCCATGTCCATAGTAAAAACCTTAGTTTAATTTTAGTAGATTAAGGAATTTTATCTAACTACTAACACAGCTCATTCAAAACCTAGAATTCCAGTTCTGAAAGTGATATCATATTGCCTTATTATAATGGTACTAACATTTCATGCTTCCTGAAGTCACTTTCATAAAACACCCTGTGTAAAAACACCATACTGTCTTCTTGAAGGGCCATGCTGATACGCATGCTAATTCCTGGTTGCAGAGTTTCATACAAGATTAAATTGACTGAGTAGCTTCTTCCACCAAAGATAGCAAGAATATTCACAACTAACACCATTTTTATGAGACATCTGGAAGGTATATCTGAATAAAATGTACTTCATCCAGCAAGATTTTGTTTACCTGGGAACCTGTGATTTACCAATATATACAAGCTTTTAAGAGTGCCTTTGTGTACAGGCAGCAACTGTTTCCAGAAACCAATCACCCTCACTGTACCTAACCCAGAGTTACATCTGACTATAGAGAACATCCTAGGACAGTGATCAAAGCTGGAGAGCTGATATGTGTACTACATTCACTCAAGTTAAAACCATTTAAATATCTCAGCCTTCACAGAATACAGTGACCAAAATTCCACACATTCATTTTGAACCAAAACCAAGACACAGCACTAGAGATGTTTCACATAAATTTCTCAGATTTTTTTTTTGCAAGTGAATTAAATTTGTTGAAATCAATCTTTTATCATTAGCAGGTTTTGAAAAATTGATTATTTAATAATTTTTTTATTTTTTTTTTTTATTCCATGACTGAAACTCCATTGCTTTATAGCTAGGGACATACATGCATGATTCTTTTGTGACTTTTAAGCTAACACAAATCTGGCAATAGAAAACAAATAAGTGGTCTGTGCTTCTAGTTCTGTACTATTCTATTAAATTTCAATTTATCTGAAGTCCCGAGGATTTGAGTCAGGATGGAAGATAGAAGAGGTTAGCTGTTTTTTAATATCCACTTAAACCTCTTAATCCAGAAGTCTTAAAATGCATTGCAAAAATTACTGCAAATTATATATATTGTAAGTCAGACAGGTATCAGTCTCTTAATTAAAAAGTAAGGAAGCTTAGAGGAGATATCTTAAGAGACTTTCTAAAGGTCACCCACAGTCAGAAACAGCCTCCAAGTAGATTTTCTCACAAGCACAGAAAAACAGACAACCCACAGACATATGTACATATTCTTGTAACTGCATGTTTTCAAGATATCTTACATATATCTTTCTTCTATTTCCAGAACAATTATATATTTTCAGTTGTAATGCTGAAGATAAATGTTTATTAAATTTTCAGACTGATGAGCAAATTGGATTTGAATGCCAAACTCCTTAAGTACTCAGGAGTAGCACACAAACCACCCTACAAAGGTAGCCTGACACTAAAATTCAAGGGCTGGTGCATTGCATTGCATGATCCACATGTGCTGATGCTGACACAGGAAGGACATTATGCCTAAAACATCATCTCCCACGCAACTAATTAATCTTTAAACTTTCCATCATTCATTTCTGACATTCAGCAGCTTTGGAGGAAGGTAGCACGAGAAGTTCATAAGCATTTTATTTGGCTTTTAAAAAAAAGCAAGTAACAAAGATAACTTCTTAAATGTAGGACATAGTAGAAGGTAATGTTAATTATTGATTAATATAAAAGCACGTTATTAAGAGACAAGGTACAATTGAGGTCACACATCACAATGATTAATGGCTGTTTTCCAGAAAACATGCACTGTGCTTGTAAAATTATGTTCATCTAAGAATTAATTAATCTAAAAGCTTTAAGAAAACATAAAAGCACAATAATCAGGAAATTGGGTTAGCAGTTTACTCTAATTTGCAAAAAGAAAATTTGTATAATTGATTAGTCTGAGAGCAACTACAGAGCTGGCAAAGAATTCAGACAAAAAACAACTTAAGGATGGCATATTAGTAATTGCTTTGCATTCATCTTTCCTGCACACTTATGTGCAAAACAATAGCCAAAATTGCTGTTCCATTTTCTGGTATATGAAGGAAACAATATTATGCAGCTCATGCTCCCTGTGACTATTGCCAAGAGAGAACTTCAACCAGATCAGCTAAACAGACTTGTATTCCAGCTTGGTTTATGGGCCGCATGAAAAAGACCTCAGACTATGTTCTGTATCCAACTCTTTTTTATGTTTCAGAAATCATCTGTTTGCAATCTTCAGAGGTGTCACATGAGGGGGTTTCATGGTGTTTTTTTCTTCCAGAAGTGGCTGTGATGACCAGATGTCACCATAGCAAATGTTTGTGAGGAGCAGCTCTGATAAATGATCTGCAACTGAATTTGTAACAGCACTCATCTTCTGCATGTGGACACCTCTAGCCTACAGTATCTCAAAAGAATTTACCCAGCAATGCAAGGCCTGAAGCAGCATGGGAAAGAGAACATTAAAGCGGCTTATGCCACACTTGGCATTATCTCTGGCCATGGCAGCGTAATGTTGCCATTTCATGCAGCCTGACCACAGCTGTACATCACACTTTCTATCCTATTGAAGAAAATGAAGTTCTGACCTGCTAAACAGTCCTTAAACAGCAGCTTGTTAACCACACAACAAATTCAGTCTCAAAAATTAGCACCGTCCAGCCACTAACAATACTCTCCCCATACAACAGGATATCTTCCATCCAGATTTTGTAACCCTGTTATCTTGGTCCCTCCATCTTACATAATCCCTGAAATTTTTGAAAATAAATGTGGAGCACCGCTTCTCTGATGTATGCATAAGGTTAGTGTGCTGTAAATCATTAAAATGGAAAGCAAAGCAAAGATAAACCATCCCCAGGTCTCTCTATATCCTCATAATAGACAGCCACATTTACATCCAAGACAATGCTGTAAAAACTAAGAGGATCTTCAACAGGATTTTCCTTTGCAAAATCAGCACAGAATTATTGTTATATATTACTCTAGACATAAGCAATTTATAATTGAGAGTGTTTTGCAACAGTGACTGCTGCTTAATAAGTTAATTTCACCCTCATGTGCCACAGAAAGAGTGAGATCACAAGATACAGGAAATAACTGAGAAAATAAAATGATGCGATTCAAGATGTGTGTTGTTTATTTGAGGTTGCTGCTATGACAGAGCACCAAATATACTGGAGCAGAAAACCTGGAATATCTAAAACAGGGTTGTTCATTTAGTATAGAGAATACAGTTTATGAATACTAAGTCTTTTTGTATCAGCAAACTTAGTAACTGAAAATGACAAAGGACTTATATAAAAGTGATATGACCTCTGACCAGCAACACAAGAATATTACTATTTAAGAACTTGCTGAATCAGTTAAGTTCAGAGTTATCTCTAAATAAATCCTTTAATATCTTTCAATTCACAAATTTAAGTTTGGATACACAGAGGTTTTCCTCAATCAGGAGTTGGTATGATATATCAATAGTAAGTAGATACAGTTGAAGAAAGGAAAAAAAAACCAATTCTTGCAGGTGGAAGTCAAAGTGAATTGTCTTCTCTCCAGATAAATGAAGAGCTCATAGAAAAATCAGTGGCAGGATTTTTCAAATTAGTAGAGATGTATTAAACCTGCACTATAATATCTATTGACTTTTATCAACCCCATGAAGAATTGCATGAGAAAGCCCATTAGCAGAAACTTTAAGAGGTTATTGCATATGCAGAGCACACCTTATAAGCATCAAGCAAGGTCTTCAGAAGGAAGAGCTTTCAAAGCTAAAGCTGAAGTCTTTTATTATGTTGTTTTCTTNGGGGGGGGGGCATTTAAAGATGGGGAAATACAAATTCATAATACTTTGACAAGTCTAGCTACTACTTAGCCAAATCTGCAATTGTAACTCTGCAGAGTCTGTAAACAAGGAACAGTAGTGGAAAGCTCCCACAGGGAGTCTGTATTAATAAATACACTAAGAACTTTCTTACGTCCTGGATGTATGATGTCTTCTATATCCTTGTACAAGAGCCTGTATTTATACCAATTCCTAAGCTTCTTAATGAGCAGCTGCAGCATCGCCCTTCAGTCCCCAACCCAGATTAATTAGTCAGACTGGCAGAGGGGAAACCAAGCCACTGCTTCTTCAACACAATAACCCAGACATTCATGAAGAAAACAGAAAATCAAGTCCTATCTGAAAGTAGCTTTTCATGTCATAATTTCACCAGTTCTGTGTAGGAAAATTATGTTTACAAAATGCAAGTAAAGGCTTTATAGGAAACACCATTCATAGTGCAAAATTGCCTTATTTTAATGCATGCTTATGAGAACATGAAATACAGGTTCTGGTGGCCATACAAATAGGACAACTAAGCAGTACAACAGAATACATAGATCATTACACTATTAGTCTACTACAGTAGATATTCCTGAAGAGATCCTAATTAGTTCACTAATTATTCCCTAAAGAAGGCAAATATTCTCACAAAAACCAAAGTTTAAAACCAAAGTTACATCTGTTTTCATGTTGTTTATGCATTTACTTTCTGAAAATATGAAAATAGAGTCAAGAAGGAAAAGTTGGGACATGAAATACAGATTTGACAAACACAAGGTAATGCATAATAAACCAAGTGATATGAACTACTGAATCATCCTGCTTGAATTTAAATGCAGTACACCAAACTTAGGGGAAAAAACAAACAAACAAGGCTTCAGTGCAGACAACTGAATTAGAAGAGTGTCAAGTTCAATGTCAGTAAAGACAGTACAGACTGGAACTATGCAGTTAATGAAAACACTAAGTATGTTGAGGTTTTTTTACATGCATTCAGGAGAAGCACTATTCTGGTCAGTCTGAGAATGAATTTAACAAGAAAGAAAAACATTCAGAGAAGAAAACCCAAAATACATTTGTAGATAGGCAAACTATTTGAGGGGAAATAATATGGAAATGTTGCTTAGAAAAAATCATCATTATGTTTATGGTAGATAAAAATACAAGAGGGCTAGACAGAGTCTGGCTGGGACAGAATTAATCTTCTTCACAGGTTCCTGCATAGTGCAATGTTTTGGATCTGTAGGTAAAACACAGTGGGTAACACCAAAGTTCTGGCTATTGCTGAGCAGTGCTTGCACAATTCAAGGCTTTCTCAGTTCCTTACTTTGTCCCTGACAGCAAGTAGGCTGGGGGTGGGCAAGGATTTAGGAAGGAACACAGCTGGGACATCTGGGTCAAATTAGCCAAAGAGATAAATCATGCCATTTATCATTATGTTCAACAGCAAAAAGTGAGAGTTTGTATTTCAAAGCAGCTGTTGTTCAGAGAACGGCCAAGCAAAACACCCCCAAAAAGGTTACCGAACTTCCCATGACATACATTTCTTCCTTCCACTATACTGACTATCAATGTGGAACACTTACTACAGGGAAGAATATCTATTACTAAGAGCAAAGTATTCATATATATTATGAAGAAAAACTAGACTTCAAATTTGAGATCACATTAATTAGATAACCAGTTTTAATTAGCATAGTGGCTGATGAATAGGGACAAACTGCTGCAAACAAAAATAAAAGCTAGGAAAATACTGACAGCATTACTTTAAAATATAGGTATCATATACAATACATAGATATACACACACTATGGAAATGTTTGTGTACATGCAAAAATGTGTTTTGGAAGACTAGGTTCTCAGATGCTGTTTATCTAATTGAGTCTACTGATATTACTATTTTTCAACATTAGTAATAATTTCTTTTTAAAACTGAAAGGATACAGTACATTTGAGAACTAGTCATTAGACAAAATTTAAGTCACATCATTCTTAACAGCAGGGTGATTACAAGTCAGGCTGTTTTGCAAATACTGCAAGCCTCAGAGAAAAGTGTACTTTAAACTGAAACTGCTATAAGGAATCGACTTGCTCCCAGAGCCATGGTGACAATATGTTTGTTGTTGGGGTTTTAAAAAAAGTTTTAGCATAAAATATAACTTACTTGTGAACTTATGAACTGACAGTGAGAATACTTTTACTCTACAAAACAAACAGCTTTCTTTTTTACCTCTTCTTGTCCTGCACCAGCTTATTAACATTACATATTATTTCTGAAGGTCAAAATTCCATGACTAAGAGGCAAGTTTATTTCACCTTCCCTCTGCCTGTTGATTGATATATTATCAAATTGATATATTACGACATGCTGCAAAGTCCTTACAGGTCAGATCCAAAGTAAGTTTGGGGGAAAAAAGTCCCCCAAACCTATATTCACTTCAAAAACTTTTGGAACAGACTACAGTTTTGATTAGCAATTGGAAATGCAAGTCTTAACAAGCACTTGATTTTTCTCTCATATGAGTATTCAAATGATTTTGGTCTGATAAAACAGATTAAATAGCCCATGAGAGTCACTGATAGGTTAAATCCACAACTTTGCAGATACATTAAAAGATAATTTGAGTAGCATTATGCAGTAAGAAGGAGCTGGGACATATATGTATAAATACATGTGCAAGTGTCCAGGGGCTAGGAGATACATACATACACTTCTGTGTATGTTTGCACACATATGTGTGCACGAACACTGTAAAAAAGTGTCATATTATGTTTTTACTGCTGCATTTTCCCAGTTCAACATTGCTAATGATAAAAGGCATCCTGAGGGAGTTGGTCCCCATCTTGCCATATTTACTTTTTTGCTTCTGCAGTAGAGTTCTGCTTTCCTTGATTTTACAGTTATGTCTATGAAGGGAGTCTCCAATACTCTAAGAACACAGGCACATCTTTGGCACATGACAGCACTGCAGCCAATAGACTACATTTTGCCCACCATCCTTAGAACTGCTGGATGACTCCAGGTATTTAGAAAAAGAAAAAAAAAAAAAAAAAAAAAAAAAAAAGACCTAATACTGCCATTAAGAATATAGGGTTAGAACACACTGATGATGTCAAGAATTTTCCTTCAGCTTACTGTCCTAAATTTGAGAGCCATATTTCCTCTTGCTTATCCTTTATCAGTTTCATAAATAAATCACTACAATATTCAAAATTTTCAACCTGATAAGAATACTTCCCTTATCCTACCTTTCTCATACACTGTGTTGTAGGATTCTGATTTACACTATTCCATCATCTCACAATTTCTTGGTCATTTATTTTAAAATCTAATTCATATTATTTACTTCCCTGTGTAGCTTCACGAGCAGTTAAAAACTAACGTTACTGCTTTTCTCTATTATTTCCTACATCAATCAATATCCTGCCAAAGAGTTTACTCAGAATGGTCTCCAGAAGCACTGGCTGTTCTTTCACATATGAAAGACACATGAATAATAGAAAACTATACATTCAGGATTTTTCAGAACAGTTTTCTCCATTGAAACTACAATTAGCCTTTATTAGGGTCTGTGGAAAATTGAAAGATTTGAAAAAAGTATCTTTTCTTTTTTTTTTATTTTTGCTTGGTTACAGGAATTTAGCTCATAGGACCAATGTCACATGGTAAGGTGAATAAACAATTCTTGTTCAGTACCTATTACTACAGGCATAAATATATTACTTGCATTTAAAAATTCTCATTCCATGTACTTGTTTCATTTTGCAACCAATCATCAATGCTGACAAAAAAAAAAAAAAATAGTTCTTCTAAACCATACAGGCCCTTCTAGAGTTTTAACTTTTCCATAACAGAGTTTTCCTAGGAAATATTTTCTACACAAGGCAATCCTAATTTAAGAACTCAATTTTTTGTCAATCAACATTTTAAATTAACAGTGAACAACACGGTAAGAGGAGAGATCATCTATCAAACAAGACAAATGGTGCTAGAATAACTGTGCAAAACCACATCTCAGTAAAAGAACAAAATCATCAAGGAAACTTAGACTGATACCTCAGAACAAGAAAAAAAGGACAGAAAGGGATAATTTACCCATTATTTTACAAACACATGGCAGATGTAACTCAACATAGACAATCACACTCAACACATTTGACTCAGTAATAGACAGGGAGATATGGTAAAACCTGAAGATGCTGAATAATATTCTGGGTGATTAATTGGAATTTCATTCATTATTAATGGGGGGGTGGGAAGCTTATAAAACTCTCCTCCAAAATTCAGTTCACTGGGGTTGAACAGATATGCTGCAATCCAGCCAAACTTTGATTAATGCTGCTGTACACATTCAGAACTGGCTTTCAAAATCCAAAAATTCAAAGAAAGCATTATATAAGTTTACTGCAAAGCTATCTTTGGCTTACAGCTTTGGGCAACTGCAAGATCAGTTCTAAATCCTGCACACAGCAACTCTCCCCACCTTGCAGCAGGTCACTTGTTGACAGTTTGTGGTAACATGCACTATATATATATATATTAGTTCTTTTATCATTAAAGTATCTATAATTAAGTATTTTAAAAAGAAGTCATGCTTCTTTCATCCTTAATTTACTGTACCAGCAAATCTACCTAACATTACTAAAATTTGTTCCATATTTTGTCAGATTAATGTATTTAGTCAAAACAGATTTTAGAACATGAATGGAACTTCTGGGGGGGGAAGGGAAGCAAAATAAAGAAACCTCAAAGCAACCACCTCTTTCATTTGAGATAAGTTGTTATCTAATTCTTGGCAATTCTGAACAACACATTAAGATCAGAGGCATTAAAAAAATAATATTAAACACACCAGATATCACAGTATATAGCTTTTATTCTCTATTTTATTTTTCATCACTCTTCTGAAACGCTCCATAAATATTAAAGCATGCGTTTTCAGGTCTCTTCCAAGAAAAATATATACTTCCATTATTGTACAAATAAGAAACTCAAGTTAGATACAGTTTACAAACAAGACTTTCTCATCAGAAGTTTTGTGAAAGAATGTGAAGAACTTAAACTACTGAATTATAGCTGCTTAACTGTAAAACCATTCATCTGTCTGTTTTTGTTCTGAAGAGTGATTCTAAATGCTGCATTTGTCTATTCATCTCTGTGAGCCCGAATCTACTAAACAAATTCTACCAGGTTTCCCTAGATGAAAGAGATCGAGATGAAACAGCTTCTTACACACAATCTGCTCTCTTTGATTACATTTACAGGCCCTTCAGTCATTCCACAACCCCACCAGTCTTTTACTACAGCTTTCAAGCTGTGACAATTTAGATAAGTGAAACATTAAATAGCTCATTATAAGTCCACTTCTGCACTGCAGGCATTGATGGCAGCATTGCCATAGACTTCACTGGGACCTCGATTACAGTTCGAAATACATCTCATACACATCAGAAACATTTTAAAACTCAGAGACTTTCAAAACTTCTTCAAATCAGTTATACAGAACCAGTCTTCTCTATATCAGGAAGAGGTAGCAGGTCAGCTTTGTAAAATACCACAAAAAACTACTGAAATGCTAGTTTTCTTGTTCTGCCATATTCATCCAGATCTCTTGCTATGACTGATGTGACAAGCAATCATCAGGAAGTGAAAAGCCATTTACAACAAACATAACATAATAGAATAAAAAGAGCAAGGACAAACAACTTTCAAAATTGTCTTCTGAGACAAGCAAAATATTTATCTGCTAGAAACTGATCTGCTATGAAGCAGCTACCAGAACGCCCATAATTTAAGGTTCTGTCTTATAAGAAATCACACAGGCAAGCAACTTTACTAATTCAGTTTACAACATAGTCCTGTTTAGTCAGAATGAGACATATTCCAAGTGGGTATGCATTTCCTTCTCTCTTACATGAGACCAAAGAGGCAAAGTGTAGCCAGCCTCACAAATTCTCTATTCTTCAGACTGTTTCTGTTGTCCCAGCAACAAGAAACTGATACTAAATCTTCCTGTGAAAAAGAATTAAATACCAGTAGCACTGACTATCTATAAAATTATTGAGGGATGAGTTTCCCTTCTATTTAATTCATCATCTGTGACAGATATAAACATATCAGTCTAGCCACTCAGCATCATGACCCTTAAGTAGAGAGGGAAAGTCCAAAGATTTAGCCATTTTTACACAAGTCTTGCTAACATTATTTTTGGGATTCATTACCACTGAAAATACCTTTAAAAGGGGTAATCGCTATATAGCTCCTTTCCTCAGCATTCCCAGAGGGCATGAAGCAATATGCATGTGATACATAGCAGCAGAAAATTCTTCAGTAACCCAGGTAAAGAGGAAAGTTGATGTCTCTCTTCTTTTGAAAATCCTGTCCTGAACAGAGAGGAGAAAGGTACTCAAAGTTCCCCACATATAATTATAGGAACAAGGTTTAGAGGCTGAAATTTTCATTCCTCTCCACCCCCTAAAATGCAGCAGTGAAGGCATGGACATTATAAATGCATGGATTTTTTTTCATATGGAGATGTGTGTGTTTTAAAATTCTTCCCTCTGTTGCTACAGATCTTTGTCTCATTGGAGAAAGAGGCTAGTGTTTCCTGAATGACTGTCTCTTACCCTTTATTACTGTAATTTAGTCATTTCTAAATTACTTCAAAACACTTTCTGCACATGCTACAGGGTATTTCAAAGGTCGAGAATTACCATTTTGGGAGTGTGCATTTGTCTTCTTTTTTGATTGTTCATTTTTTGTGTCCACAGATTTTTTTTTTTTAACCTTTTCCAGATAAGACATTCAGAAAGATATTTTACTATGTTCAGCAGATTGTTTCCATGTAACCCTTCTCTGGTGATATCCAGACCTCAGGCACCTCATATCATCTTAGAAGTACAATTCTTTCTAGATGACAACACAGTTACCTCAAAAAAACATGCCTAGAGTGCTGAAAAATCACAGCCAAGCCTTAACGCCAGCTTGAGGGATAGTACAATATTTTAAAGAAACTGCATGTCAGCTGAGGTCTTAATACTTTCTTTTTCACTGCTTAGGAATATTCTCATCTAGAGCTCATCTGTTCAAACACATAATGGAGAGTTCTTGTAGTGATACATGACAGTGATAAATAGTCACTTTAAAAGTTGTTTTTCTTTTAAAATATATAGCCTTAATGAATCAAACACCAGCTATTTCTTTACAATTATATTTCAGCAAGTCCCACATTAATAATGCAGTGCTCCATTCACTATACAGAACTGATCTTATGGGGATCATATAGAATAGCACAGCAAACTCATGTACATCATTGGCATTGGCAGCCATTGAACCAGCATCACCTGAATCCAACACTGCAGTTCTACACAAAGTGCCATTTTCCCCACAGATTTTTGCAAATTACAACCAGAATATTCTCTCCGATAGAACTGTGCTTGCCCATGTCACCTCACATGAGGAAAGTTCCTTCAAGGTTGAACAATCATCAGTGTAATTCTAGGTCTTTTATTTGTATCTGTCCTGGTTATAGTAGCCAGGATCAGTTTGTCACTGTGTGGGTGTGCATTCTAAACCCTCCATGCCATTTTTCTCACGAACTGCTCACAATGGCTCATTTGCAGCAGCTGCCTAAGGCACACCCAACCCCTCAGGTTACAAGATGGGTGTTTAGGAACTTCTGTGGGATAAGGAAGTTTTCCTGCCTTCACACCCACCTGAGGGGTCATATCTGCTAATGGGCCATTAGGGATGTCAAAACTATGCCACTATTCACCTCACAGAGTAAATCACCCATTGTGAAAGTCTCCACCCTGGGCGAGGGACTGGGCATTCCCATCTGAGCCCAAGCAGATACAAGCTTGGGGTTTTGGGACTGGGAGCTCTTCAGATCCAGAGAAGGACCAGAGCCTCGACAGGACGGAGACTGCCACCAGACTGCAATCGTCATTTTCACCAGCAAGTTTCTTCCTTTCTTTTTACTTTGAACTCAGGGGGGCCACGTGGTGTTCAGCACAGGGGTTGGTGAGCTCCATTCTGCTCACGCCCCGCTGCGCTGAGCTGTACACCTGTTTTTGTGGTACAAAAGAATTTCCCTTCTGTATCAGTGTATTTTGTGATCTGTTATTAAATTGTTATTCTGACTTGCAATCCCATTCTGAGTTGGATTGATTACTCCTGCCAGTTTAAACAATCACAGTATCATATTACTGTAGAGTTGAACTTCTTTAGTTCATCTGTGTTTTAGCCTAGCAAAGGAAATAGACTAAAAATAGAAGTACATAGTGCATTTAGAATTCTGATCAGTAGCTTGCAAAATATTTAATTTCGTAAATGAAATATGGCCAAGGAACTCAGATAAATAGTGCCTCCTCCATGTCAGATTTCTAAGTTAATGGGTAGTCAAGGTTTGGTTCTCAGTTTCCAGCTACTCCTCATGAGCATGAGCTGTGGTGTTGATAAGAACCACTCTTACAGAATTCCAGATACCAGAGCAGAAGTCAATATTAATATATCAACAAAATTAACATACAAAGATTATTTCAAAGACAATTTGATTTCTGAGAAACTGAAAAAATTAATCAGGTGTGTTCCCAAACTAAGCTGATCATATTTTAAATATAGCTGTTCTCCACTAAATTGCTTTGCTTCACATTTCCATTTCAGTATTCATGGTATCATTTTATAATAGGTTTGTTCAGGAAAGCTTTGTGCATAACAGCATTTTCTGGGGTCAGGAGGTGGAGGGGAATTAAACCCACACACACAGTTGTCTGCATTTATGGTAAACAGAAGGGCTTAACTTTATATAAAGAATATTCTATTATATACAAACATTTAGCCTCCAATATCCTCTCTTTTTCATAAGATTATTATGCACACATTGCATTTCTTATCTGAGATCTAATTAGTACCGTTCTCAGTCATGGAAGGGCTAATTTTTTTCCTCAGGCCACAACTCACCATGGTTTCCAAAACAAAAATTACTGTTTCTTCTCAGTCAAAATAGCACTAAAACACCAAACCAAGTGACATGTCTTCTAAATACTAATTCAAATTACCTCCAGAACACAGTTCCTTGAAAAAAAGTGTAACAAAATTAGTGCATAGATGTGAAATTCTGACTTTCATTTCTTATCTCTTGCTTCATGTGGGGCTAAATGCCTAGTTCACAGATCAAGCAGCATTTTATTAGACTAGCTGTGGATATTCTAGGATGTCAGTGTGTGAAACAGCAACAGTTAGGAGCAGGAATTATTACTCTAATTTCATATCTTGAAAGCCATAATAGGGCATTCTTTGGAATTAATGCTGAGAAAATAACTAAATTTGCCATCAAATAAATACAGACAGGAAAAATTACTTTAGGCATTAGACAAAAGATACTACCATCCTCAACAGTAACCTAGTGTCAAATATAATTTGCCTTTCATTCACAGGTTTAAAACCAAAAACTAAACCCTCAAATGCAACACTTTCTAGTAACAATATATAGTCACGCTCCACATTCTTATGTTATTTCAGAATGTCAGGGCATTGAAAGGCTCGCAAATGCCTTCTGGTCATCTGTTTTCACCATATAATACAATGGCTCTCTAGTGACTAGCCAGTATTTCAAGACTACAAGGTTTCAAGCTGCAATATAGCCAAGGGCCAAATCTAGACTTAGGGACAGTAGAAGGTGATGGTCTAAACGTGCAAAAGGTCTGGCACCAATGCTTTTGAGTCATCCTGTAAAGATTGTCTCTCTACACAGCACAAAAGAAGAAAAGGTACTTTTAAAAAGTAAAAGACCAGCTTGTGGCACTTTGTGTTAACAAACCATAGAGCCAGTAAGGTAGAAAAGACCCTTAAGATCACTGATCACTGAGTCCAACCAGTAACCCAACACTTCCAGTTTCACCACTAAACTGTGTCCCTAAGCACCATATCTACACATTTTTTGAACACTTCCAGAGATGGTGAGACAAGCAGATCCCTGAACAGACTGTTCCAATACTTGATGATCTTGGGAAGAAGTTTTTCCTAACATTCAATCTAAACCTCCTGGAGCACAACTTGAGCCCATGTCCTCTTGCCCTTTCCCTTGTGCCCCTGGAGAAGTGACAGGCTACAACCTTCTTTCAGGTCGTTGTAGAGAGCAATAAAAGCCCCTCCTGAGCCTCCTTTTTCCAGGATAAATACGTCCAGCTTCCTCAGCTGCTCCTCATAAGACGTTTGCTCCAGCTCTTTCACCAGCTTCACTGCCTGTCTCTGGACATGAAATGGGAGACACTGGCCTCTCTGCTTACAGATGCCTTCAAAAAAGGCCAAGTCTATCCTAAAACCACTCATGGAGATTAACCTATGTGCTAAATTCACTCTGGAATCTTAATAATGAATTAGTCACATAGGTTAAGTCATGTAAAATGTTAACTTGTAATATGTCATCTAAATCTGGAAATAACCCAATTTCTGCAATAATATTTAAACTTTTAAATGTGATGTTGCAGACAGCATAAGCCTCACTGTAGCTCTAAAATTTTGCTTCCTATTTGAGTTTAGCTAAATTCAGCAAAATTAACTCAACTGATTTGAGGCACACTAAGAAGTCCTGGGACAATCCATGAAATTGATGACTATGAACTTTATTCACCAGATACTGGCAATATTCCTTAATAATTCCCAGGATATTAAAATATGGAAATGCAATTGTTTGTCTTAAGGTTTGTCAGAACAGAGTTGTGTTAACTCACACTTCTCTTTGTTAGTGCAAACTGTGAAAGCAGGCTCTGTGAGCACTCAGGGCTTTCCAAGTCAGTCATTTTCCCTGAATGAACTTGGTTCTGTCCAGAAGTGCCACCCTGCAGCACTGTACCTCCTGCATTCTTCTTGGAGGCTTCTTCTAAGTCCTTTCACCCCACTACTGTTTTTTAACTGCCGTTGCTTTCTCACATAGTCTGTCCTTATGGGAATGTGGTCAGTGCTACTTTGATGCTTAGGCTCTTGCCTTAATCATTGTAAAATATTAACACAATAGATACACAGATTCTAGAAAAAAATAAAATTACTCTTCCAGGAAAAGGCTCTATACAAAGAGAAGCTTTATGGAAATGCCTGCCATACTACCAACTTTTGTATGAGCTTTAATATTAAATGAGCTGGAATCACATCATTAAAACAACAATTTAACAGCTCACCCAAGAGCACCAGGAAAGGAAGCAGTGAAGTACTTCTGACAGAAAGAATATGACACATGGACTTCTTTTCATTCAACCTAGAACTGTAAGAAAATGGCCAATATTAGAGACCCTGGTGAGACACTGGTCTTTTTGTTTAAGTAAAGGAGAATATTAAATTCTCAATGTTTTCTGAAATATTTGATATGTATATGAAGGCTTTAATTTTTTTCTGAGACAAAAATTCAGAGATAAGCCTCAAATGTTATTTTTAAGTACTGTCAAGCAACTTGGTTACCCCTGTGAAAGAAACACACATTTTTGAACCCAGAGTTTGAGTAGCTACATCTCAGCCCCTGTACCTGAGCACCTACCCTGACCACAGCCCAGTTGTGTGCCAGGATATGATATGAATGTGTACTTTAGTTTCCTATACAGCCATTTTCCTAAAAATGCCTAAAGCAGAGATATCAACACTGTGGCACAAACTACATTTAGAGCAATTCAAAACTGAATCAGCAACTGATAAAACATAAGTTGATGAATGACCACAGGTCTAAGCTTCTGGCTCAATTATAGGCAAAAGTTTAGTTAGATTAGAGAATGCACATTTCGGAAAAACTGCAGAAACATCCAGCCTTGAAATGCTGAATATACTTTGCTTATAGAGTTTAAATCCTCATTTTGAAAATTTAGTTCAACAAACAGTTTTGGTAAAACAAAGGACACAGCATCTTATTTGTTACAGATGCTCAGCAGCATACTTCACTGGAAGTATGAAAGTATATGGCCAAGTATTATACCTTTAGAAACAAATCCCTTTGGGGCTGTAGAAATGTCAAATCATAGCAAGAGACAAAAAAAAAAAAAAGAAACAAAAAAAACCAAACAACCAAACAAACAGACAAACCAACCAACCAAACAAAAACAAAACACTAAAAAAAGTTTAGGTTTACATATTTGTGTGTGTGTGTGCCTTCATAGAGACGCTTATTGAAAAAGACTGAATCAGTTTAGAGGTAAGCCTTACGGCACTTTGCTACATTCAAATGTCAGTCCACCACTTTTCAAGGCTCAAGATTTTTCAGCATGATTTTCAAATAATCTCTAAGGACTTTAGAATTTTACACAGCCTTGGATGTATTTGAAGTTGTCTACATATTAAAACTGCAGTTAACTCTAAAGTGTGTAAGTGCCAGAGGAACAAAACATTCAGCTTAATGTTCAATTTGAATGATTATCAAATTTTCTCAACAACAAAGCTCTGAGGCTGATTGAGCTGTTACAACCACTTTAAGGTGATGCAAGTTCACTAATCTACTCTGCTGTCAATGGAAGCTGATGCAGGCAACTTGGACTGGAAAAGACAAGGCATTGTTGCAGTAATTCCATATTGCTGTTCTGGAATCATTACATTACAAGCACATGAAGACAAAACAATTACTAAAAAGTTTTTATTTTCCCACCATCACCAAATATGATAATTAATCTTTTTTGACTATGCCTAATAGAGCATATGCCGTTTGGCATATTGCTGTAAAAGGCAAGCCACGTCTATAGAGATTTTTTCTTTCCAAAGTCTCCAAAATAAACTCAAAGATTGACAGATAAGATGATGACTATAATAAAATCATTTATCAAATTGAAATATGGTCTCTTCTGGGGTGAGCTGCAATATTAATATTTTCTCCTGTGAATGCTTCATTGTACCCCTTAGAGACTTGCATTATCTGGTTGGACCTTGGCTATAAAATTGCTCAAGGATCCCTTTCAACAGCTGGAAAAATTTCTTCTGATTTATGGTGGCTGAAAACAAAGGTATAAATGCTGCTTTGAATTCAAGTTTCTGCACTGGAGATAATACAGACTTTCAGTACAGGAGGATATTACACCAATAATGTAACTTTGTGTCTGGAAGACAAGGTCCTGTCAGTCAATTACAAAGCTAACAGTGAGAAAACTGCCGACCAGGCTCATCAGATCTCTTGAAAGGTTTTTTGACCATTTTAAATGAACTTCTAAATTACATTGTCTCCACTTCAAAATGAGATAATGATCTCGCCTTAAGAGACTCTGCCCAGGTTTTGCTATACTGCTAATTTCTTTTTTTTTTGTTTGTTTTGTTTGATAAAGTCAAGCCCATTGCATGTAGTTTTTTAACCTTCGTGTGAAGTTTAAAGAAGTTCTGTAGGGAATTGGGAAAAAAGTTTAATTACATATTGCTTTAATATTAAAAAAAAATTCAATTTCTCCTAGGAGTACACAGCATAAAGTATTACTTCAAGTATATTAATTGAGATGTAACTCACCTTACACAAGTCCTGACAGCTAAATGGACTTTACATTATATGTATAAAACAAAGTAAATCCTGATAATACTTCTTTTTCCTTCATAAAAAACTCTTATCTTTTTGAAGCACTTTTATTAGAGGAGATATGTCATTCTCTCCTTACTTACTCCATTTATTAATCAATTGGAAAGTTGATTCCACATGTTGTACTGTTAAATAAATGTACAAGCATAAGAAACAAATAGATCATCAATTCCTGGAAATCTAAATAGACTGTTCCCTTTTAAACCAAGGAAGCTAGTATGATAACTAGGCACTCTTTCTTCTAAATAATATTTCAGTGGTAAGAAACATTATTAATTCTATTGGCATTCTTTTAGTTTAGAAATAGAAATTGAAAATAATCCAATACTAGTCGAGATGATTCTCTGATACAAGACCTAGATGTAGTAGAACACAGCAGTTAGTGACATTTCAGTGAAATATTTGTGCACTTTGCTCATTGTAACTCTTGACCACTCACCTCTACTATGACACTCAAACATAGGAGAAAAAATATGTGGAGGAGAGCATTATTGCTTTCTCCCAGTAGACGTCACCTGTCACATCCCTTTTACCCTAAGAGTTCCATTAATAACTCAAGTTTTAAAATAATTCAACTAAAAGACTGAAAACTACACAGATCTCTTTTATTGCCTTACTAGTTTCAGGCAACCTGTTGAAAAGCAAAATTTCCCAGCATGATGCAATGAAACCATTTAACAGATGTGCCTCCAAGGCACAGTCAGGGTTAGTGTTCAGTGCTGTACAGAATGGCTAAAATGCCACAATCCTTCTCGTAAAGGGCACAAGTCTTCAATTCTTTTTTCTCAACTAACAAAATGTTGCTGAGTTACTTATAAAAACATGCAATTATGTTCTTGTTATGCCCAAAACACTATTTTGCATATTTTAAAACTTTCTGCATATTGCAATCTTCTGAAAACTAATACATCAATACAAGCAAGATACACTGCATATACTGACACATCCCTGAATATCAAATAATAAATAAAAAACACAACTCATCTCTCTCCTCAGATGCGCTATTCATTGCTTGAAATTACATAATTGCCAAGTTAAGGTCCAGATTTTATGTAGGTCAGATTCATTTGATCTAAAAATAAAACTCCATTCCCTGAAAGTATTCCAACTAGTGCAGCCATTCCCTAAAGTCCATAAAATAATATTAGCACCAGAGATACAAAAATATGAACAGAGAAATGGAAAACTGAAAAGATTTGGGTTGTTTGGGATCACGTTATAAATTCTACAAATGTAATTCAAACTGCTTACTTTACCACAATACTGCTGTAGTGGATATCTCTCCTTAGAAATAGAGACAGTTTTCATTCAGCTTTAGTGGGAACATTAATGTTTTAATTTCTTACCACTTGGCAGCTTTGAAGTATGACAGAAATGAAATACAGAGACAATTATTATAGGTTCTCCTGGAATACCACTTTTATGTGCATTGTAACAATTCCAGTCTGATATATCCAGACATTTCTTCTCAAGTCTTCATACTGCCAATGATAACCACACACTTCTCGGCGATCGCTTTTTTGTGCAATCTGTATTGTTTGCCTACTCTTGCAAAGAAGGCACCAACTAAAGTCTCAGTTTTGCCTGTCCTCCATACAAGCCGCAAATTTCTCATTTTGTTCCATTCTTTTTTTGCCCATTCCAACACTAGGAACTCTACAACACAGGAAGAGCTTTTTGGTAGTGAAAGCCCACACCTGAGACACTTGGAGTGTGGGTGCCCTTTCTATCCACTAGCATGTCTCTTACCTGGGGTCAGTTCCTACTTATCCATTTGTAAAAGGGTAAAACAGATGGGAATACTAAGGAGACTGTAAAATGTAGCTGTAGTAATTGGAAAGTGCTTTGATAACCCAGCCAATTAAAACTGATCAGTCAGAAGTCTGCTATACTATAATATTGTACCTGAGTGAGTGTATGACCCCACTTCTTCCAGAAGTGTTGCTTGCAAAGGTCCAGGCTTCTACCACCATCTTCTCTCACAGTATTTTTCAAATTTTATACTAAGAATTTGCACAGGTGATAGGTGTTAAAAGGTTAGTTGTACAGGAAGGCAGACTGACAACAAGCTCTATGAAATAAAAAAACATCAAGGACTTCCAGCTTTTTAATCTTAAATCATGACCTGAACCAACAGCATTTGATCAAAGTGGAAGAACAGTTGGATTTGAGCTGATGGGAATAACATTTTAAAAATTACAAAGTCCACCCATATGGTAGCCCACCAGTGCTGTGTTAACAGTAAAAAACATGATTGTCAAATATTTTTCCTGCCTTAGGCTTCTACTGGAAAGCCACAATAACAATAGCTGCTCAAACCAGAAGGGAAGGAAAAAAAAAAAAAAACCAAAAAAACAAAGGCACGTTTAGACTTATAATTACTATGGTGGTTCCATTTCATTTTAATGGATCCAGGATTGTACATGAAAAAGTTTATGGCATAAATAAAACCTTGCAAAAAAAAAAAATTCTTTTTTTTTTATTGATTTGGGAGCTGTGCTGGTTTAGATTTAAACCAGTAGGAGAAATGAATCCAACTCAGAATGGGATTGCAAGTCAGAATAACAATTTATTAAAATACCACAAAACAAAATACACTGAAACAGAAAACAAAATTTGTTTGTGCCACGAAAAAAACACCAGATGTACAGCCCAGCACAGTGGGGCACAAGCAGAGTGGAGCTCACCAACTCTGTGCTGAGCACCACGTGGCCACCCCACCCTAAGTTCAAAGTAAAAAGAAAACAAAGTACCTGCTGGTTGCAATCTGGTGGCAGTCTCGGCTCTGGTCCTCCTCTGAATCTGAAGAGGGATCCCAGACCCAAAGCCACAGCTTATATACACTTAGGCTCCGCCCAGTCCCTCCCCCAGGGTGGAGACTTAAACAATGGGTGATTTACTCTGTGAGGTGAACAATGGCATATTTTTGGCACCCCTGATGGTCCATTAACAGACATGACCCCTCAGGTGGGTGTGGAGGCAGAAGAATTTCCTTATCTCACAGAAGTTCCAAAACACCCAGCCTGCAGCCTGAGGGGTGTAGCATGCCTTAGACAATAGCTGCTAATGTGCCATTGTGAGCAGTTCATGGGAAAAAATGGCATAGAGGCTTTAGAATACACACCCACACAGTGACAAAACTGATCCTGGCTACTAAAACCAGGACAGGAGCCTTTGCATACCAGCTGTGCTTTGAGAGCTTATCTTCCCATCTCTTGTAAAGCAAGAATAATTTTCAAGTTACATGGTCTTCTTTGATATAAGGAGGAAGTATACATAGGTTCTTTACCATATGAGACAAGAAAAGTAATCTCCAGAACTCAAAAAAATCTTTTCCACACTTAGCTCCTATTTCCCTCTGTAGGATGCTATTTTTTCCTACTGGTAAGGAGTTACACTTCATGTGATGAAAAAAAAACAAACATCCTTGATAAAGGTCAGTCTCTGTATATTATCTATAATTTCCTTTCTAAATTTCCCCAGTGCTTTAATCTTACCACATTATGTAGGAAATAATTCAGTGACACATACCACAGACACCCCAAGAAGAAAGATAAACATTTGGTGGTCTGCTATGTCAATAACTTTTACATCAAAAAATGACTAATTCTCCTGTACCATTTCCACACATTTTGTTGCTTTCTGTAATTTACTTCTCAGCTTATTCATTACCAGCTTTAATTGGTGTTCTTTTGATGTGTTAGCACAGTTTGTTCTTTAGCTTATCATTAGCTCCTTTAAGAAATGCAGGTGATACCCGCTAGAAACATGGCCATAGCAACTGCCTTCCCCCATTTCTTGCTAGAGTTATTTACATTTTAACAGCATCTTTACAAAGTGATAAGTAGTAGTTGAAGTTTAGATGTGTTTGTACATAACTACAATGTGGGAAGGATGGGTAAAAAAAGAGAATATCTGCTTAGTCAACCAAGGATCTGCTGAAATAAATCTGGTAGAAATACACACCTCTTCCTGAAGGAACTTTACTGAACCAAACACCATCTATGCATGTGCCCAACATAAACCTGTTGTTGTCCTCCTCTGAACAGTATGAAAAGCTTTAGGTGCAAACATTTTAAGAAATAGAGTAAATCAGTTAAGTACAGCGTCTGGAGATCTTCCTGAACAATGACACTCACACTATTGCTTTTAGCCTCCAAGCTGATCAGAGACAAAGGCCAAGCAGGAACAAGACAGCACAAACCTTCCTGAACTGAGTATAGACATGTCAATGCCCACTTAGTGCCATACAGGACCTCAAGCAGTGCAGTGTGTGCAGTTTCATTCTGTTTCCCTACTCTTACTGCTAAATAGAACTGTGCTGTTATCTTAATTCTGACTTCTTAATTCACTAACTCATTGTTTTTTATCCCTTATCGCCTTTCTCCTTTTTTTTTTTTCGCCCCCAGGCTATTTAGATTTAATTTTTCTTGATTTCCTGGGTTTGTTTGATCTGTGGAGTTTATCAGCTCCAATCTTTTTTTTCCCCTCAGTATTTCTCTAACCTTGTATTATAGATTGCCATCCACTTGTCCATCCTCTACCTAATGAATTTCTGACAATGATAACATTATATGTATTTTACAGCCTTGTCATGTGCCTGTCTCATTCCTTTGAAACACTGACTAATGGTTGCTACTCCTTCAGCTTCCACTATTTTTAAGACTGCTGAATATTTGTAGCAGGGCAAGTCTGGGTATTTAAAGCAAGCCTTCAGCAGCTCCAAATTTTATCTTAGTAAGTGTATATACATAATCTGAGAATTGCCTGCACGGTATGGTTCTGAATTTTTTTTCCCCCTGTAATTCCACTATTACTTGGACAAATTTATAATTTAGGTTTCATAAATGAAATTTTCTCCAACCTACCACCACACCAGACGTACTACCTGTTCTAGCTTTTATTTTGAGGCAGTTGAAATCAAATTATGTCCTGTAGGTATTTTTCTGTATCTTCTGTAAAGCTTTTCCTATTACTGTGGCAGCACCAAAAGGCACAACTTCATTACACCAACACCATACAGACTTACTGGCCCTGTAAACTTGTTCTCCAGATAGACAAGAGCACAAAGAAAAGTGTGGACTTTGGTAAAAAAAAAAAACAAACAGTTGTAACCAGAAAGTGATACAAGATGCTTAGTCCCAGGACATTTTTTAATGGAGTAGGAATTGCCTGAACAATAGTAAGGCAAAGAATGGCAAAGGAAATGATCAGCAGTTCATCTGGTGCTGAGTGTGGATCAAGAGATGAGTCAGAATGGAAACCACAGAAAGAAAGTTCAAGCAATTTTCTACTGGCTCAGAAGCAGGAGCAGATCAGAGTGGAACAAAACAGTTGTGCGAGAGTCCGTTGTTGTCATAGGCAATTTCTCACTTCTCAGTTGAAGGTACAGTGATAACAGCTGTAGCTGGATGTCATGTCTCCCTCTTCAGACCACAGCAAATGCAGGGGGAATAAAGTAGGAAAAATCAGATGCTGCTTTGGCTTTGCATCCAGTATCTGTCAGAGGTAGAGTATCAGTGTAGCTGGATCTCTTAGTTTTACTTTCCTGTCTCATGAACAAAGTAGTTCAGAAGATGTATCCCATTTTCTTCTCTCCTTACTAAATCAAGAAATAGCAAAGATGGGGAGCCACATTGTATTTGCAATTCCTCAAAAAAACAAATTTAACAAGAGAGTTTGTTTGTAAAGATAAACTGGTCTAGATAAGAGAATTCTTCTGGAAGATTTACTCCACATAAGAGAAACCTTGTAGTAAAACATCCATCTGACATGCAACAAATTAAATAGGTTAAAAAGTAGTTTGTTATTTTTCTACCAGTGAGATTATGTTTATTTACTCCTACCACTATGTCTTCAAAGGGTGAAATGAAATCACCATGTGATATTTTGATTTGAATATGTTGCTTTCTGTCACTGATCTTTAAAACCATGTTGAGAAATGAAAGAAAATTTATGATTTTCCCTACAGAAAGAGATAATCTTCTTTCAATAACTTGGAAATAGTTTGAAATCCGAGCTTGCATTCTAGAGCTACCATTTACCATGTGCTAAGTACATAAGATCATACTAAGTTAAAGAACTTTGCATGTTCTTTGAAGCATTCAAGTTAGTGATACATATAAGGAAGACTAAAATTTCTAATTGAATCCTTTACATTAAACTGGAAGTTTGTATTTTAGATGTGGTTTATGCAGAGAAGAGAATAACATTGTTTTCTACTACATCTGTGAAAAATCAAGTGTTTTTAAAGATAACAAAAGCTCCTTTCTCAAAGTAATATCCTGTAGGTGTCCCTGCAGAACTCATTCACAATATCCTTTCAGGCACACGTTAATAATGTATATATCTGGTGAGTTACAGAAGCTGTCCAACAATGCTGGAGACAGGATGTCAGGTCCAGTAAATCACTCTTTCAACCCACATTGGCAAATATTTTTCTCCACTGTACCTAAACTACTTCAAAATTACATTCTTCCTTCATGACCCTTCTTGTTCAAACCTACGAGCCAAATTTTTGCTCATGTTTTGGTGACAAGTGTTTTCCAAGGAATCTGAAAGACTATTAAAAGTTTTCTGTAAGCAAAATTATTTTAACTTTATTTAGAAATTTTTCCATACTATTTCCAGTTTGTAGAATGAATACACAACCTTAAATGCCATCTTTAAATGTTTGCATTTCTGGTGGGAGATATCAGTTATGAAAAAAAAAATTAGTTCATTGATTGCAAGAGCATTTTTTCCTTAAAAAATGATTATCAGTTACTCATTTTTTCCTTAAATTCATCTATCAAACTCTAACATGTACATATTTCCTACCTGCAAGATTTGTTCAAATTTGAAAAGGAGTCAACACTGGAATAAAAACAACACTAAAATACTGATATTAAAATACTGTTATGATCATGACAGCTGTCAACTACAAATCTCCACTTAAAACTAATTTTGAAGTGACATGAGAGTTTATTTACAGACAACTTATTGAAAAAGTACCTCTATCAAAATTGTTTGTGAAAGTAATGACTAAGTATTTGTAAGTAACAGAATAGTTCTGAAGCCTGAAATTACTGTATGTTTTATCATGCTTATAGATTTAAGTAGAATAAGCATTTAGGAAGTAGAATTTCTATTCTTCATTACCTGAATCAACTAATTTATGATACAAGAGTTTTCTAGTCTTATTATATTTGAAGACACAAGGTATGTTTAAATCATACATTGCAGAAGTGTAATTTCTTTCTTAGGATAACTCCAGAGGCATTACTCATTCAAGCAGAAATCCTGCTGGACTTTGGATTGCATATGGTCTCCCTTTCTTGGCCAGAAAATACTATAGCTAGATGTCTCAGACACCGGTTGCTCTGGCTTGAAAGTCATAAACCTACTCATTTGCTCTTGAATACTTCAGGAAGAATGAACATCCTTCATATTTCTGGGTTTTCTTAGGGATCAGATAACAGTTAAAGCAGTGTGAAGATTGTGTTTTTTGTTTGGTTTTTTTGTTGTTTTTTTTTTTTAAATAAATAGTCACCTCACTTCTGTTGCAGAAAAATTGTTGTTGAAAAAATAAGTAAGACAAATAAATAAAAGTAAGAAACTGAAAAGTTACCCAAAAAGTTCTGCCAGTGTTTCATCATCATGCAGATTTCTTTAAGTTGCTACACACACACTAAATCCTTGCTGACTTTTTTCTCATTGTCTTTTCTCTCCCTTCTAAAATGACTAATTAAAAAAAATTCTCATTTTGTTTACTCCAAATCTTGGCCCCGTGACTAAAAGAAAATGCTATTAACAAAGACATACTGCAGCAGACGTGTTGCTTTCTGTTCAATTCACTGATAATACTGACATTACACCATAGTATCACTTGTGGTGAATGGCTTTAAGAAACAGCAAAATTACTATAAAACAATTAAAATTAGTATTTATGTTCCTTTTCCTCACCTGTTAAGTGACTGCTATTTAAGCTTCTACAAAACCAAGTGTTGTGTCATGAAGCACTAGTTGCTAAGCATTGTGTTGTAGAAAGAGTTTCTCTTTCCTAAATTTAAACCAAAGCAATCTGCCATTCAGTTATCCATCTAAAACGGCTCTCTAAGCGGAGGAAGAGTGACTCTCAACCACACCTCTGAAGCATAGAACCTTCACGAACACCTGCCAGGTTAAAATACATGAATGGAAGTTGGTTGGAGCAGCACCAAGTGAGGTCTGATCTGATTCCACAGGTATTTTCTAATACTCTAAAAGCTTACATCTGAAGAACAGTACATAAGAGAGTCAAGTCATAAAATTCCATTAGATAAGTCATACTCCAGAAAATCCGTACGCTGTTTTTATCTCTTATTCCCAGTTATAGAGAATCATAGAATAGAACCACACAATCATGTTCAGGTACAACCCTTTCAGCTTTGAAAGAAAGACCAGATTACAGGTTTTGTATCTAGACAGGTTTATTGAAAGATTAATGTAAGATCTCTGCAACCAACACTATCATTACACTGACTGCTAATGGTGAGCAACTTTTAAAGTCAGATGATCAGTCTGCCCTTGGGGAAACAAGATTCACAGTTCCTTTGTTCTGTGCTCCTTCTAGATGACCACAGGCTAGTCTTACTTTAAAGAAGTGTTCTACACCTGTCAATGAGTGCATGCCAAATGGGGCATGTTTCCACTTTGAACACCCTCTGGTGTTGTCTGAACTGTTAGGGGTCCACTAGGGCCCATCATAAAAGAAAACTTGAAGCAATGTCTGAACTCCTCTGAAATCCGGTTGACCAGAAAACACTCAAGGCCCTCTGAAGGGATCCATTCATGGGCAGCCATTAACTATTCTCTGGTACTGGGCTAATTCACATTTATAACTTGTATAGGATCACTGACAACTCAGCATTTCTTTCATACTTACTTGACGTAAACAGCCCATGACCCATCGCCTCCTAAGTCCGTGTCCAGAGATGACTGAATAAAAGTCACACATCACAGATGTATCCCCTAGATCTCTTTAGAAATTAGCTCTCACTCAGCAGGGCTCTCTATTTCACTCTGCCCTCAGGACTAGAACAGAGGCTGAAATACTTTCCAGAATGTTTGTACTTCAATGCTGTCTACTTCCAGATTCTAGTCTTTTTACTTAGGTTCAACTTTGCCTGTTGATTTCACCTCCCTGCTCAATACCTTGGAGTTTAATTAAGATCAGTAGTAAATGATATAGCATGTTGCAGTTCTTCTACAGAAGGTAAGTTGAAAAAGTTTGAGACAAATCCATAGAAATTAAAAAGCAGCTTGTTTCTTGCTTCGGTTGTCTTGTTTTGACAGTACCTCCAGCATTTGCAGGTTTAATTTCTCTTTCAAGCTAGAGGCATAAAGCAAAATGGTAAAGAAAAATACTTTGTCCAGACTAGCTAGTAATTTTGAGGTAATTACAGTGCTGACTGCTCAGCCTGAAGTTTTCCACGTAATTAAAGGTTTAGGTTAGCTGCCTTCCTTTAGTAAATATTTCAATTCCAACTCATGCCTGTTAAAATAAACCCCTAAACACACAGAGAACATTTCCTAAGTCAGAGTAAACAGATTTTATTTTTTTTTTTCATATAGCCTAGTACACCTGAAGCTTTCCTAGAAATCTAGGTAAATAAACTAAACCTTCAAGTATGCACTTATTGTGCTTGCTGGAGTGCGATCAACAATACAAGCAGAATTTTAATTTCTGGTCTCCATGCTGATACTTTCATTCTCCATGCACATAATAAGGATCCTATACATCTGCTATGTATACAGAGATATAAGTAGCCTTCCACACACTCAAACTTTAGCAGGGTATCACTGCAGAGCAACAGGAAGAATATGTGCAGATCAGGGTAGCACAGAGAACCACTTACTTTTTTTCCTTCTATACAATAACATTCATTCAGCCAAAGTCCCTTGCTCAACCAAAATGAAATGCCCTGGTAGGTTTTGAGCTTTCTCAAAAAAAATGCTTTAAATAACACAAATAACATTTTCAACTACAAGCATTTTGTATGTTTTGAAAAACAACTAAATATTTCAAATATTCAGGACTTAAAGTAAATAAGCTAAGCAGACACAAACTTGCATACTGCTTTAGAAAACTTAAATGTACTCCCTGACCTTTTAAAATAACTGTTAAAAATGTCACCTAGACTGAAATGAGAAAAACATCAGAGTGTATGGCTCACATACACCAATATAAATATATATATATGTTATCAAGACTACATATATAGCCTTGAATGGATACACTCAAGTAATTTTATAAATCAAATTATATATTGTAAAACAATGGAAATATTAGCAAACTTTAGCAACTGCCTTTTTGATATTTATGTTGAAACCAAAAAAGTATCTTAACCATTAGCTACAGTAAAATCTCCACTTTAGCTATTAATTCTAGAGTGCTGTTTATCAGTTTCATATAGCACTTAGAGCAAGGAATATTGCTTAAAGGATTAATTTTTGCACTTTGTCAAAATACTGAACTCGCTGTCAATATATCACCACCATGACCAGTAGAGGATGCTAAAAAAAGCCTGCAGTGCAGTAGTTACAGAGTTCTAAGTCTCATTTTATCAAATTAAGAGCCTAGTGCTGCACCACTGAACTAATAAATACTTTCACCTCTTACAGTAATGACATCTTTTCATCTCTCTGAAGAAACAATAATGTCTTATGGATTCACAATCAAGAAATGTATTGTGACTACAAATTCTATTTTGCATATCTCTCTGCACTTAAGATTCAAATTTCTTGCACTCTTTTTGATCTATAAGCAACCCTTCAAGGGTTTCTAAATGAGATTTAATGATCGTGCCACATGAGGATTTTGAATACTAACATTATCAATAAAAATGGTTCTATAAAATACGCCAGCTCCACAGATCTATTTCTTATAATATAATGTTATTGTCATCATTATAAAGAGCTGTATCATTCTATGGGCAGAGGTAGATAGGACAGAATCCACTAAAACAAGTGATAATATTGAAAACAGAATTGCAAGGCTCATTAGTGTTTCCTGCTAATATACCACTAAGGCTGGAGTTCAGCAGACTTTTCCTTGTTTATTTTGTCTTAAGAACATTCACCACAGGGGATACATATGAACATCCAAGTAACATTTGCATAGCACTCTAGCCTGTCCACACTCAAGGACAGCTATTCCCTTTCCGTCTACTAGCACATCACCCACAAGATCTGTTCCTTCTGGCAGTAACACCTGAGGAGCACCCACAGCTCCTCACTGCTGTCACTTCAGTAACACTGCTCCCCTTCTGAAAAAAAAAAAAAATAGCCCAAACTCTTTTCACAGTGGCTATAACAGCACAGTCTAGGTGAATATTCTTGATTATTTATCATATACCAACACTGTATTGCTATCAGTCTTCTCTTTACAAAATACAACAAACTGTTTTCAGTGAAAGCTTGTGAAAATAAAAAATGGTTGCACATGGAAATAAACTTAATTGACAACTGTATTTATAACAATTCAGATCTAACCTTGGTCCTACTCCAGTTCTCCAAGAGGAAGCCAACATAGTCCTGGGCAGGAAGGTCTGCCACATGGAGGGCCCCAGGAGGACTGGGGGAAGGGGACAAAGGAAACCTTATGAAGTTCAACAAGGGCAAATGCACAGCCCTGCAACTTGGAAAGGAAGAGCAAGACAAGTGGGGCATCATCTGCCTGGGGAGTAGCTCTGTAGAGAAGTTCCTGGGGGCTGCCAAGAGTTTCAAATACCCTAGAAATACTCAGGTAGCAGGGTTTACTGCCCACTTTGGGCTTCTTCAGTCATCCAAACTACACACACACCCACCTCAGGCTTCAGGGCTCACCAGCCCAGGAATTCTGGTCTTGGCAAAGGCTGCTGCATGCACTGCTGCTGCACCAGCCCTTCCTGTAGCAAGAGGCTGCAGACATCCCAGACCCCAAGAGCCTTATGTCTGTTCTCTTCACACTGCACAAAGCCATGAGTTCTGTAACCTTGCTCAAGACCAAAATCAAATTTCTGAATGATATTCATTATCAGGTGTCCTGATTTTAGTAGCCAGGATCAGTTTGTCACTGGGTGCGTGTGTATTCTAAACCCTCCATGTCATTTTTCTCATGAACTGCTCACAATGGCCCATCTGCAGCAGCTGCCTAAGGCACACCCAACCCCTCAGGATACAGGCCGGGTGTTTAGGAACTTCTGTGAGATAAGGAAGTTCTTCTGCTTCCACACCCACCTGAGGGGTCATGTCTGCTAATGGGCCATCAGGGATGCCAAAAATATGCCATTGTTCACCTCACAGAGTAAATCACCCATTGTGAAAGTCTCCGCCCAGGGGGAGGGACTGGGCATTCTCATTTGAGCCCAAGTGAATATAAACCTGGGGTTTTGGGACTGGGGGCTCTCTTCGGATCCAGAGGAGGACCAGAGCCTCGAGCAGACTGAGGCTGCCACTGGACTGCAACCATCATTTTCACCAGCAGGTTTGTTTCTTGTTTTCTTTTCACTTTGAACTCAGGGGGGCCACGTGGTGTTCAGCACAAGGGTTGGTGAGCTCCGTTCTGCTTGTTTCCCACTGTGCTGGGCTGTACACCTGGTGTTTTTGTGGTACAAATGAATTTTCCTTCTGTATCAGTGTATTTTGTGATCTTTTATTAGATTGTTATTCTGACTTGCAAGCCCATTCTGAGTTGGATTCATTTCTCCTGCTGTTTTAACTCTAAACCAGTACATCAGGAAAGCACCATCAGCGACCTCTATAATCATGATTTCATAATCAACATACTTCCCCCTCATTTCCCTCAAAATAATTTACAACTGAATTGCAAAATGTAAGATAGTCACTAGCCTGGTGCTTTGCATTTTATCATCAAGACCAAAACTGATACAATAAATGTTTGATAATAGAACAGCATCGAAAGGCATGCAATTCCCTAAAATTATCTTTATAAAACAAACATATTAGAAAGTATTTTTTGTTTAGGTGATGTTCTTAAGATTTGTCTTCACGCTCTGTATTGCACTAAAATTAACATACATCTTTGAACTATTTCTCATTATCAAGGGCATAGAAGAACTTTTCTGCTTCAGCTTATTCCTGGAAAATTCTTCACAAAGGCATCTCAAATCCCCAATAAGTTGTTTTACATCATTTCAAATACAGAATCCAAACTCAGAGATCCAGTCCAGAAAACAATGCTGAGTCTCAATGATTGTTCTTTTATTCTCCCCCCACTCTGCCCCCCAAGAGCTATCTCCAGTTTTCAGTACTAGAACATACATAAACTCCAGACTATACTCCTGTGTGCTCAGTAGGGTGCAATCTCCAGTAGTGGGGAAAATAGAAGCAGAAGCTTAACTAGCATTCAAAGTGGTGACAAGAAGATCTGCATAATTACACTGATGTCAGTCTCCACTATACTCAGAATTATTAATATTCCCTGCAGGGGAGGAGTGTGAGACTTCAGTGAAAAATTAATGGGATTTACAAAGTCTCCATTACACAATATCTTGTTTCCTACAAAGAAGTAGGTAGCAAAATGTACATAATTTGGGGGAAAAAAAACCCCAAACAAATAAAAAACCTGCTTTCCAATTTGTGTCATCATACTTTTCACCCCCCAGTATTTTACTTGGCTTTTCTCTATATGACAACTCACTGAAAGTTATCTTTTGTGATTAAAATCACCAATATATCAGAAAAGTGATGCCATAGCTACAAGCAGTAAAATTACTGTTTATATTTTTCATTCAAAATACTCTTTCTGGTACAAACGATAATAAAATTAATTTTGTGTTCCCCACAGTGGATGGAAGGGGGCTTACTTACACAAACTGATATATGTAGCATTTGTTACACAAAAATTTATAAATATTTCTTAAATGGCATTATGTTATTTTTCTGTAAAGCTAATGCCAAGTAAATCATGTAAATTCAAGACAGTTTCTACTAACGAAGACTAGAAGAGGCCTCCTGGACCATGAACATAATTTCTGTGCTGCAAAAGTCAAATAAACCAAACTCTCTAGATTTATGAAGGCTCCTTTGCAGAAACGAGTTAAGACCCTTTTTTCCCCACTTCCCATGTAAAATTTCCTCTTACAATTAGATTGTCTCCTAATATGTAACCCAATTCCATTCTCGGCTTATACAACAGTCTCTTAATTGTTTACTTCCAGCACTCTTTTCCTTTTATTTCACCCTTCTGCATATTAACAAAGAGCAATGGCATGCCTAGAGAGGCTCAATTTTGCTAGAATAAACAAAATCAAAAATCTCTGAGTTCTAAGATGCCCTCAGAAACAGATGAGGAAAAATAGGTTTGACTTTGCAATTTCAACAGTATACACATTCATGCAAAGACTTACTCTTTTTCTGGCATAAGTGATACAGTGTCTCCTGCCAGATTTCTTAGGATCAGTTGTCCCTTCTGCAATGTCTACAGCATCAGCAGTACATACTTTTCTTATAATATACAAGGCGATCCCTAAGATTGTCCTCTATGGTGAACTCGCCACCGGCTGCCGCAAGAGAGGAGGCCCAAAGAGGAGATACAAGGACTCACTGAAACAACACCTCAGCCTTGGCCATATTGACCACCATCAGTGGTCCACTCTGGCCTCCAATCAGGAGACGTGGACACACAATCTATAATGCTGCTGTCTCCTTTGAAACAGCACGCAGAATCAGTCTGGAAGAGAAAAGGCAATGCTGAAAGAACTGTGCCCTGATAGTACCACCTATGGAGACTTTCTGCTGTGCCTTTTGCAGCCAGACTTGCCTATCTCGCATTGGCCTTATCAGCCATCAGCGCGCTTGCAGCAAGCGTGGGTAAAACCCTCCCAAATCTTCGTTTGTGAAGTCTAGCTGTGACGATGACAAGGCGACAAGCCACATCTCCTAGCAAAAATCTTCTTAAGGCAACAACCTCACACACTACACTGTTAAATTGCACCTGGGCTTACTAATATAGTCCTTTATCTCAACACCAGTGATCTATAAAGACAACAGATCTTCTGGGGATTGACAGCCTTGTGTAAGAAATAAATTCAACCTATTCCATTTTACAGCTCGGGTCACCAATAAACTCAGGCAAGCCTCAAAACCACTACAAGACTAGTGTGGCAGAATGGACACCATTATAGATATCCTTAGGCTTCCTGAGCATCCCTCCATTTAAACCTATCCAGAGAATCTATCACCAACATAAAGACTAGGGAGCAAGAGCTTGGAGAGCAGCCCTGCAGAAAGGAACCTGAGTCAGCAGTGCCCTGGCATCCAGGGACAGCCAACCATGTCCTGAGGGGCATCAGGCAAAGCATCACCAGCTGGGCAAGGGAGGGGATTGTCCTGCTCTGCTCTGCACAGGGGCAGCCTCACCTTGGATATTGTGGGAACTTTTGGACATTGAAATATAAGGATATAAAACTGTGAGAAAGCATTCAAACAAGGGCAATGAAGATGATGAAGGGCCTTGAGGGGAAGCCATGTGATGAGCACCTGAGCACACTTGGTCTATTCAGCCTGGAGAAGAAGAGACTGAGGGGAAGCCTCATTCCAGTTACAACTTCCTCATGAGAGGAAGAGGACGGACAGGCACTGATCTCTTCCCTGTGGTAAACAGTGATAGAATAGCCTGAAATTGTGTCAGGGGAGGTTTAGGTTGGGTATTAGAAAAAGGTTCTTCACCCAGAGTGTGGCAGGGCACTGGAATAGGCTTCCCAGGGAAGTGGTCACAGCACCAAGGCTGCAGAGTTCAAGAAGTATTTGGATGATACTCTCAGGCACGTGGTATGACTCTTGGGACTGTCCTGTGCAGGGTCAGGAGTAGGACTTCAATGATCCTTGTGGGACTCTTCCAACTCAGGATTTTCTGTGATTCATATTTGTCAAAAATGAGACAGAAGCATTAAATATTTTCCAATGTTACTGATTTTTAACTAGCAATTCAAGACTGAACTTCCTTCTTTTTTCTTTTTTTTTTTTCTTCTGGTGGCTCTTCTAAATCCCTGGGGAAAAGCCTACTATCCCAAATGGACTTTTTACAGTAATGCTAAATTGAGCATTCTAAATTTTTAGTACACTAATTTAACTCAATTTGATAAGCATATTTGATCAGCAAGCCTTAAAGCGCCTCAATAGGAAAAGCATAGGGCTATTTGACCCAAGTTTAACACTGTCCGTTTCATATTTCAAAACAATATACAAACTGGATTTCTCCTCAAGATTATTCCTCACAGGCAAGTAAATAGCATCACTCACAAGAATGAGTGATAAAGGTGTGGTCATTTACCGCTGGCTGAATGCCAAGTACCCAGAAGCCCTAAACAAAAGCTTCCCCCTCCTTCCCAACCGCAAACAGGGAGAAAGGGGAAGGGGGGGGGGAATCATGCTAGAAAAAAAAGTGAGTTTTAACGCTACTGAAGCAGTATGAATTCATATACACATATATGTATACAGAGAAGAAAAGGAAACTTAATATTACCATATGCACACACACATACACAGTAAAGAACAAATAAACAAGGGAACATGAAAAATGGTCCAGATCAAACTACAAATACACATACTCTGGAATACTGGGGACAAGAGGGTTCCCAGCACAAAGCCCAGAAGTTACTCTCCCATACCTCTAACTTCTTTTGTCATCTGGTGGAAGTTCAAAGTAAACATGAAATGTATGTCTTATTAATGAATTAGACACATTACTTACTAAATCTATCTAGACTAAAGTACCAGAAATATTTTGAATCAGAATCAAAAAGATACATATTCTTTCTCACTATACAGTAAATATAAGCAAGTTGATCAGGAATTAGACTAGACCGGTCCAAAGGTCCTTCCCATCCTACACCAAGCATGGTTTATCATGAGTGATTGAATAAAAATCTACTGGCAACTCACACACAAAAGGTGGATTCAACAAAATTTAGAGCCCTGATTTCAGCTGCAGCCTTTTGCACCAACTACTTAGCAAGGGGAAAAAAAAAAAAAAAGGGAAAAAAAAAAAAAAAAAAAAAAAAAAAAAAAAAAACACCCCAAAAAAAAAAAAAACCCAAAAAAAAAAAAAAAGCAACATCCCAAAATACTAAAACACTCAAGAATAATTTCTGTACAAAGCAAATGCTGTTTCAAGTTACATAGGGAGTTTTTTGCATTCTGAGTGTCTCACAATCCATAAACCTTGCTAACATCTACTGCTTTTTAAGGTGACCCAGTATTTCAGAAGTGTACTTTGAATGCTAGGAGATGTTACCCTTGCGATTCCCTTAGAAAACAGCATCATAGTTCATCTGACAGCTACCCTGGCTATTTCTCTTTCATACGCATATTAAACAGCCATTAAAAGGATTGCTTTAACAAAGAGCAGTGTTGTGCAATACATTCGGTTCCTTTCACTAGTGTTAGAGGTTACACTAAGTAAAATAAGTTTACTCTACAATTGTTCAGAGATGGCAGCATTCTGAACTTACATTCACTGTTCTCCTACAGAACAGTACATAACACAGATCGACACTTATGCATAGCACACTGAAACACGGGAGGGGTTTTTGTTGTTGACACTATCCTTTATCACTTCCAAAAGTGGCAAGAAAGCAATTTTACAAGTGTTTGACTTGCTTTTATTGTCAGGAAGGATACTGAGTCTGAGGTCAGGGGGTTAGTCAAAAACAGTAAAGAACTCAGGGATGGGCAACTATTAAAGCTCTTGAATCCTGAGGACAGCTGTGTCAGCCAACCTGCAAGACAGGCTTGTCGGTATTCATTATGCTGTTCCCACAGCAGAAAGGAGCTTAAATGCTTATTAAACCTGGAACTTTTCCAGACATTAAAGCAGCATGCTGACTTGTCTAGCCTTTCAGATAAGCTAGCATCATACCACCCTCTGTTTTTTATGATTATATCACCTCCTACACCAAAAAAATCCCACATCTAGGCCACTTCCTTAATTTTTTAAAAAATAAATAACATCTGTTATGCTGTTAGTACTTGTGGTTAGTCACACAAATATATGGGGCATAAGAATGAAGAAATCTTTTTGATAGCACTGCTTGATCATTTAAACACAAATGTTCTCCAACAACAGTTCTTTATACTGGCTGTTCTTATGATACTAGTTTGCAATAATTTCCAGCAGCTAAATTGCTGAGGAAGACAGGTAAAATTCATTCAGTACTCTCTCAATATTCCTTAGACATATAACCAATTGGTGTTTTACCCTATCCCCCAGCGTGATAGTAAACGAAAGGAGATTGCAGTCAGATTCTCCAATCTGCTCCTGCCGTGCTGCATCAATACACTGCAGTTTACCCTCGGCACAGCGCCAAGGCAGGCTCCAGCTCTAACTAACATTGCTCCCCTTCAGTTTAGAGGTTACTTTTTCCTGAATATATCTCTGCACTCTATAAAGAAAAACAATGTCTTCTATTTCATTGTATTCAGGGCTTGTTTTCTTAGAATGGCACAACAAAACCCATCAAATGTAGCCTGCCTTCCAGAGCTTTATGTGATTTTTGATGGATATCATTTACAAATGAACACACAGGCAACTAAACCTAAAAAGCAGACATAGGACAAGTTTTTCTAAATCATTATTTGGTTGCTGAATTGGAACTACTTGCAAAACTTGTAAGAATCATAAGAAGAAATCTTAGCAACTTAATCTGAGTTTTTACTTTACAGGCATAGGAAGGTGTTACAAAGCTCAAAGTGAACCTTATATCAAGAGAAGAATATCTAACAGACAGAAACATCTACAAACGAAAGCAGACTGCAAAATAAAATTAAAATCCTTTTCTACATGGGTCCTTAAGCTAAAACAGCCATGAGAAAAAAACAAAAAACAAACAAAACACAACAACAAACTACTATCCTTATTTTCACCTAAAGTAGGCATAAAACTGTGATGGATTTTCTCTTCTTCACCCAGTTAAACATAACTCAAGAATAATACATCCCATACCCCATTCTCCTCCCCACTCCCTTTACATATGTCACAAAACACAATCAACTGGAAGTCAGCTGAGATAATTATTTCTCCTATTACCTTCTTACGCATTGCAATAGCTTCAACTATCCCCTTTAACCTTCCCTGAACACCTGATACGCCCTGAACTTGGCCTAGAGATTAAAGTTTCTCTTTCCCAGCTTTTTACTTGTGTTGCACATGGTCTCAAATCAGCACAATTATATTCTGAGTCTGTAAAAGAAAACACAGCTATTTGCAAGTGTCAATTCGAAGTTCAGACTGGATAAGAACAACATACTTCTCTTGGGCAAGGATTTTTGACAAATTAAAGTATAACCATATAATAAAGCACAGGAATAATATTCAGCAGTCCTCCAGTTTTGTTTTGTTGGTGGTAGTTTCATTGTGCTCACAATCAACCACAAAATTTAGAAAGTATGCAGGATAATGTCTCAAAACAGTATTTTGAAGTGAATGACTAATGTTGATAACAGAGCCACAGGATGCTCTGGCCATGTTCTCAGTCTAGAGTGCATCTACCTGGCAAATGACTGAGCTACAAAACAGCTACTTCATTAACTCAGGTTAATATACAATAGAAAAATCAAGATTCCTTCCCCACCAATTAAGCCTGAACTCACAGAAATACCCATACATATCTGCCAACCCAGAATCAAAGTAATCTCAATAACTTTTTAAAAAAACAGATGCCCATTTCTAAAATAAAGATGTGCAGAACATTAGTGGGGGTTGGCAGCATGACACAATTGGCTATGGAAGTCTAAAGACTCCAAACCGAAAAGTGAAGACTGGGTAACTAAAAGAGATTTCTGTAGGTGTATTTTTTTATTCTAGAAGTGTATCAGTGTTATGAAACACTGAAAACTGTACAATACTATATTATTAGGTCCTTCAAGACTCCATACATCTTAGAGGATACAATTAAATGGCAACAGAACTGATAGGAAAATGAAATAAAAATGAATTTATATATATCACAAACTGCAGCAGCCTCTCAGAAGTTTGCCAGTGGTTATTTGTTGTTTTCTTCTCTACATTTGCCCACATTAGTTTTGCCTACATTGTCTGCATTCTTCACCTTCTACATCTCTTTTATAACAGCGTAACAAATTTTACTTGTGCTGGTTGCTTTGCTCTTAAAAATGGCAATCTTTTGTGCAACAAACCACAAATTAAACAGATATCACAGTGGCCATTCAGGTGCGTTAGCAGCAACAAATGTGCCATTGCACCATATTGCATGTCCTTACAGAAAAGATTCCTCATCACAAACTGGTAGACAAAGGACCAGCTGAAGAGGAGTCAGGTCCATGTGGCTTTATTTCCCTGTATGAGGTGGAGCTGGATCCACGCCCAGCTGCCCTATGTCCTGCAGTAAATTCTCCTGTAAGAATCACAGAGGTGCAATGCAAGCCTGCTTGAGAGTCAACATCAGTATCCCAAGCAACAAGAACTTGAAAAGCACATGAATTCCAGCAGTTGTGTATCAGAATTTTCTTCCCAGATAGCTCCCATTCTTCTCAATACCCAGTATCTTCTGTTGTATAGTATCTTTAACATGTCACTAACTGCATTTATAAATGTGTTTATGTAGTACGAGTTCATCTCCTGTAAAGTCCTACCAGTGACCACCTGATATATTGTTTTTACCATTTTATGACCACAAACACATTTGTCAGCATTGTCTAAGACAATTGCTTACCTTCATATACTTTGAGAATGAAAAATGAGAAGACCATACCTGCGAGGTGGGTACTTCTGAGAACTACGAAACAAACACTGTGCCTTCCCTATGCCATTGCAGAGCAGGGCACTGGCCAGTTGAGCATTTAGAGATCAAAACTTACATCAGTGGATAGAGTCCCCTGGCTGCCAAAGAGTCAGAACAAAGGCCAAAAAAAA
>VXAU01000105.1:759440-773375 GCA_013399695.1 Formicarius rufipectus | reverse complement strand
AAAAAAAAAAAAAAAGCTTCTCAGATATATGGTTTCTCTTTGCAAAGCAACAGCTTTGCTATTGGCAAAATAACTTCCTACAACTATGCCTACATCATTCGCTGACAACCCCTTTATTTGAGCAATTCATGCAGAGGGAATGGGCAATTTTTAGGAAGAGGAAAATTGTAACCAATTACCATGATGCTTTGGAGACTATTCCTCAGAAATAATAGGTTACAGAATGTAGCTAGAGACAGTGAAGAGTTTCAGATATCTCTATAGCAATAAATATATTTAAAAAAATAAAAAAAAAAAAAAGAAGTAAAACCTTTTTGCATCATATAAATAGTGCTGTCTGTCTCAGGGAGTTTCGAAGGGATTTTTTTTTTGACTGCTGCATGGCCATCACTGCTGCTCCTTTAAAACCAATGCTTGCATCTTTTGCCTACAAAGAAAAATGGTGCCTGACTACAGAGGCAAATTAAGTTTGTGCACTGGCCTCTGAACATTGACAATGCTTCTGCTACGTGCAAAGGAACAGTGTTGTTTAAATATCATTCAGAAAACATAATTGTTTTATCAATTAGAAAACAATTGGTCTATAAAAAAATTCATTGGTGAACAGCAGACATATGCATAAATACAACAGCATTCAAGTGAATCAAACTCTGTTTTTCTTTCTCCAGCTGAGTGAAGAGTGGAATATTTCTTTTCTCAGCTGAAACATTACATTTTACAACCAAACCTTTACTTTAATGGTTCTCGGTTTTTCCTGATTCACACAGACCTAAATTTGTGCATTCTTTCATGGAGGTAACTGGCAGGAAATTGCATTTATGCTAATATAAATAGTATGAATAATAAGCAGCTTTCATAGCTCCATACTGATGTAGACAGGATGTTTCCAGAGCTCAACCTTGCTTAAACACCACCTTGTCAAGCAGTAACTTTAGAAATTGCAAATATGGAAGTTATAAAATGTAAGCTGAGCTGTGGGCTGAACCACCAGGGAAGAGCCATAACAATGTGAAGTAGGAACCAGCACTGACTAAACTGAGCAACTCGCATGGCAGATCAATATATTACACTGATCTGCAAGTCAAGAATTGTTTTCCCTTCGTGGCAAGCTCTAGTAGAAATCTTTGATCAGAAATGGAAAAAGAAACTACAACTGCTGTTAAAGTCATGAGAGGGAAACAAAAGAGATTTCAACCACAAGAGATTTAGGGCCAGATGTTTCAACCAGGCTGTATGTATGAGCACAGGTGGTTCACAGAAGGAGAGGGCACACTTTAGAAAAACCATGTGTTTTAAGAAGGACGGATTGTACAGCTATGTCTACTACACACTGCTGAGGAGACCCAGTTCTTCCACCTAGGCTTGCTAAATCCTGTACCTGGAGTAGTTTGAAACTAGAGCTTACTGCCACGGGCAGCAAGTAACTTGATGAGTCTGATTCAGTTTTCTGATTGCGAGAGCCAAAGTTTTTTCCATACTATCCTTGAGGGAATTCACACACATATACACATGTACCCATCACCTCCTCCTTGAAGTATTTTGGAGTTTGTTTTTCTTTTTATCAATTTTTAAATATATATCCACCTCTAAGCTTTGGGTTCAGCTATTTCAATCACCCCTGAGTACTCTGCCATTTCACTGCAACAAGGAGGAATTTGATCCAGAAAAGATGATGATCTATTTCAAAAAGAGGATTCATTAATAACAACATCTAGTAGGTCTTAGAAATTACTAAAAAAATGTTTCCAACATTTCCAGCATATATAATAACTTTGTCCTCAATAAACAAAAATACATGTGCTTATAATTTCACAATACAGAAACACAGAGTAATTTAAGAAGATTTCAAATAGAAATACCCGGAGTATTAAACAAGTTCAGGTCCAGCTAGCAAAGTATCTGCATTGGCTGAGAGCTCATCACAGAGTCATAACTTATTTATGGTGTCTCTCTGAGTTTTTAAGTCTATTTTGATACTAAATTGTTAAAATAGGTCCATAAGGGCCTGGCCTAAAGGAAGTTTTGCCTCTAACAGCCACTGTGCTCTGGAAAGAGCTGGAATAAAAAGCATAAGTAGATCGGATGCCATTGTCTCGTATGGCTATACAGGACTTTGGAGGTATAGACGCAATTGAATGAACTACTGTGTAATTAAACAAGATGACTTTTCAATTCATTTATCAAAGTGCATGTAGCTCACATTTCGAATCAAGCAAACTGAAATGGTAAATATTGATTAAATAAATTTAATCTGTTAGATTTTCATAAACCAGTGAACAATTTAAGTTCTGGAAAAAATTATTTTTAAATTAAAAAAAAAAGTTTACATATTTTTGCCCCTTTCAATAAGATCCTAAACAACAGCATATTTTTAATATGTCCTTAAAGCTGTATGGAATACAGAAGGACTGCAGACAACACTGTCAGAAACCAAACAGAACAAGATAAAAAGAACCCAGGATTAACAATCTGCATTCAGACAAGTATTTTTTAACTTTCTAATCAAATAAAGACTCAGGAAATTCCTTTGAAGGATGAGCATTCCTAGTTTTTTTTCATCTCCCCTACTTTTAGAAGGCTGAACATCCCTCAAGAGGTCTTTTTCCTTTGGGTTCAGGTTTTTTTGCTGGATTTGTTGATTTGGGGTTTATTTCCTTTTTCCTACACACTTTCAGACATACTGTGTTGTTTCTCAGCTCAAAATATTTCTGTTTAGCAAGACAGATAGTTTGTGATGGGTAGTCTATACCACTGTTTTAAACCACTCCAAATGGTGCTTTCAGACCACAGATTGATGTTTCTGCAGTTACTTGAATCCAATAATAATCAGTGGAATTCCTTTATGGTATAATTCCTTACATGGCCCTGAGAGCAGTAAACACTATAGAGATGTAAAATAAAAAAAAATTATTAGCACCAAGAACTTTTTTAAGAATTAAATACCAGAAGCTGTAAATCAATGAGCACTGATATTAACCAGGAGACCCAGAACCAGGAGCTTTGGTTTTTTTCTTAGAAGCATGATAATAGAAAAACAGGAAATAACAAATTAGGCTGCTAAAGGCACTCCATTTTTTCTTCTATTCATTCAAAAAATGTAATGGTTCATGGAAGCAAGTTAGTTCCAGCACTTAACTACCTTTCACCGACAGTATTCCTATTCCATGCATTCTCTTCAGATTGCTTCCCTCAAGGACTCCAGGCATGAAAATATTACAGAGCAGCAGAAGTTCTCTTCACAAGAAAAATTATGGTCAGGAAACCCAATTTATCTTTTCATCATATAACGACTTATACCCATCTAGTTATTTTTAGCCAAAATCACTAGGAATCTATAACTGCCAAGCTAGTTATTTTAAAAAAAAAAAAAAAAACAACAAAAAAAACAAACAAAACCCACACAAACAAACAATTGCATTTGCTAGAAGAAATCTAGTCACAAATCTTTAAAAAAAAACAAACAAACAAAAAAACCTTTTTGCAGCATGTAAAAAAACTAGTTGTATGCTGAATTACTATCTTAATTTGCCTACTCTAGTTAGCTTTTGTGCATCTTACAACTCAAGATCAGGAGTCAATATTAAGTACAGCAAAGGGAAAAACATTATTTTTTTGGTAGTTTGGTCCATCACCAGCTATTAAGCCTGTGATAGCCATCGGAAAAGTCATATGCAGTATGATAATCAGTATGTTTTTCCAAGGAACTTGGTTAACAGAAAGATAATCAAACCAAGCTACTTATACAAATTTAATCATTGCCTTTGACTCCCCTTGGTCAACTTTCTATCTCTAAAAATGCAGCGAGGAGGGAGGAAAAAACCCTATTTTCCTCCTTCAAATATTGGTAGTCTCTCAAAAATTACAGCATTGACAAACTACTTGGCCCAAGTGCGGTCAAACACAGGTTGTTGGAGCCACAACTGAAGTTACATATGGAGCTCCTGGGAACCACATTCTTGCCTGGTGCCTCCAGTCAGAACCCAGCTGCCAGCCCTGTGTTCAGGGCACACTTACACATACTCAGTTTTACCCACTGTTCAGACCCTCTTCTCCATTTCTCCAACAGCTGTAGTGATTTAAGCCCAGCCAGCAACCAAGTATAAAAGACAGAAAATTCATGGGTTGAGATAAAGACAGTTCTAACAGGCAAAGCAAAAGCCACACATGCAAAGAAAGCAAAACAAGGAATTAATTCATTGCATTCCACAGGCAGGCAGGTGTTCAGCCTTCTCCAGGAGAGCAAAGCCCCATCACACATAATGGTTTCCTGGGAAGACAAGCACCATCACTCCGAACATCTCTCCCGTCCTCCTCCTTTCCCTTATACACTGAACTTGATGTCAGAAGTCTGGAATATCCCTTTAGTCAGTTTGGGACAGCTGTTCCAGGTGTGTGTTCTCTCAGCTTTCCATGCACTACAAGCCTCCTTGCTAGAGTGGCAGTATGAAAAGCAGAAAAGGCCTTGGCTCAGCAATAACAAACACACCTCTGTATTATCAGCCCTATGTTCAGTACAAATCCAAAACGCAACCCCATGTCAGCCACTCTGAAGAAAATTAAGTCTATCCCAGTCAAAATTATCATACTATGTCAGAAATTGTTTAGTCACATGCCATATCCTCTCCTTTGTTCAGCTGAGCTCCACAGGTTGATGTTACTGACTGAAGGCTCCACTGATTTAGCAATTATTAAATTAACTGCTCCCTCATTTAGCCAGTAGGAAAGAGCAGCTGCTCCAAGGAGTACAGACTCAAACCATATCTGCAGTTAGCACAGAAGTGATTCAACTTTGTGAGCTGAGAAATCAAGATGGTGGAAACAGTAAGCACAAGGGTAAATAACACAATTTATTTGCAAGATTGTTCAGCACTACACTATTTTCCCCTTCTTCCTAAGTATACATACATTTGAAGTTAACTGAAAATATGACTTTTTTTCAAAACTGAAATGTGACTGCATATGCACAACATGTATGCACACTGGAAAAAAAAAATCAAAGATGGAAGGATCACATTCATCTCTCTCAGAGGAACTAAAATATATATCTTTTATGTAGCTCATCTAAGCTAGTTCAGTTTAAAATATTTATACAAACTCTCCACAGACAGTTAAAACCTGGAAATGTTTATAGAAATATTTTGCTAAGAACTCAAAGTACTGAAAATACAAAGAAAAATAATATATTATGATTTTATTAGCTTTTACATAATATATAATTGCAACTTAGATGGCCATGCAAAACGTGACTGTTGTTTGCACCCCTTATTTCCTTCAGTTTTATTAGCCCTCCATTCCTCAGTGTCTCAGTGCTCCTGAAAGAATACTTGATCTCCACAAGGAAGATCTTAATGGTGCTTCTACAGAGCTGTTTTTTCTGTACAAACTGTTCAACAAATCCTCCCTGTTGGACACTGTTGCAATAGCAAGCAGTATAATAGAAATACATAGAATCACAAATCCTACTGCCTGGCAAACCTTTTCAAATACTGAGCTCTGTAAGTGATTTCTTTTAATAATGACACATGCAACATAGGTGCACTAAAGTAAATATAACTGAAAAATAATTTGTGAAGGTATCTTTGAGTAAATATTTAATCATATTTGTTTATGAAACTTTTTCTTGCAAGAATATTTAAAATAATATGGAAATGTTAAAAATACCACAAAAACTTGTAGAGTGGAAAAAATGCCAATAAAAAGTACCATCATCATCCAGAAAAATGGTAATTATTTTCCAGTACATACATGTTGCATATAAAACTATGTACTGCAGTCTTACTGTTTATTTAGGTCAAGAATTTGTACTCTAAGTTGATTATATTTCATATGGTGCCAGGATTAACATTTCTCCTACTTCATACAGTGTTTTCTGTCATTAATTACTCATGTTTGTTTTACACAGCTATTTCTAAGAAAGCAGACAGCACATAATATGAGGCAACGTTCTTAAGAACTTTCAGTTGGGAAATCCTTCTGGCCAAGATTTACCTGTCAATAAACCATTTCGAAAGAAAAGAATACTGTATACTCCTTGGTCACTTTTTTTTTTCCCTGTTTCATGCCAAGATCCTTCCAAGTAATAAACTTCTAAGGAACAGTGACTACTAATTTTATACATTCTCCTTGTGTCATTTCATTAGTATTTCATCCAACCTTACCTTTTTTTTTATAGCAAAAGCCTCCCCCCAAAGATGCTTTACAACATTTCCACTTCCAGAAATTTAAGACAGATGATTTATTCTGTATTCCATATTTTAAGAAGATCTGATTTCAGCAATTTTTTTTTAACTGGGCAATGTCCGCTTCCTATTCACAAATTCAATTACACTTCCTTGATATAGAACAGCCTTTTACATTATTTTGCAGCTTCAAGTTTTCTTCCTGCTGGTTTTTGCTTTGCCAGCTTATTTAAGTTTGCCTGCCATCTTCTGATGATGTGTCAGCGGGTCTTATCATTGGGGAAACAAACACAAGTCAAGAAGTAAAAACAAGCTTTAGTTCCCACTTTGAAACAAGTTAAGGTGCAGACTTCTTGTTTTCCTGCCAAGACTAAATCCTTCTAGTAGCAGTGCAAACAAAAGTGACTCATTTCTTACTGTACATTACTTCTGTAGGTGGCTTGAGATCATGTCACACCCTCTTCAGCTGATCTAGGAGAAAACAAGTCAATGGAGTTACATCTAACTGGTGGCCAGTCACAACTGGTGTTCCCCAGGGCTCAGTATTGGGGCAGCCTTGTTTAACCTCTTTTCCAATGACCTGCACAAGGGCATTGAGAGCATCCTCCATGAGCTTGCAGATGGCACCAAGCTGGGCGAGAGTGTTGATCTGCTGGAGAGTAGGAACCACATGAATGAATGTTTGCATCATTAGATGTACTTATAACCTATATTTTAGCCTGGATGCTTCTTGCCACTGTCACTTGCTAAGCAAGAGCTGTCAGCACTTTATGACCTTCCCAGCAGCAGAGCTGCATCACACTTGGCAGATACTCACCATCTCTAACTGTATACTCTTTGAGAAGCACCATTTCCAGCACCTGACCTCCCAAGTTCATACTTACTGCAGCCACATCCCTTTGTGCTCCAGTGTTAATCTGTTTGCTTCTAACCACTGCCCAACTCTTCAGCACCTCTGGCAGTTCTGCATGCTTAGTGGTTTGAGGTGTTTATAGATTACCCTGGCATCACTAGGACAGATGAAATGTCATCGTTCCTGTATAGAATCAGCTGCAAAGAGAGCTAAGAAGAGGCAGCTAAACAAAGTTTGTGAGTCAATACTGGGTGACAGGCAGATGCTGTCACACTCAGCTAGGTTTTATTATTCATATCCCAAAATAAGACTAAGAATGTGAACATGTCTATGCACAGATAGGTCCCAGAAGTCATTAATTCAGCCAATACCTACATTTAAAAAATATATTCCACTCAAGACACTGAAATACTCATAAACCACAAATTACTATTATCTTAAGACAATATGAAATGACCAGTGTGACAAAGCACTCATTTTTTATACGGGTGTATTTCATACTGCCTAAAAATAACACAACACAAACTTCATGTTTACAGTAGGCCTAAGCATTTCAGCCCCCAGGCAATTCACACCGTTGGCAGTTATATTTATACCTGTTCTTAAAAAAAGTGTACTCTTGCTCTTCATCATCACCACCAGAGATGTCAAGCTACACTTCCTCTTCCAGACAGACTCTACTAACAAAAGACCAACTTTCAACAAATCCTTCTCTACTATATTGTCATTTCTGCTGAACATATTTAGTCACAGCACAAACTGAATTTCTCTCTTGTTTCTCATTTCCCAGGCTGGCCTCTTTCTGTTCTCAGGTCTCACCTTGTTTGGTAACAAGGACTTAGGAGTACAGGTTAGACAATACGTCCTGAAGAGTTCAGTTGACCTGGAATTACTGAATCACACCAAGTTTCCTCATCAAAGATCTGCTGCCCAGTGATGTCAATCCCTTCTTCCACCTAAAATAAAGCCTATGATGTCATAAATTTATGTGAATTCTTCAGAAACACTACATGCTGCCCATTCTTTGCCATGCCAATGGAAATATGGAATTAGACTTAAAAACTATTTGAAACACAGAAAGGGAAGCACTGTCATTCCTTATCTTGGCAGGATGAAATTGCACTTTCATAGATGTCACAGTTCACTAAGCACATCTCCCTCTACTACTGCTTTGAGAGAGTTTAACAAAGGTGAATTTTTTTCTTTGCAAAGGTTGATAGAGGACAAACAAAGAAACAAAACAAAAAAAAAAAAATCAAAACAATGTTATGATAAAAGACCATCACAAAGGATGTAGGAGCAACTTACCAGATCTGTTCCTGGGTAGATAAGAAGAATGGAAAGTTGCAGCTGATATATTTGTGTAGTTAAATCCAGTTTAGATCACAGCTCAAATTCTCAAGGGGAAGAACCACATAAGCTTTGCAATCCTATGGAATTGGAATGAAAAACTGAAAAAGCAGGCCTTATGTTGAGGTGCATTGATGCAAAAGCTTTGAGTCTTCACTTAATGTGTCTCTGCAAAACTATAGATATCAGGTGATTAATTCTCTGTTACTTCCTATCACTGTTGTAAATCTATGCTTGTGTTTTTCTCTCAGCCATACAGGAGCTTTTGGAAGATGGTTGTCCAATCAGAGAGAGACATCAAAGTCCTGAACCTTCACATAGTCAGAGAAATTTCTCTGTAGAGATGGTCACATCTGTAGCCTTGCATTTCTTGCGCCAGCTTTCTTTTTTCAACGGTTTATTTCTTCTGTTACCTCTTCCTTTTATTTAATTTCTCTTATCCAACCTACCCTGTAAACTTGTAACATTAGAAAGGTATCTGCTACTTCTCAGATGTTGATATTTCTGGTATGACCATCTTTTGGTATTTTTGGCTCTGTTTGATCATAAGCACTTACCCAGACTTGTTGTTATTGTAGAAAACGCAGTAAGATTTATGTGGTGCCACTCAAATGACTGGGGGTACAGCAATTAGCAACTAAATCAGGTCCTGTGACTTTTAATAGAAAATTTATAAGGGTCATTAGGAGTCATATCTCTGGGACAGTCTTGCCATTCATGATAGGTGGCTCAAGCCTTTTTGACTTTTTCTTTTATTTAATACATACATAGCTGGGACAAGGGCTGACTTTGATCAGAATACAGTGACTCTTCACACAGAAAAAGTAACTGTTTTAAAGAAAATTCAGTCCAAATGGTGCCAAGTATCTCCAAAATTATCAGGCTAACATAAGCCTCTAACACCGCAATTTTAGTATGAGAAAACAAGGCATTACTGCATTCACAGCACTGGTGGGTGCTGTGTGTGTGTATCTGACAAAAGCCCAGCCTCCACACAGACACCAATACAACACGTTTTCACCTATTTATACGCTTTTAGCAAACAAAAAAATTAATGTTCATTGATTCTAAATTACATAATTCCCTTTCCTTAATTAGTATCCTATCTTCTATTGATTGTTGATTTCTCACTGGCCATACTAATTAAGTCCGTATTTTTCAGTCTTTTTAGTATCTCTTTCTTCCAGTAGGGACTTTCCATCACATACACTGAGCCTTTGTTAGCCTCTTTATCTTCTGGTTTCTGTAAAGTGTCCTTGTGGCCCATAAATTCTGCATGCCTTGCATCTAATTTCAACATCACATCTTTGTTCTCCCAGGCTTTGTTCATTGAAGCATATCAAGGTTAGTTTAACACAACTTAAAGTTTCAGTAATTTTATCAAGCTGTGTTCTCACAATGTCAGCTTATGTTAAATTCTTCTGAATGCTAGCTGAAAGTGATTTAAGGCCTAATACACGACTTATGATTAAAATAACTAATTTAAAGATTAATTAAAAACATTAAAAATTAGGAAAGTTATATCACTTCCAACACACAGAAGCTCCCTACCACTTGCCTAGCATTTCCCTTCTTTGGGGTTTGCCACAGAAGAGAGGACATTTTTAACTAAGCATTTCACAAAAAGCCTCTATAAACTGTTCATAGAACACAGAAATTTCATTCTTTGATTTTAATAGCTGACATAGCCAAGTAAAAAATCTTGGTGAATAGGAAAATGAAGTTAGTATGCTGGTCTGTGATTACTCAGGTTATAGCTAGGATTAACCTAAATTTTTTAGAGAATTGGCATTACGGTAGAGATGAAGTTGCCAGCCACAGCTGTTACAGTGTACCACTCTATGTATCTACTATTCAGATTACTGTATCTCTATTACACATTTCTGGCCAATGCTTACCAAGGGTATTCAGAAGCAACAGCAAAATATTAGGAGACGGAAATGGATCATGAGGCACCAAAAAGTTTACAAAGATGTTCTACTGCATTTCTAATATGATGTTTCACCTTCTTTTTGATTACTCCTTGTCCAAAACCAAATTAACACAGAAAAATAATGGCATGCATTTAGAGTCAGAGAATACATTCTGAGTCATTGCATTAGATGTCACTATCAGTTAGAGGGTCAGTACAATTTTGGTCTAGGTGGACTTAGTAACGAATAGCCTAAGGGTCACTAAGTACTTTCTAGCTCATCATATAGAGACATAGTTGGTTGTTAAAAGCGACAAATAAAATGCTATTTGGCAGTTGTACTCCATACCCCACAGAACAAAAGTCAAATTCAGAATACATGCAATAAAAGAATGTTACATACATGGTACTACTGCATTTGACAGGTTGGAACAATCTCAGTAGGACAGCAAGGAGAGACTGCAACAAAAAAGGCCTCATAAAGGTGTCCACATTGTTTGGGGATTATATTATTCAAGTGGTAGAAGTAATGGAAAACTAATACACTGCTTCCCCGTAGCAAAAAATGTTTCATGCCTGCCTGCCTCCCCTCATTTGGTTTCTAAGCTAATAACTGCTGCATAAACCTTGTTGTTACATGAACTCATATGTTCAGCGTAAAGATGGTATAACTGTGTTGCCCTGTAATAATGAACTGTACACAGAAATAACAAGGAATAATTCCATGTAGAATGAGATATTTATGGATTATGTAATACTACTGAAAAATACAGGCCTAGTGCACTAACAGAAGCTTGAGAAGTGAAGAAACAAGGTGGAACAGAGAGAAGTACAGGCATGAGAAAATAAAAGCTGGGGCCCAGGCCTCGTACTGAAAACCCTGCAGCTATAAACAACTCGCCAGTAGCCACTAAAAGAAAACTGGATATGCAACTGGGTAAAATGGGGTTTAGCAATGAAAAAAAAGAAAATCAGAATCCAACACAGATAAAAGGCACAAAGTTTGGATGTGAAGCTGCAGAACAATTAAGAATGAGAGCTGATGAAAAAGTAAAAGCATAGAATGTTTTAGCAAACATGCAAAAATAGTCCCACATAGATCCTGCCACAGAGAAGAAATCATTAACATGAACATTATTCCCAGCAAACTGGCTCAGAAAAACAACTGCAGTACCCCCACCAACACCAGAATGAAACCATCAGCCCTATGCCCCAGAAGTGCAGGAAAAAGGAAAGAACAGTTTCTGACCCTTTCCCTCCTAAGGACTGTGTGAATAATAATTTTAACTCTTTTTTTTTCATTATTATTAAACCTTCCTTCATAGATGTATTCTTTCTGTAATAATTGCATTTGGACCAGTAATGGTTTTTGGATTAGACTATTAAGATTCTTGGCTTTATGTGAGGTGTGTCTCATTTCTTCCCATAGACAAATCTGGAGTGCAACAAGATGGAACAAAAGTAAAGGAAAGGTCATCTTCTGCAGACCAACTTAATTATTCAGTAAAAATTAATGAAAATGGGGAAAACAACTATACAAATGTTTTGCTTACTCTCTCAAACACTTCCATAACATTGTTCTGTATAATAAAAATTCTCGGTGGCCAAAATGTTAGTCAGTATGTCAGAAAACCTAATACTATTGCTACTCAAATTAGCTGTATTTTGCCCAAATATATTTATGCACCACTTGGACTTATTTCTTCCAATGTCAACATTGTTCCTTACCTACAAATTATCTTCACTACTAATGTTTCCCATTCTAAGATATTCAGTGACTGTCATACTTCTCAGTCCTTATTTTTCCAAGCTAGAAAGCTTTTTCAAATTTCCATTGAGACACTTATTTTCCCATAGCCCTTTTTTTTTTTTTTACACATTCCAGTAAGACTCCATCTCTTCCAAACACGAATAAGAAATGATAGCCTTACTGCTAATCCTTACTGTTAATCCTTAAGTGCTTGCCTTGTCCTTTGTACTATTAGATTTATTGCTCAATTACATCATGCTGTAGTAGCTTTAGTTCACAGAGCTGTCCAGCTTCTTTTGCAATTGCTCTCCACATTTTCTTCAGGATCTGTCAGCACATTGCAAGCATATATAGAGCAGTACATTTAAAAAGTGTACTTTTTGTGCCTCAATCACTTATGAAGTTAATAAATATTATCAGTCCAAACCCCAAGCTCAGAGGAACACCACTTGAAAGCTCCTTTTATTTTAGTAATTTCCCTGTCAGTATAACCTACTTCCTGCTTAATCTATTCCACACATAAACTCCCACATTTTATTTCAGTCCCTATCTTAATCTACCTACTGCTTTCCCATGTGACACAATGTCAAATGCTTTATTGAAATCTATACATATTAATCATTTTCAGTTTATTTTGACTGGCCAATCAACCTTTCAGTCAAAGAAAAGTGCCAGATCAGGTGGTATGATAAAAATATTCAAGCTTGAACTTTTATGAGAGCTTGTTTTCCAGCTTCTTCTATTAATTCTGCAACAACCAGCTCCAGAACCTCCAGGCTTGTACCAACGTACACTTTAATTTCAGACCTCAAAACATTTTGCCCACACGAACTCTTGCAAAGCCTTTGATTCTTTGATGCCTGGAGTTTGCATGTGGAGAAAAAGCTACACCATTTTCTCCAAGAGATTTCTTTTAATTTGATGAGACAACAGGTGTTTGGGCAAAAAGGGTTTACAGGAGCAACATACAACTTCACAAAAGCATTACAACAGGCTACTAGGAGCAAGAGAACTTCCCTGCTTCTCTCCAAGCAGCATTCTACACCCCTCAAGGGTTTCAAGCTAGCAAGCATTGCTGTAGAGTAGGGCACCTTTGTGGCACCCAGCAAACACAAACCTCATACAACATAAGTGAAATACTATTACTTTAATGAAATACAGAAAATGGGTGTTTAAGTTACTCACAAGTGGAAGAGTAAAGGAAGAGATATTAAGAGAAGAAATAATAAGAGAGAAAAATAAACTCACCACTAAGAAGCCACATGCTGGCAAACTTCACGAGGGCAAGCTGAGGTCAAATGGAAACCTCATGTGTGCCCTTTTTATCTACTGTGGCCACTGCCCCCCTGGTGTGGCCTCTGACCCAGCAGCCACTCCAGGGTCCCAGGCCAGGGTGAGGGGCTGTGTTCCCACTGTCCTTGCCAATCCCAGCTGGGCCAGGGGCTCCAGGTGCTGTGGGTGTTGGAATTTTCCCGTGCTGTTTGTGACTGGCAGCTGCTCCGAGGCTTCCCATGTGGGCTGCAGGGCCTGCCATGAGGGATACAACACCACCCCACCTCCGTGAGGTTTGACCCATCCCTTCCCCTGCAAACACACACACCCAGAAGGTGGTTCTGACCCAATAATTACTGATCTGGTGTATAACAATTCAAAGGAATTAACTTGCTGCAGCTGAAGGTCTTGCATACCACTGACCTCAAAGCAAATTATTTCAAAGTAGAGTATTTGGCTTGTCTTCCTATATTATTACATGCTGAACAGAAAATGATCACCAGTTTTATGTTGATATCTGTAATTGAAGATCTACACAGCTCTGCCAAATCCGTAATCTGTAAAATTGTATATACAGTTCTTCAACATCAGGAGGCTTTAACCAACACTGGGAAAAAAG
>VXAU01000105.1:704676-759392 GCA_013399695.1 Formicarius rufipectus | reverse complement strand
AAAAACCCCAAGCAAACAAACAAAACCCCCCAAGAACATATTAACTAAGCAGTTGTTTAATGGGTATTTTTGCAACAACAAACTAGAGGAGTGTCTGTCTGTCTGTCTGTTTTCACCTTACCTTTTATCAATGCAACTTACATCACAACTACATGCTTTGAAAATTTCAAATGAAGAAATGGAGTATTTTCCCAAGCACTTAGATGACATTCCAAGCACTCATGAGTGTCTTGCCTAATTGATTTGCTTCCTGTTTACATGTAGCTGTCTTACCCATGACCTTCAAAAGCTGAGAAGTACTCAATGCCTGTATATACCTGCAAAATAAAAGCAGCCCAAACCATTCATCTTCTAAACTGTTAAATGCAGTAATCTTCAAAATTATTCCTGGCATGGACACAGTTCAGACATTAGCACAGGATGGGCACCATTATCAAATCTGCAATTTTCTAGTGGTGTGTAGCCTCCTGTTTCTAAGACTAAGAAAGCTTAAAAGTAGCAGTGCAGGCTATTCCACGTCAGTTAGTTGGTTTCACTGCTCAGAAACATTCCTGGATGTGCTTAACAATTTTGTGTAAGTATGCACATGTACAGCCTAGGCATAACAGCTACTGAGGAAATCTTATACTGCAAATTACAAAAACAAACAAACAAAAACCCCACACAAAACAGATGTAAACAGATCCCTTTAGCCTTTAGTATACTCAGAACAGGAAACCAGTTTGTAATTCCTCAATTCCTCCTTTCCCCATTCTGGAAACATATAGGACTAAAAGACTGCATTAGGAAGAATTATTTTGTGCCATATAAAGTTATAGCCCCAGACACCCTCCTCATCTATAGATATTTGATCCATGAAACTTTTTCATAGGCAGAAAATCTCACATTAGGCAAATATGTTTATTTTCACATGTTTAATTAGAATCACAGAATCATAGAATCATTAAGGTTGGAAATGATCTTCAAGAGTAAGTCAAACCGTCAACCACATACCACCATGCCCACTAATCCATACTGTGAATGACCAGGAAGCTTGATCAGCAACTGAATATATACCAGAGACCTGACACCTGGAGGTCTTAATGGCCCTGGCCAAATTGTTTCTGGGGCCAGCCCCCATACCACAGGTCCCAGAGTCCACTTCATCTCAGCCCGGGTTGCAGTTGTAGAAGAGAACCGGCTACCAGCTCTACTACACACCCCAGCCTGACCTCAGGCCTGCCTTGTCACCACAAATGCAGCAGGAAGTCTCATATGTTGCTTAAGCTTGTCTGTCAGCTCTGGATCTGCTCTGCTCACTTCATCCAGATGGCAAGGGCCACATCATCACACACAGCTTCCCAGTCCCTAGGGAGCAGTCAGCCCCTCCTGCTCCCTGACAGTGTCCATCGGTAATTAATCTTTTGAGAAAGAACAGATTTCAATTTTTTTGCACTATTTCTTTGAAGTTCTGTGACGTATATACTAACCCTATTCATTGCACAAAGTCTAGGTGATTAGATCAGCCACATCAATCTGCCAGGCCAAAAATGCAAATTTTCAGCCTAGAAAACTGTTGCTACTGCAGTTCCTAGTAGGTTGGTTTAGGGAACAGTCTTATTTAATATTTCCATTAATGGCTGTGGCTTGAGCAGTAGATATGTACTAAACAGGTTGAGCAGTGGTACAAAGTTGACAGGGATACAAGTGAAAGCAGGAATATGCTGTGGAAAAATAATAAAGATTACCTGAAAAAGTAAAATAGTACAAGCTGAATGACATCTAACACAACCAAACCCAAGCATGGGAAGCTAGCAGCTTCCCACATGACCTTCTACTATAAGCAAGAATAACACCAGTTGAACAGGACAAAGGGGAGACCTTAATGGAGGAGTTCAGTTTCTGGTGACTGCACACCAACTCTGAAGTGTCAGCAGAAGAAAAATGTGGACAAAAGTAGTCAAACCTGGTTCGACCAGAGTACATTAGATAAATCTCTACATGTTTTCCAGATAAACTTAGTTCAAAATCAATCCAGTTTGCACTCTGGGAAACCACTCTTCAATGCAAACCAAAGCTCAGACAGAGGACACCATGACAGCACAAGGAGACTTGCTTCAAAGGTCCATTCTCCGTCTAGTTAAAATATACGACTTTTATCATTACAACACTGCTAGCCTTAAGCTACAGGTAGTTTGAGATAGACCTTTCCATAGACCCAGCTACCCTCCCTGAAGGTAATCCACAACAGAAGGTATTTTAGCAGATGCTCTCAGGCCTCTTCTTGCCACAAACATTTAGCATATCCCCCACCCTTTCATGGCATAAGAGCACTATTCTGTATAATCAAAACTACACGTGAAGCACATTCTCTATTAAACAGGCATTGTTGTGGCTTGCTTTAGAAGTGGAAAGCTAGTCACTTTTCTATCCTGTGCTATGGTCATTAAATGTAAGCTAAGAAAGGAAGTTTCAAGGCCAAGCTGGGTTAATTTGTGTTTTCTGGTCTGGACTTTCTTTTTTTTTCCCCTCCATGCCTTTAGACCATCAATAAAACATTAGTTGTGAAAGGATGATTTGTTCCATTTCCAGCAGGTACACTGCAAGGCTTTTCATTTTGAAAACATTTTTCACACAACATCACTATGTTACCATCTGCCTGAGTGACAAATACCAGCTAAACAGCTTTATTGGGACACTCTGTCCCTTAACACACAAACTATGCTGAACTTCCAGGGGCAATTTTAAATATCTTCAAATCAAAACCAAACACTATAGCTTGCACTGTATGTAATACATGGAATGATTTTACTGGAATATACAGTATGAGAAGCCCATACAGAAAAAGGCAAGTGAAAAACAAATACCATATTTATTATTCATTAAGGGCAAGCAAAAAAAAAAACCCAAAAGCCTACAATCCAAACCATGCTGTTTTTTCCATCTCATGATGGATGTCATAACTAGCTGCAAGAGAGGAACAGCAATGAAAGAAGTGAGTCCTTTCCCTCGGAGGCAGGCTAGGAGGGTGAAGGCTTTCTGTACTTCATTACATATGCTGAAAGAGCAAAGGTCCTTTACTGCCATCACCTGGCACAAATGAAACCAGAAAAAGAAACTTAGTCTTCGAGCAATACAGTCAAAACTCAGTAAGTTATGTGCTGTTATGCAGATACAATGACAACATAGCCTTGTTGTCTCATGAGAGTAATCAGAGAAGCAGTGAAATTGGAAAACAGTATCTCTCAAGAGAAACAGGTATACCTTCATTCAACATCTGCACAACGGAACCAAGCACCATCTCTGCAAAGCACAAATACAATTCCACACCCCAGCAGGACTAGGGCTTCCAGACCTGGTATGTTCATGGAAGCACTTGCAGAATTAAACCTGCAGTTTCCAAGGTGAAAAGAAAACAAAATAACACTCCAGGAGATTCAGGAGAAAATGTAAGAATGTAAATCGGAATAATCAGGTGTATCAGACACAAAGGCAGCTGGGCTATCAAACCTCTGTTTCCTGATTGTGGTAAAATTTAGTCAAATATTATCAGCTTCATATTCCACACTGACACCAAAATACATGCAGATGGTGTTTGGAGAGAAACTGATACAAAATAGTGTTCTAATCCACAAATATATCTGATTTTTCTGCTCTTCAGTAGGTACCATATGGAAATATATCTTACAGCTTGATGTGACACATTACTATAGCTGAAACAAACAAAGGAATAAAAGAGACAATCATCACTGAATACTTGTCATCATCTACTGCATAACCATCCAGGAGTAGACTGATCTGCTAAATACTGAAGATACACTAAGAAATTAGTAAGAGCTTCCCTACTTAAACAGGCACCTCAAAGCATTTTTTAATCAAAAATAAAGATTATCCAGTAGCTTTGGATCACTTCTCTAAGATTTTTGTATCCACTTTTGTAACTCACTGAAGTGATTTAGTTCTAAAAATACTCAGACAGTATGTGGACCAGTTCTGTGTTGCCTGATGTTCATATATATCATTAAGGAGTTTTACAATTCCCAAAGTAAAACAGGGAAAAGTATCCATAATTCTTTGAATGAAGTCTGTGCCATCAGGAGGAAAATATTTCCACAGTTTGACATTCAGTTGTCTTTTCTTATTCAATAAGGTAAATAACAGTGTTGGTGTTGCATTTCAAAGTCTGGAAGGATGAGATTTCGGAAAAACATCAAATTCAAAGAACAGAAATTCAAAATACCGATGTAACACATTTCTCTTTTTTTTTTCCCTTTTTAAGTGTGTGTTAACAAGAGGGTAAAGAGGCACAATAACTATCACTTTGATGGTTCTGAACACCTGGCAAAAGATGCTCACTGAGGCTTTGGTTTGGACAAGCTGCTGTGACCTGTATTCACCCAAGTTCTGTAGATACAAGGCTAGTTAAAAACCTAAGTATAAAATTCCTCAGTTAGGATAGATATTTATGGCTCTTTCATAAAAGATACCTATTCCTAATCTTTCATTGTGTTCCTTTTCACACCAAGTCAGGAAGAGAAGACCAAATAATAAAAGTCAAATCAAAATGCACACATGCTCAGTTCAAATTTTAATTAAATCCTTGTGCCCACTTTTTGAAAATGTTTTTAGCTGTAACACCTATTCCTGGTCAAAAGTAAGAGGCATCACAGACAGAAAACTTAGTGTATTAAAGATATTATATGAGAAAAATGAGAATTTGAAGGGTAAGAATAGAAAAGCAGGTCTGTGGGGCTGGAGTGCAAATGGTTTATGCCCTACAAGAAGAGGTCGGCTTGTGGCAGCACACCTGAAATAGCAGGTGTGAGGAGCTATGCTCCACTACAAACTCATTGTTTGCACACAGAAATATTTCCAAATGCACTTTCAAGCACTCATCTTGATAAAAGCCATTTAACATTTGTTCCTAAGACCAACCAGGAAATTCAGGAATTTGTCCCAAGAGACTCTCCAGTGAGGACAAATTTTGAATATAAAGTAAGATGCCAACACTATCTATGAAAACCAGCAAAAGCAAAAACATCAGCATAACCACTAATTTTAGTTTTGCATGCATCTCCTTAGCTTAAAAGAGAAGCAAAGCACCTAAGGGATTTCAAAATCTGCTAAACACTTTGGAAGCCTTTATCCCACTGGAAGTCAGAGATTTAAAGTAGATTATGATATTTATATATTGTTTGGTTCAAGGTCCTGTTGGACAAATAGGATTAAATTTCCACTCCCAGTTTTGTCACGTATACATAGAAGCAAAGAATCTTGGAATAATGGAGGTTAGAAGATACCTTTGAAAAATCATCTTTCCAAAGCCCCTGTTCAAAGCAGAGCCACTTCTGAAGTTAGAGCAGGATGCTCAGGGTCTCATCTAGCCAAGATTTGGAAAACTCCAAGGATGAGTATTGTGCATGCTCTGCAAGTAACTTTTTTCACCTTAGGTCATTCAAACAATCTGACTCCCATATGTAAACTGGAGTAAGGACACAACCTTACTTCAAGCAGTTTTATTGGAATAAATTGAGTGTCTATGACACATATTATTGATTAGGATATCTACATACACACATAATCAATGTCTCTAATTCTTATGCACAGGAATATCTCTGTTAATATTTAAAAACTTGGAAATGTAATTTTAAAAGGTCATGGACATCAAATACTTCTGAAAGGCAGTTCTGATTTAGAGATACATTTTGGAATACTTTTGAATCGTGTAATATTTAAAATTATAGGAGAAATTGGAATTACCTGCTCGATGAATCTTGACAATATGTTCTTATTTTTTAAAAAAGACAATAAAAACTTCTTGAGAAGAACTGCTCATTACTGTGGTTTTGCACACCACACTGCAAAGGAAACCGTTCAATTTTCCTGCCTTATCCCTGTTTGAGTTCAGGCCTTTTAGAGCTGCTATAAAACAAAATTGTAATAGTATCTTTTAATAAACCCATTCTGACTTCATAGGTAATTGTTTTTGCCATAGAGTGACCCTTCCTCAACTCAAGCACAGCTTCAGACTGCCAAGCAACAACTTGAGTCTAAAATATTTCCTGATACATTTTCTTTAGATGCAGTTAATGGCCCTGAGTCATTGCCTCAGGCCATCAACCTGCTCAATCAGTCATTAATCCCCTGAAATCGCCCAGAGCCTCAATTGCTATTGCTTAAAGAGACTAAATTAGGTTTCAAACAGTGAAATGAAGGTCAATATCAGGAAACAGCATTCAGTGACAATTAAAGAAAATGTTGAGAAGCATGTAACAGGTCTGGATCAGTTCAAAGCATACAAAGACTGATCACAAGGTCTTCTCTGGTTCCCGAGGACAAGACCAGAAGAACAGAGAGTTTACCTTCAGTGAGATTTAGGTCAGGTGTTTAATGCTATAAGCAATCACTTCTAAGATGGAGTCAGGTCATAAAAGGTGCCTGTACTGTCAGAACACTGAAAACAAAATATATTTGCATAGTATTTGTAGTTATCCTAGGGTGGACAATGCATTTCAAATACACTCTGTCAGAGAATTCTACAGATGTTGGAAATACTTCTTCCTAGACTTTCCAAAAAGAAAAAATATTTTGGGAGCTACCTTTATGATGAGTTTTGTTTGCCCCCAACAGACACAAACACACACACAAAGGAAAGCATAATGCTCTTCAGCATCACAAATTATATGCATGAATCCTTGTACAGTCTGCTTCCTTTCCCCTCTTCATTCTCCAGCCCCATTAATTAGTCATTGCTATTAAGCAGTTACAATCAGCATTTCTAAACAGGAAACAAGAAACTTAACCAGCTCTCTTTGTTTTCTTGCATGATGTAGTCAGCTGATTACACCCAGCCTGTAGAAGACTTCTCCTGCAAAGGCAAATCCTCCACTTCTACAAAGCCAGCTGAGGTTGCACCACTAACACCATCTTCCCCCTCACCTCCTGGGGAATTCATACATGAGTGTACACAGCAACAGCATATCAGCTTGTGAGATTTAATGGACCAGAATCAACTCAAATACAGTACAAATATTTAACAAAAAAACAAAAGGGGAACACAATATTCATAAGCCTAAGCAAAATAACACTTTCCTAATTATGGATTGTATGATATAACTATGCAACTCTCATAGAGAGTAATAGAGCAGAACTGCAGCAATTCAGAAGCCATATTTGGTAATAAACTGATGTTGTAGAAGTAAAAAACACATCATGTAACATCGGTGGAAAATGTCCATGTCATCATTTTACAGATCATTAAGTAACCAGTGAAACACACAAGTTAGATAATGCAAAATAATTAGGTAAGCAGGACTTAATGGTGCCTCAAGTCGGTCACCTCAATCCATACAGGGTAATTAACAAGACAAAGAGGACTGATTTTCACACACATTCAGTATTGTTTTGGAAATGCTGTACAAGGAAACCTTCTTGGTTTTGCCTGGTCTCTGCTGGAGCTCCTACATGTTACTGCAGTACCAATAAATCACTACATTTACACAAGTAGATTCACTGGCTACCACCATAATGTAAGCAAAGACTAGGCTGAAAGGTTTATCATTTTCTTCCGATTAATACCTGATTTTTGTCAGCAATACCTAGCTTTCACAGCTTTCCAATGCAGTGGAACAGCACAGGAACTGTGTGGGCATTGGTCACAATGATCTTAATTGCAAAACCCAGTCCTTGCTATCTTTTTAGAGCATCACAGACTGTGCCTGGCATGCAACAGAGCAAACAGGATACTTTTATCCTCATTTACACTTTTGTCTCAGATAAATAAATGCAGCAAACAAATACTTAACAATAAACCCATTCTGCCAATACACCCCAAAATTTTTACTTCTTACCCAGCTATTTAGATCTTGGGAAGAATATATACATTGTTTAAAATCTGTTATTGAGTCTCTTATTAAGCCAGTATTATGCACTAACTACTGCATAGCTACAGAAAATTATATAAAATTATATATATATATAGCAACATATTTTAATCTCTTTTTACTCCTCCCTTATTCTGGACAATGAGCTTATGAGCAAAATTTGCGGCAGTTTAAAATTTCTTTTTTTTTTTTTTCTTTCTTTTTTTGACCAGTTGTAAATAAAGGCTTGTTAAGGTAGTCACTTTTACTCTGCTGCTACTGCTCACTGATAGAGATCAGATCAAGCAACAAAGATCTATGTTCCCAAAGAAAACATGCCACACTGAGCAAAAGTAAGCCAAATACAGATGACCAGCTGCTTGTCTGTACCAAGGAAATAGGGATTGGACATTAATGTGCCAAGTACACCCAAACTGGCCTTCCTCCTTCAGCAGTCTCTGGATCAGTGTTAGAAAGTTGTACTCAGAGCTAGCTACAGTTTTGGGGAACTTTTGGAAAATATCCTTGTTCTGGGTCCTGGAAATAACCACATCACAATACAGCACAAGCAGAGGAAGGTCAATAAATGGGCATTTATATTTCTCTTATAAAAGTTCAGTTCGAACTTTGTACTTATGATAGGAAACAAAAGCTTTTGCTTTCAAAATTACTATTTTCTACTTCTGTATTTTAAGCTTCAAAATCTGCTAGCTACAGACTCAGTTATTTGCAGCTTTAATGTTTTTGATGGTTGTGTTTTAGTTTGCTTTCAGGTTTTTTGACCAAGTAATTAATCACTAGTAGCCAAATTTTAAAAAGAAGAGAGGTTCATCCACATATTTTATAGATGCCCCTGCCAAGATTCATAGGCAAATGCTGGAAGTGAAGCAACTTTAAAAATCAGGATACCTAATTAGGCATGAAAATGAGATTTGGGAACGATATGTCATCCATTTCAGTTCTGAAATCTCAGAAAAAAAAATCACTGGTATATCATCAAATTAACTTCATATCAGAGTTCTACTTTATGATAACATTGCTAAGATTTTTAGAATTATTTGTTTGGGAACCATAAATGAGAGCAGTGAAAAAAAGCTCAAGATTTTAAATTTTCAATTGGACCCACGTGAGCTGCTCTTACTTTAAAATTTTAGGACAATAGTACCAAGAATTCTGGTTTAGCCTATCAGCAAGGTTTCAAGTGACATATTTCTACATAGAAAGGATACATATGCAGTGGATACTGAAAGTTATTGCTATTTCTTCATCTACACACACCATATGAAATGCTTGCAAATTTTAGACAGTATTTTGGATCCTTGAATATTTCTCATCATCCTAACCCGACACTGCAGAAGTATAAGTTGGCCCAGTGGGTTTGGGTCTGCTTGCATGCTGTTTGCTGATCTAATTCTGAAATTTTTCCCCAAAAGTCTCATGGAAGCTCTACCTTCACCCCAAGGAAAATATCATTAGCTCTGCTGGATTTTCACTTCCTTCCCTTCCGACTGTACTTGCATAACTAAAGAAATAATAGTTGGAAATGCTCAACACAAAAACAAAACAAAACAAAAAAACCCACCAAGCTTTTCTGTCATCCCCCTAAGAGAAATTTTCTTCTTTTTTTTTTAACCTTCCCCTCTTTTCAATACCAGAGACAGCAGAAGTTTGGCCTATAGCTGTAGCCAGGGACTCAATCATGGTAGTGTAATTACAATGCCCTAGTGTCATTTCCCCTTAAGATAAATAGTAAAACATTTGTTTCAGTTGCCTACACTTTTTTCCTATACTAAAAAGAAGTGAGATGTTAACAGAATAATGAAGTAGCTTTATCCTCCTTTCTAATACTTAGTATTCATAATATACATAGCTGTAGGAGGATAGAAACAATGCTTGTCACATATTGTACTTCAACCTTTATGGATTCAGTGGCTTCCATTTACTCTTTTTGAATGCACAAGCATTGCCAGAAAACCCCCAATGCACTACTGCACATTAACCAGCAAAATATGTGTAATTATCTAATAAACAGGCTGATGTATCATTTTGGATAATTTTCTTTTAAAGCACTGCCCAGATCATCACAAAGTGCATATTATTATAAAGTAGTTCAACTTCATATACAATACATACCACTTGAAAAACTTGGGCAGATTTTCACAGCATTATTAACAGAGATTAACTGCATTAACAGCAAGCCCAAACCCAGCGTTTCCAGCAATCTGCTGAACTACACACAATACAGCATGTGTTTCTACACAGCAGCATAGCTACACTGGTTTGGAAGCAGCTACTCTGCAAGTACATGCTATTCAGGTGCTTATTTTTCCAGAGTTCTGTTTCAAAGCCAGTAAAGTTGTATCCTTCTTGCAGCTAAACAAAATTAAGCTAATCCATATTCATCAGAACTATGTTCACATGAGTTGAAAATAATACTCTAAAAAAAAAAAAATCAAGGAAGTAAAATGGTAGGATGACTATATCAAACATGTTGCTTTCCTAGTTACTGTTCCTGGAAAAATCTAAAGGAAATTCTTTTACCACAAAATCTCTGTTTCATGAAAATATTATATTTTTTCTCTGTTTTCTGTCAACATACTAAATTCCCTTGAATTAAGCCCACTTTAAGTGTTGCTTTTGAATGAGCAACATGTCAGTACCTGCACAACCAAGACTACTGAAGTCATGTCTCCAAGCCTTTTGCCCTCAAACTTCCTTCCGCTGTTCCCAAGCCAAATATCAAGAATCACAAAATTTAGAGGAAAATTCGGAGTTTCTCAATTCTTCTGCTATTCTAAATCCTACTCAGCTCTTTCAAGATGCTTCTATGCAGAGTAAGTGACAAATGGACCTGAGGTTCAGTGGTAATATTATTCATCACAAATATATAGGTATTATTTCAGAACTGTATTTCCAAGTCAGCTGCTGTGTATTAGGCCATGTAAGCAGCTCTCATAGTGAGTTTGTCAGTAGCACAGACCCTGACGCTAACTACATCATCAGTAAGGAAGAGAAGGACAGTCTTTGTAAAGGAAACTTCACTATGTGCCATGCTCTTTCTACACTCATGAAACAATGCTGATAAAAGTGTGTTTGCACTAAATTCCTGGGACAATCAGTACTAACTGAAAAATTTTGGCACTATAGGGGAGCTCTGCATGAAGCTCACATTTGCAGCAGCTGATCCCTCTTGTGCAAGAAAGCACAAGCCTCCTACACCATAAACTGCTAACCAGGGTGCTGGGGACTGTGGCTGTCCTCAGTTGGAAGACTGAGCAACTTGCTTTAGCTGGAACTGTCTTCATTTCCTTAAAAATACTTCCAGGGCTCCTACTATTGATCAATCCCATAAAAGTAGGAAGATCCTGGCTCTGAATGATCTGCACAAGGCACATAGAGCATTGTTAGATTTCCAGTAATGGATACATGTTACCATGACATGATCCTCAGAAAAGATCCCAGTGAAGCTAATTGGACATGGGTGTCAACATCATGTTTCCCCAATTAATTATCCATTGTGATTATGAAGTGTTACCATTTTATCTTCAGAGAAGGAGCCAGGCAAGCTGAAAGACACCTGTTAGTTGAGACACAACAGAACAGAACTGAACAGAATTCAGACGATTTCATAAGGAGACAAGGAACTAACAACTGAACAGAAAATCTCTATCATCCTGTGATTTCCCATTGCCTAATCCATTGCTGGGGAAACAAAACTGAAACTCCTTTACAGAACTGAAAAGGAAGCTCATGTTTTACAGATTGAACCAAAAACAGATTTGCTACGCTGGTTTTTCTTTGTATTTCTCACACTCTGCCAGGTAAAGGGATTGGAGAATCACCAGAAAGCACTTTGGCAACAGAAGCAGGGAGGGTGGGGAGAATTTCACAGGCAATGCCAGCCTTGGGGTACAAAAGTACATTTAGGTTGTCATTCTCCAAAAGAGGAAAACACTAGAGAAAATAAAGAAAAATTAAGAATAAAATAAAGCAAAGAAATATATTCTGAAATGTGATTGAGTGCCCTCTTATCATAAACATCTTCACGACAGAATTTTTTTCATTTTTACATGAATAGGATAAAACCATTCTTTCATGGTTAAACCTCGCCTAGTAACATAATTTAGTCTTAGGGATCTAATTAATAGACTATACAGTACTTCTCCAGTTGAGAAGCTGTATTGCTGTTGGAGGATCCCATACCCAGACTAGGTCAGGTCTGTGCTGTAATCCTTGCACTGCAATCCTTGCTATCAGTTTCTCACCACCTATAAACCTGGTGGTTAGCTGCCTAACAAATTCAAGGCCCAACTCTGATAAAACACAGCTGCCTCACCTTGACTCAGACTACCTTACACCTCTGAGCTGTATATGCGCCATTCACATTTTTCTGCACCAGTTAAAGATGCCCAAACATACCAACTTAAACAGAGAAAAAGGCTCTCCTAACAAGAAAACACAGAAAAGGGAAAGAAGCTCACACCAACACCAGCCAATGCTACATTACTGCTCAGGACACTTACTGCACTAACAAGCAAAGGCATTATCAAAACCAGCCATTCCTCCCACCAAGGCAAGGTAAGAACTGTGCCCGGCAGGAGCAAGTCACTTCAGTGGCCCCAGGCAAGCTCGTGCAAATTACACCTCTGACTATAGACCACCATATAAGTTTGTTTAAACTTATCTTTTAATTCCAAAGTTCTGATATAATACAGATACCTGCCCAACTTAATTTCTTGAAAACCCTGTGAATCACTGTTGAAGGAAGAAAGATTTCTCAGATACTTTCTTCTTCAGGACCTGGCTTCAGCTGTACTTTGAAACAGGATTTCACCTCTACCTCCTGCCTGTAGCCTACTTTACAATGAAGCAGAAGTGACACTGACGAGCTGTTTACAAATGTGAATGTGCTGTGAAGAAATACCTACAAAGAAGCCAAAATCAAGCGAAGAGATGTTAGCCTGAAAAAAATCAGCAAAGGAGTCAGCAATTTTTACATCATCTGAGAGAAAAGTTAATGTATCCTCTGACAGGAAGACTTAAGCAAACCTTAATTTCAATCAGCAGCTTGTTTCATAGGATTCCTAATGTCTTCAGCTCTTTTTTTTCCTCTGAGGAAGGAGGAATCATAAGAAGTCGCAGCGCCTAATTCAAGCCATAGGAAGATCAAATCCATTAGGTTGGTTGGTAAAGACCAACTGTCAATTGTTACTGAAGATCAACACATTTTCATGGGATTATCAATGTCTGTGATGTCCTCAAATCCTTTTTTTTTTTTTTTGCCAGAATTAAAAATTTACAAGATTCTCCAGGCAGCATCTAAAAATATTCAGAAATATCATTATATAAAATGATGTGTGCAGTGCTGATTCAGCAACGCAAAAGTCAATGCGGTTTTCCAATGTGTTGCCCTATGTCTACCAGATAGGCCTCTGTCAGTTACCATTTAAGTATGAAGTGTGCTGCTGTATTTATGTGCTTTGGATACCGTGGCCACCCCTCCCAGGCAGGATATCTGGCTCACTGACCTCTCAGGGCCCCCCAGGACAGGGTGAGGGGTAGTAGAGCCAGCCAGAGGCTCCAGGGGGCATGGTATGGATGGGCTACCAGGTGGGCTTTTGACTGATAGCTGCCCACACAAGCTCTGTGCTGTCATTAGGCTGCTGACCATGTGCCTTCTGGTGTGGCCCCTCCCCCAAACACACACGCACACACATACACAGAGACATGGTTTATTCTGACACAATCCACTGTGTCTTGTAGTGGGTCACTCTGTCATAGGAGATCAAGCAGGATCTGTCTTTCATAAACCCACGTTGGCTGGACCTGATCATCTGGTTGTTGCGTATGCGCTCACGGTATCACTCAAGATGATCTGCTTCGTGACCTTTCCCTGCACCAAGGACAGACATGTGTTCCATGGTTCCACCTTCTGGATAGGCATCACATTCACCAACTTCCAGTTACTTCAGACCTCCCTGGTTTGCCAGGACTGTGGGTAAATGATAGAAAGTATCTTGGTAGGCACTTTCAGCTGCTTCCTCAGGATGTTTGGGTGGATCTCATCTGGTCACATGAATCTGTGTGTGTCTAAGTGGTGAGGTAGGTTGCTGACTATTTCCCCCTGGATTATGAGGGCTTCACCCTGCTCCCTGTCTTCCAGCACAAGGAGCAGGGTACTCAGAGTAAACTAGCCTTGCTATTACAGGCTGAGACAAAGAAATTAAGTGCCTCAGCATTTTCCTCGTCCTTTGTCACTACATTTGCCTCCACATCCAATAGGGGATAGGTCAAACTCAGTGATCTCAGAGGTCTTTTCCAGCCTAGTTGATTCTGTAATTCTGTGGACAGTGATTCTCCTTTGTACTCCTTTAGTAGTTCATGTACTCACAGAAACATATTTTGTTGTCTTTTATGGCAGTAGCCAGATTAAGTTCTAAATGGGCTTTGGTCCTTCTAATTTTTTGGCCTGCATAAACTCACAACATCGTTGTAGTCCTCTTGACATGGCCGCCCCTTCTTCCAAAGGTCATCTCTCCCTACTTTTCCCCCAAGTTTCAGCCAAAGTTCTCTATTCAGCCAGGCCAGAATTCTTCCCTCTCAGCTTATCTTTCGGCCCATGGGTACGGCCTGTTCCTGAACCTCTAGGATTTCCTTCTTGAAGAATGTCCAGCCTTCCTGAATTTCTTTGCCCTTCAGGACTATCTCCCAAGGGACTCTGTTCACCTGCCGCATAAACAGGCCAAAGCCTGCTCTGTGGAAGTCCAAAGTATCAGTCCTGCTGACCCCTCTCCTTACTTCTCCAAGAATCAAAAACTATCATTTCATGATTGCTGTGTCCAAGGCAGCCTCGAACTTCATATCTTGCACCAATCTTTCTCTGTTCTGACAGGGTACCTTCCCTGGTTGGCTCCCTCACCAGCTGTGTCAAGAAGTTATCTTCTCAATCCATGGGGGATTGATTCTAAAGCCTCGTTATATGCTGTGTCTATCGGAGTGGGTCTGCTTCGGCATGAATTAGTCTCTTAGATTTGGAGGATTTTTAGTCCATGTTTTAGTAGGTTAGAGTGTTCACTGCCCTACCCACCTTGCCATGAGGCCTATGAGCCCTAGAGAAAGGACACACAGACCATCTAAGTATGGAAGAGATGAACAAAGAACCCTTTATTGAAAAAAGCCAGGGGTTTTTATACACTTCAGAGATGAGCTCGAATGCTCCAATGAGGGACAAAAGGTTTATCTGGTCAGAAGCCTATAGGGATAGTGGAATTCACATTTGATAGGAAAGAGGTTTCATATATCAAAGTCCTAGGACTTCTTCCCGCTCCTCAGCTCCCAGAGGGGCCTTCTGGGAAGAAGAAAGCAGCAGAGACAAGACAAAACAGACATTTTAAGCAGCAGTTTAAAGCATTTACATTATTTGGCTGGATCTTTTCCTCTGCCCATTTCTGGCAGGAATTTTTCCATGCCATAAATTCAGAATTGACTGCTACAATCTTCCACACACTCCAGGTACCTCCTAGACTGTCTCCTTTCTGATGTGTTGAATTTCCAGCAGACATCTGGCAAATAGGATCCACAAGTACAGGAGCCAGTAATTACAAGACTAATCCCTTCTGCTTAGAGGATATTTCATCTGTCTTTTCATCCTGGTTGGGTGGCCTGTAACAGATTCAAACTAAGATATTTGCCCTGTTAGTCTGGCCCCGATTCCTACAATAAACACTCAACACTATCATCACCATCATCAAACTCTAGACCATCAAAACATGCCCTAACATACAGGGCTATCCTACTACCTCTGCATACTTGCCTGTTCCTTCTGAGGAGTTTATAGCCATCCGCTCCAGCACACCAGCATTGTGAGTCATGCCAACATCTGCCCATGATGGAAACTATATCACAGTTTTCCTGCTGCACAGTGGCTTCTAGATCTTCCTGTTGGTTGCCCATGTTGCCTGCATTGGTGTAGATGCCCTTCAGTTGGCCTATTGATCCTGCCCCTCTGGGGGGAGAAGCCCCAATTCCTACATGACCATTCTCAGGCACTTCCATGGTTTCTAACCCATCAATAATCATTGTGTCTTTGCTTTGATCTCCATCCCCTACCTCCACTGAGATGGCAGACTGAAGGACCTTGTTAGCACACAATCTCTCAAACTTGGGTGTGCTGCCCTGAGGTACCCCTCTACCAAGCATACATGTATCCCCTTCTGCTTTCAAATCTATTTTAAAGCTCTTCCAGTAAATTCTGCTAACTCCTAAGCTAAAATCCTTTTCCTGCTTTGAGACAGTGGTAACCTGCCTGTCACCAGGAGGCTTGGTGTTGTACAAACTAACACATGATGGAAAAAACCAGTGACACCAGACTCAGAGATAGGTATTGATCTGCTGGCTTATCCTGTTTTCTCCCTCATTCACTGTGCCTGGAAGGACAGAGGAGAACAATACTTGTGCTCCTGATCCCTTAACCAATTGTCCCAAGGCCCTGCAAGTCTCTCTGTATTGCCCTAGGATTTCTTCTTGTTATTATTGATAACAACCTGATGGCCATAACAGGGCAGGAAGCTTTCTCTTCACATCTTTACCCTGGGCCTCAGGGAAGCAGCAAACTCCCCTAAGAAGTGGGTCCAGTCTGTATATCAGGTCTCGCTTCCCTTCAGAAAGAAGTCTACTTTGACCATGGCCCATCCATTATGGAAGCAGTTTTGAAGTAGGGCACAGGGCAACTTTACCTTGGGGACACCTCCAAGCTCAATGAACCACCATCATCCTTCTTAACCATTGCTATTGCTCAGCTCTGCTCGTAGAGCCTCCTACCTATTACATCAAGGCTTTCACTTCAATAGTAATGTTACTGAAAGTCCTCACAGAACTCAAAATTTCAGTTTTAGTCCGTACATGTTAGAGGAACAGCCTAAACCAACATAAGTATCATCTTGGTTTTCATTCTTTAAAATCTAAAAATACTTTTATTAGCAGAATGTTTCTGCTTCTGCTTGGTAGTATGTCAGCAGATTCATTCAGTCACATTCCCAAATCCACACTTGTTACTATCACTTCCAGCCTTAGCCATTGGCACAAAGGTGCAGAGTCTCACAGTTTCCCACAGATTGCTTCATCATGGACTGAATTACTAATCCCACTGTATGCTGAAAAACAGGAGTGTTCCTGATGGGTGCAAAGTCACTCCTTTGTGTCCTGCCTTGGTGTACTTCACCAAGGAAAGTTAACATGACTCATATATGCAAGGGCCAGAGAAACATGGAAACATCTGTAAACCAAAGTTTTGGTCAATTAAGGTTCAAAGATAAACATTATCATGAGTGTAAACATAAGGCTGTATTCAAATTACAGCCTCTTCTGAGAAATCTTCATTCAATCAGTGATGAGGAAAATGTCAGAGCACAGGTACTGAATCAAAAACAGAGACTATAATATTCAAGGCTGAAATGTTTATCAGAGTCATCTATAAATTTTGAAGCAGTATGCAACAGAAAACAAAATCTGAACAGAGAAAAAGAGATTAATGGACTACAATTTTGATGACAGATTTTGCAGAATTTGGACTTAATTGAAAGAGGCTACTCTATCTTTTTATTGGAGATTTTGAACAACATCAACATAATGCAAAACCACTGTTACTGGATATGTCTCTTCCTGATAGATAAACACAAGGATTTGTGTAATTTTTTTAAAACCCTTAAAAGACAGCAAGTGTAAAGGAACAACTATAAAATATTTATTGAATATACCCAGAAAATAGGTTTCCCAGCATCATGCAGTAATGATTATTCTTTGTGACATGATATTCATTGGAGGACCTAAATACCAGGGGAACATACAAGCTGTTTTGATAAAAATGTAATGGCTTGGGAAGAAAGAGAAGGAAGCATAAACCAAGCGGCACAAGTTTCTACAAGATGAAAAAATCTGTACAGTAGTGTAACTCCTCAGGCTTAAATATAAGATTCTATGTACACAGGACAATGAAAATCATGTTTGGGTGTTCATAAATTCTGCAGACTGTAGGCTACTTTGCCTTTGAACGTGTGCAAAAATTAATGGTGATCTTTCAATACAGAGGTCAAACCAATCATAAATGAAATATTCATTTGCCACTGAACAATAAAGGAAAGGGGACTCATACATTCTTTGCCATGGAGATATTGAAAAATCAAGCTCATACAGTTTGTTTTCCGCTAAACGTAGTGTTTTCGGCCTCTCACTTTGCAAGTTATTTGTACTCACACAATAATATATTGCATACAAGATAAAGATACATGTGTGTATCAGTTCTTGCTTAATGCTTTTCAGGAACAGCATCTAAGTAACTTTATAACCTACTTACGGGAGGAAGATGGAGGCACAGTCAGGGATGTTTACTTTCCCATGGGGCCTCTGCCTATTGACTGCATATCTAAGAACACAAACTAGGCACCCCAAAGTTCATTTGGGGGTTATATCAGTTCTTTCTCACAATGTTGAAAAAAATTATGACCAAAATACAGAAATCATAACTTCAAATTATCACAGCAAAGAGCCATGATCTTAACACTGGGAAGAGGTTTAAGATGATTCTTTCCTTTCATGGCCAACTTTGGAAAATTAGGCTTATATTCTTGATTGTGTCTCTATGCTTTCTTCCTCAGGCATAGTAGACATAAAAAATATTATTTTTTTCAGATGAAAGTGAATGTGCTAGTGCCAACCTTACTGCAGTTACTAAGGCAACAAGGAGAACACACATACAAAATGCACAAGCCAGATAAAATCAGCTCCTGTTTATGCATGAGTTGTGACTAGCAGCATTGGCAAAGATTTTAAAAACAGACTACTGGCACTAGAATATTAAACAGAGAGCATTAATTTTACTTTTTCTTCTGCTGTACACACCACATTTTACTTATGTCCTTCTGACTTCACTCCCTAGCAGAAAATTGTTCTAGCTTAAGTATGGAAGTTATTATCATTCCTTCCTTCAGATTCAGGCATCCAAATAAATGAAACTTCAACAGTGCTTAGAATCAAGCAGCTTCTAGGTTCCAAGGCTAATAGAACAATTGGGATTAAAAGTGCTAAGAACATTCTTAACTATCTGGAATAATGTAGGCAAAATATCATGTCATTTTTATGTGAAGCAATTTGATGGTGAAAATATAATATTGAGTCTTACATTGGACCTAATCAAGGCATTATATCAAATCTTTATAAAACTAATCATTGGAAAACAATTCGCAGTTCATTCACTCTATCAATAACACTTTAGTCACAGCAGTTGCAGCTCTGCTGTACACAACACGCTAATTGTATTCCTCGGTCTTTATGGTGAGAGATGTGCTAATGGATTTAAGCGTGTCATTACAACAGAAAAATTCCTCACAAGAAACAAAAGCTCACAAACAAACTACGCTCTCCAGCTAAATCGTAGTTGTGCCACGCGAGCACACACACAGCCACTTCGCTTTCTTTCTGAGAGCTTGCATGGGAGATGAGCAATATCCATTGTTAGCAAAAAACATGATGTAGAGAAATGTTTCATCCTCCACAAGATTAAGTGCTTGCACAATGGAAATAGCACTGTAATTTGACAGCCTAGCATAAACCAAGTCATACATTCATTATGCTTTCTACAAGAGTCCCTGTTAATCAGTAGTCTATAATCACTAATTCATCAAATATGCTGATTTTGGTGTAATTCACAGTACATGACAAGGATTAATAACGTTTAAACCAGGCATTAATGTAGAAAGTTACAGGTACATCTTCCAAATATAGGTGGGCTTAACAAATTGCCTAAATCCACAATATTTTATTTTTATATATTTCATTTTAAAAGTAACGTGCTGTCTATAGGAGCACAATGAGCATTTTGTTATATATAAAGTAATTTCTAATTGCTCTTCATAAAAACATATCAAATCCTCAAAGTTTTCAGTAAATTCTATATGTATAGTTCTCTGATTTATTTTTGAAATTGTTATCAGACAAATTACATGATTTATATGCCATGGAATTAATAAAGTTAGTAGTAAAATAATGTGTTAATCAGAACCAGTTCATCCATGTATAGCTGTACTTCTACAAAACCATATTACACTGGAACACTTTGCATCAAAAATGCTATGAAACACTGCTGCCATCTACACAAATTAGTAGTAAATAAATTCAGTGTCTGTTGCCTTTTCATTTTGCAGTAATATTTTAGGCAGCAGCTTTAGGAGCCTTACTACTGTGATAATTATGCAGTTTATTAGTTTATTGCAACTTCCTACTTTTTGTTTTTCCTTTCTGTGTGTATTTTCTCAAAGGCATGGCTTTTTCCTCTGATATGGCTCTGTAGCAAAAGTGAGTGTTGTTGAAATTAATAAAAGAAGGCATTTTTGAACACTATGAAAACATGCAGGAGATTATTTTAAGTAGTATTTAGAAAAATTCTGTTTAAGCATAAGAAAACAACTCCTCAGAAGACTTATTTCCACTCACCCATATTTCACTACCTTACCTAACTTTCTGAATATATCTTATATTTACTCTATTCTGAAAGGTTACATTTGTCTCAGGCTCAAATTAATTCTCTCCACAAAAATCTTAATTCTTCTGCCCAACCCCCCCATGAAAAGCTTATCCTTCATTAAAAGGAAAAAAAAAAAAGTCAAAATAAAGAAATGGCTCATATAGTGCTGAACCACAGCCAATTTTTCTATGTCAGCAGAAATCTGTCTTAATTCATACAAATATTTCCTTTCTATCATGAATATATCTAAGGCTTAGGGTTTTTTTTTTTTTCCTTATAAAAACTAATTATTCTAGCCTTTTGAGTTATCAGAGAGAAATTATTAGAGGAAAAAATAACATATAACAAAAATTAAAAGAAAGCATTTATGTACATTTTAAGGGTGAAAGAAGCAAACACTATACCTTTTTCAAATATGGGTCCTTGCAAGGATTCCTTATGCCTCAAAATACAGCTCTGTTTACTAAACTTCTCTTTAAATTCTTATGCAGGCTTTCATCTGCTTTTTCACAATACAGTTCATGGCAATTTCTATAGCAATTTTATCTTGAGAACTTTACATGTATTCTGCCGTTTACATAAGAATACATGAAGAGTAACTCAGAGAGATGCCACCATAGAACTTCAGTGCAGACACATGGACGTCTTCCAAAATGTTCAGTAGACAATCACTTAAACCATGCAAAACAAGAAGAAAGCGAAAAAGCTAGGCACGTCACTCAACAGAACATGGCACAGAGATTACCAGCCATCCTAGACTACATAAAAATCCCAGTATCTGCTCTTTCCCCAAATACACCCTTTAGGCTTTTGGGTGTTTTGCCTTTTTAAAAGAGACTGAATTGCTAATGATTATTGACTCAAATATATGACCACCTGCAGTGACCACCCAGGTGCTGTAAGAGACTGGACTATTGGTGCGGTGCTGATGGCTCAGTCAGCCATGTGCTTTGCTGACTATGTACGGAGTGGCAACCCTGGCCAGGGGCTGAAGGTGTACACATCCAACATCTTATGCTACAAACTGGGTGTTAAGCAAGACAAGAAAAGAGGCAAACCCTGTTCGGTGGGTAGTGTTTCTTCTCCTGACACAGATGACTCAGATGTGATCACTCCGTAGAATATTCACACCCAGTCTGATGGTTTTCATCTCTTGTTGATGAGCTATAACGGGCTTTAATGGACTCAGCTGCACTGACACGGGACACAGCTGCAACATGTTAGAAGGTAAGACTCCCGAAGTATCCTGTGACTCACATTGTTACATCACCCAATGTAAAACACCCCACCCCAGGGGAAGTACTAGAGGCAGTTCCACCTGAATCTGAGTGTATATAACTCTGACTTTTGGGGCTTCACTTTTCACTCTGGGTTTCCATCATTGCCTTGATGGATCCAGACTATGATCATCAAACAATGGAATTACAACAACCAAGTTGTTGGATCCAGTGAGTGTCCTGTGGGTCCCTTCAGTCACATAGAGGATCCATAGCCCTGCTCTGACTGCCTATACCAGTAACTGTGGCATTGCTCCAGCACTGTGCAAGCATCTGCCTGTATTGAATCCTGGCTATCCATTGTTTCCTGCCGGTGTTGACTCTGTTTCTGCCAGGTTTTCCAGATGTGAGGGAGGCCAACTACGTAGAAGGGTGGCCACCTTGTCTCTGTCCTGTGGCCAGCAGTGATTTTTTTGGGTGGAGGAGGCTGGCTGCCATCTTGATTTGGGCTGGTGGGCAGGTCCTGGGAAGTTTCTCCTCATTGGCTGGTTTAACACAGTTTTATACGTCCTATTATTAACAGTTTTTATTTTGCAAAGAGTTATATTCCACTTACATCCATTCATATTTGGTCTCTGTCTCTCCATACTGGAGAAGCCAGGGATATTGAATGCAAGTAAAGAGATTTCTGTCTGAAGTCTCTGCCCCTCCAAAGTGTTGAATCAAGACACCAGTGCAACACACACCTGAAGTGGGTGTGTGCAACTGCATATCCCAGAAGCACTAGACAGCTGTTGGTGCTGTGTTCAGCCTAAGTATACAGCCCTCCCACTTAGAGACAAATCAAAATTACTCAAGTTTAATACCACTAGATTGTGGTATTTGTGCCCTACTGTTAGTCTCATGCCCCTGAAATAGCCTTAATGGGATATGTTTCTGTCAACCCATCACTATACAAAGCTGTTTTCACTAGAACAGCATTTCTGAGAATCTGTGCTAACTAGGAAAGTGGTTTTACTTTAGGGTTCAAAAGCTTTGACACCTGCACCCAGCTCTGCTATCAGCTTCCCAGGTAATATTACACATATTGCTTTATCACTATTTCTTTTATTTGGGAAATAAGAAACTAATTGGATTTTCTGTGAATAGCATGTAATAAAATATGAAGCATAATCTTTGAGTTTAAGGTGCTACAGGCACTAACAATTAGTAGATGTTCCTGTGAAGTGGGATATTGACAGAAAAACGGAATTATGAAGTTAATCATACAGTTTTCACTTAAGCAAATGATCCCTTAAGTTTCATACTCAACAAAACATGAAGTTGATAAAAATATACCCAAAATTCAGTATAATTTACTAAGCAGTGCTAAAATATGCAGAATACAGCTCAGAGTGAGATACAACCTGTAAATAACTCATTGTAGAAAGACCCTGACTTTAATGTGTTCATTTCATTGTATATTCTTTTCACTAATTAATCTTTTACTCAGTTTTACTGTAATCTTGGGAAATACAACACTTAAGAGGTAAACAAGGGAAACAGGATTAGACATAAACTTTCAAGCAAAGAAAAAAAAAAAGAAAAAAAGAGGCAACTTCCAAGTAAAGGAATAATAAATTAGACAAAACAATTGTTTTTATTGTATGCTCAACTTTTTAGGCAATATAAGTGCTATGCATTTGTTTGACAAATACGTATTTTATTTTAGGTCATAAAAACAATTACAATGATATTTCCTTCCATCTATATTGCATGGCTTACCATGGTATGCATGACTAATCAATCAAAAGTAACTTCTGTAAACAAAACACCTTTCCTGAACAGGGTAAAAATCAGTTCAGTTTATAAGTGAAATAATTTTTAATACCAATTACCAGTTGCCATGGTAATAACAAAGACTAAAGAAATATGTTTTACTTGTTTGGCATAGACAATGAGCTTCCTAGAAAGGTACACAGTGAGAAAGTGAAATGTCTGTAGGAAGACAATATCAAGGTCAGATTCTCATTCTTCTGGAACTTACACACTGCCATTGAAGTTGCAGGCTGACACTTAATTAAGCTTGGCTGAGTCCTTTTCTTTTTTTCTTTTTTTAGGCTAATAATTGGGAATTTTTATTACAGGGGAAAATTTCTTCCACAGTAGTTAGAGGGGAAATATTTTGAAATCATGTGATTTTCCTTGCAGATAAAACTTTTTTTTAAAAATGCATCCATGATGACTTAAATACAATCATTCCAAAGGCTTCAGAAGTTCTGCTGAAATACTTGTATACAGGCTTAATAAGCTTTTAAGGAAAAGTTTTGCTTGGCCAGAAATAGTTATCTTTCATTTAGCTGCAAGCTTTGAGAATGTAAATCGTGAGTCTTTCATTATAAAAGGTGTTAGAATTGTATGCATACAGATGTTTGTTTTAAAACCCCTCAAGATTCAAGAAAACAGTTATAAGAATTTTAGAAACACATGTAAACTTGTCAGTGGAAGTGAGGTCCAAAGAGTCAGAAGTCTTCCTCTAAATGAATTCACATCAACTGCTTTCATTCCTAAAGAAAAATTTGTAGAAACAGTGTTCACACCTGTGAAACACACAAGTTACCCACAAACACTAGCACTGTACCATAAAACAAGAATAACTTTAGAGGAGAACACAGCATGACATTAAGAAATCATATCTAAGCAATATCTCTAAATAATATATAAAACCAGTATATTCTTCAACATCAAGAGGCGAAGACCTTTTTTTCAGAAGAGCATGCTCCAAGCAGTTCTTCAAAACAAGTGATCAGAACCCTAGGAAATGAGTGGCACATATCTGCCAGTCTCAAACATAACCTAAATAGGTTAAATGTGAAAGAACTATTCAAAGGCTATAAATTAATGCAATTACAGTGGCAGGAAGAGTCTATAAGATTAAAAATTATTTGAAAATATTTCCATATCTATCCCATTGAAAACAAATTTCTATCCAGACAACACATGCAAATTGACAAAAAGACAAAATTGCAAATGCGGTTACAACTATATATATTCACATTGACCCTCCCTTGCCTAACAGTAGCTTAAATGTAGCTTGCACATTTAAGTGGACTACAAATAAAGAAAACATTTGAGGGAGTCAAATGCGAGGGGGTTTTGTGAGGCAGTGGAGCTAAATGGGAAACTCATCCACTAGAACTGCATCTCTGATAGTGGTGAAGTTGGTAATCTGGAGAACTAGAGCTTTGCCACAAATGTGTATGTGTTTCGTTTGGGGTGGTGAAAATATTTTTAAAACTATTGTGTTAGCTGTTGCCAAAGTAGACTCCTAAGTAACTACTGCTTAAGTGAAACTTAGGAGTCCTTTACAATCTAGAACCGTGAACTAGAGCAACCCCAGAAAGTCAAAGACATCAATGCAAGCTTAGCATAATTTCCCAGTATCCAATTCAGTGATACTCAGGACTGAAAAGTGCTCTGTAGGCCCAAGATTTTTATCAGTTTCTTCCACTGATGAACCACCAGAAACTGCCATTCTAAATTATATTGACACAATGATGAAACCAGAATTTTACACACACTAAGTAACAGTGCACCTACTATTTCTAGTAAGCTCTGCCCACTACTACCTTTCATTACCCACTGTCTGGTTCAAGCCCTTTTCTCTTCTCTAATAGCCTACTTCACTTCATGTGCTCAGCCTTTTCTCAGTGGCTACATCCCAAACGGGAGCTGCTAGTCACCCTTCCGAAATACAGACTGCCAGCTGCACAGCCCTCACGGTATCTGGAATTGCCTCTTGCATGCACATACCGTGCTCAGGGCTCTTCTCAGAAACAGGGCAGAACTTGGCCCTGGCAACCCTAAGGGGAACTGACAGGTAGATAAGTACCCAAGTTCCCTTTTTAATATAAATACAGGCTTGGAATTTGAGTCATAGGTCATACAGTGATTCATTGCATTAAGGTATTTGCTACCAAATACTTCACTTAATCATGGTGAGTAAGATTCTACACATGCTTCATACGCATTCTACACAAGTTTATACAATCAATGAAATTCCCATTGCCACATTTTTCAAAGGCCCAAGATTGTAACTATTACACTAGAGCTAGAGATAACTTTTCCACCACTTTTTCTTGATCTCTGTATTGTGCTCATGCATTCTGTACTCTGGTGAGAGCTAGAAATTCCACCAGCACCAGTTATATTCAGATTTTCTTTCCACCATATAAACTGCACAGCCAGCAGCATAAAGTCTCATGCTTTTAACACATTACTGCTTGCCACTGCAGTAATACTGGGCAAACATTTCAATTACCTGATGAGACACCAGAGCAATACTGAAAAGATTATTATACCAATAATGTGAATTTCGTTTTTAATTTATATGTAACCAATATACTAGAAGTTAATTTTCAGAGAAAACAATAATATTTAATAATTTTTACTTCTCATTTTAATTAAATCACTATTTTTTTATGGATCTCTAATAAAACTTAATTATGTTTCATTATTTTTACTCAAGGTTTCCAATAGAATAACATGGAAATGATCAGTTGCAATATCTAAGCCTAAGCACATCAATGAGCAGGACAGGGAAGTTTCAGAAAGAGCCTTTAACACAGGTGAGAAATTCCATTGTTTGTGAGAACCTAAAGAAGAGGAACTGGCTCTTTCTTGCTTCAACAGACAACAATTAAGATTGTCCAAAAAAAGAAGAACAGGTAACAAAGTGAGAGATGAGAAAATTAAGAAAGAATAGAAGAAAGAAGCTTTTTAACAAAAAAAAAGAGGAGGGAAAACAACTAGGTGCCCAGAACAGTAATGAAATGCCTAGTAGAAGAGTAATGAAAATCTCAGCCTGTAATTGTGTGAGAATTGCAAAGATTAAATAGAGGTGAAACAGAAAAATAGACTTTAATCTGGCCAGTTCACTGTGAACAGGAAGATAAAATAATTTTTTCCCTTGCAACATCTTTTATTTTCTTCAACTGTTAAGGCTCCTTCAATGTTCTTTAGTCTAAACAAACCATGTGTTTCCTGTCTTTCTGCATAAGAAATTATTGCTGCTCTCTTCAGCAGTATCTCCAAGTAGTCAGTTGTTTGTTTTTTTTGTTTTTTTTTTCAAAAGTGAGATTGCCAAAACCCCTTGCAACACAACTTCTTTAGTTGTCACCTAAAATACAGGATAGGCAACACCCCTAGAAATTACTCACACCTCTGACCTACTGAGTCTTGAAAAAAATATGAAGGTGAGGTTCAACATGTTCACTCTGGTACACAAATATTGGGTTCATTTTGCTGAGCATTACATGGCCAAATATGTTATTCATTTCCTTGCTGGTAAGCCCTGCCTTTCACCTTGCAGAGGATACATCAGAAAAGGACAGCCAAAGGACATTCAAAAGGAAAAGCAGGTTGTAGCCTTTCCCTCCCATTTTCTCTAGAATCTCTCACAGCTTTTCTCAGAAAGTTTCATTAAACAGAATGTAGTTCAGTAATCAGGTGCTTTCCTCACATGATATGTCTGGCATTAATATTTCATAGAACAACAAATTTGGACTATTTATTTATATCCTATGGTTCCTGACCACTGAAGATTTTGACACAAGAAGAATAAAACATTATTGTAATACTGTAACTTAATCCATTTTTTGCTGTACTGATGATTAACTAACTGTATTACATTTTAATCACAGCAAGAAAATGCATGTAAAATTAGAGTCTGTAAAAAAAATATTTTTATCTCTGCTTTGTATATATATCATCAGAGGACTGGATCCTACTCTAGGTAGCACCTTCTGCACATCACATGTGCTATTCTCTAACCAGAAAGACCAGATTCTTTACAGATCATTTTTCTTAGCTGTACAGTGGGACTATATTCCACAGTCATCCTCAAGGAGCACTTGAGATACAGAGATTAAAATAAGTACATGTACAATTGCAATCAAGTAAAATGCCTATGACAGAACTAATGAAAAAAAAGTAAAGATGTGCCATTGTGAAGTCTATGTTTCACACATGTATGTTTTTTTGTGAACTTCTTCCAACTATTTCTAAGGATACACATATGGCCTTTACATACAACATAGGCTGACATGGAAAATCTTATACTCAAATCAATACTGCTGAGTTTATACAAGCCCAGAAACAGCTTTAAATGATTAGAAGAGCTACTAAGATATTAAGGCTACAAAATAAAGTATTTTTCATTCTTTATAAACCCTTCCTAAATTGTAAGGAAAAAAAAAATGCAGTTTTTATAAGTGCTACAAAGCCTGTGATGGATACATTAAGAAAAGCAAGAAAATTTGGAGTAATTTAATTCAGATTCTGAGCTACTACTACTGCCCAACTATTGGAAAAACAATATCTCACTATGCTAGTATCCAATCAGGATTAGAGTAGCCTATGTCTTCCATTCAAGTTGTACTAAAGGATATACAGACTGATTTTGCATCCCTATTTTTATATTCCTCTATTTTATATTCCTTAAAGTGTGTGTGAGAAAACTTCATATTTTATAAATGGTTTATTACAATAATAATTATCATGAGCAGAAAAATACATGTTATTGGCTATGAAAAACATGCGCTTGCTGTCAGTTCGTTAGTTCATATTCTGTATAAGTCCTCAAAGAGAGCAATGTTACAGGATTTCTGATCAGCTCTTCACAGGATTTTGGAAATTGTAACAGTTCCACTGAGGCCTGTCTGATTACTCCAGCTAACATAGGGGCTATAAAACATCTTCCTATGCACGCCAGCTACAACTAGTTATTAGAACAAGTCATGAGCTGAGTGATTTCAGCACAAGGAGAAAAAGGAACTAGACCAGACACAGTCTGAAAAGTAAATCATTAACAGAAGCACTCTGTAGGTGAGAGTTTCATTCTGTGACTAGCTGAATCTGATTCTTAAAATCAACACAGCAGAACAGAGGGTGTTGTACCAATGACTCTGTTTACTTTCATTACAATCGCACTTATTCAATACATGATTAATGACTAAGTATACAGTGAATCTATAAAGCCCAAGGACATATGGTACCTACAGGTGTTTGCTTCATTGTTGCTTTGGAGCCTAATGTACTTGGTACCAGTTTGATTGGATGGTTTCTCTCAAATCTCCAAAACAGAATAAGAATTATATATATGCATTTAGTTTACTGAACTATTACTTTTAGTCTAGGAAAGAAACTATTGTCATCTCAACAGAACTTGAAGACTCGTATCAAAATGTACTGTGGAGACTATGTGAGTATAATGATCTGTTCTCTGAAATCTTTCAAAACTTTTCATTCCTTTCAAGTTGTCAGCACATATGTTGGGATCCATTTCCTTCCATTGGTATAAATTAATCACAAGTGAAGTTAATTTATTTGTAATTTCAGTCTAATCCTAGTGTTACAATATATATCAAGTATCTGAAATGAAAACTAAAATAAAAAGAATTATCAGTTCCTGTCTCATAATTTTAGACCTTTCAAGTAAAAAATAATTCAAGCCTCCTTCTGAGGCTCTCTTTGTGGGTTTGTTATACACTTAACTGCTGCACTAGAAACTAAATCACATGCTATCACCTAGCTGCATTAAAAACAAAAATGTGAATTTCTCAGAAGACACCTATTCCTGGCACTGTTTTGCAGAGTTTATAATTTCACACTATCATTGGAAACTGCATAAAATAACTGAATAGATTTATCATTTATAAACATTTAGTTTTGTTCACAATGTGAAAAATAATTTAAAGCAAAAAAATGCTACCTCTGCAAGGGACATAGCACATAACATGTATCAATTATTTTTTCCCCATTGAAAATTGCAGCAGTATATTAAATGGTTTCATTAGTGTTCTTTAAGAAAAGTTTATAGTGCCATTTTAAATGTCCATTCTGCAAGCTACTAGAGTTATGATTTTGTGATAACAAAATATGGCATACTAATAACTATGTTCACTAAGGACTTTCTTTTAATCATTATTAGTAGGAATAATTATTCATTCTTCTCAAACACTTTTTGAATGTACATTCCCAAAAAAAACTTAGAAATCAATATAGAATTTTCTAAAGTATAAACATTTTTTCTTACTTATTTTAATTGAAAGTATAGTTGGCTAATTACTCCAATCTTGCCAGTAAAGTATTTCTTCTGATAAAATTACATTGCATATATTTGCTTTTCTAAAGTAATAGTTATTGAATGCGGATTGGTTTTGATGTATTTGGTTTTCCGCAGTTCAGGATTTTGCATCCTTTACTAGACCAGTGAAGAAATAAAAAGGGATTTTTCTTTTTTTGTTTCTTTTTTCCCTCTCTTTCAATTACAGTGACTCTGTAATCTATTCCTGATAATTAAATGAAGACAGAAAGAATAAATCTACCTGAAAAAGGCAGTAGAATAGTTTCAGCTGAAGATGTCAAGAAATTCACTTTCTTTTCTCCTACTGATTAATTGAGACCAATTGTATTTAAATAACTGACACTGTATCTGCATATAGTGTGTTGTCTCACATTAACAGTAGCATATTATAAAATAACTTACAGAAGAAATTATTTTGCTTTTAACTAATTAAAATTGGCAATTACTGTATTTGTAATAATAATGCAATATTTGGCAGTATTATAAAGAAAATCTAATATATTAGACAATAATCCTTAACTGTGGCAGATGTTTACAACAGCTATGTAGGCTTTGTTTAATGTAATTGTTACACATCAGTCGGCCTTTAGGACTCCTTGAGCAGAGGGGACACTTAAGTTCCTAATACCGATCCTCTGAATTGCACCAAAATACTCCAGAATAAATGATGTTAATCCTATCTCTTCATTCTCTCTTCTTCTAAACATAGAAAGGCACAGTGATTCGCCCTTTGTTTTTTTCATAATCACAGAAGTAAGAAAGCAGAGAAGCAACTGGAGACAATGGGGTGCATATCAGTCTCAGGATAGACAGGAAAACCTGATTACAGGCTTTCTCTGATGGATTCACGGGTTGAGTAGATTTTTATTCTTTATTCCCATTTCCATGCATTGTGGGATGGAAAGGGGGTTTCATGAACTAGATCACTGGATCCTAATCAGTGGAGCAGACTACCCTGTTGAGGTACTCAGACAGAATGGGGACATGCAGAGACCGTGTAAACATTCTCCCCTGGGTGCCTGCTGGTTCTTTCAGATAAAGTCAGTCTTGGAGCAGTGGCAGTTTTCTCAGAAGAGACTCAACAACAAAATAGCAGAAAAATCTCTCTAGCAAATCTCAAACAAGAAAACAGGACTTACACAGGACTGAGTGTTGAGGCTGTCATATTAAAAAAGTCTTAAAAGCACACTTTAGACTTAAAAATATTTTTCAACGAATCCCAAAACACTGATGTACTATTAATTCAAAAGCATAAGAAACATGAAAAAGAGAATGGAAACATTACTTTCAAAATGTGCTTGGTTCTTTAAGATGACCTCCATTATATTTTATGCTCCCCATATTAGTAATTACATATTTAATCCATGAACAACTGGATAGAATGGAGTCCCGCAAGATCAAGAATGAGATTTACAAACTGTTAACAGCAGCATTCCTTCCAGATTCAGCAATCCAGGGCATCATCATTATCAGAGATTACATAGAGAAAATGGCTCCCCACAGTACCACAGGTATAACTATAAGAAATTAGACAAGATGAAATCTGTGACCTCTATGAACTACACATTCAGGGAGAGATGAGAGGTTTCAGAGAAAGAATTTTCTATGTTTAGAAGTATCCCTTCCACTACTGTAATACATATTTTTCAAATTAAATGTAGCACATACAATAAACTCACAGCAAATCAAAATACTCATGAAATTTTTATTTATTACAGTTGCACACAAAGGATATCTTTTCCAAAGTATATCTGGCTCGTAGCATGTAGCAAGCTAATAAAGCAAGCATTTTATTTTAGTAGACATTCCCTATGGGAAACATTCAGACTAAGGAGTCTGACTTTGACTTTGTTATCAGCAGAATGACTTACTGAACAAATATTATTAGAAGGCTGTTCATACTTCAGATTGCTTTTTCCATCATTAGACTGAATTGCCTGAACTTTACACATCATAAATTGATAAAAGCAGCCTCAGATTTTACTGATACTGTTGTTAAAAGTGCTTATGGCTTTGGTTAGGAAAAGCTGTAACTTTCTTGTTCTCATACAGAAGGAGGGTAAATTGCAAGTGTCATTTTTTAAAACTCATAAATTTTTCAGTCTCTTTCGAATTTTTTTTTGTTGATTTTATTCATTCTACCAACACCACACACACCTGTCTGCATTCTTTCTGCACAGCTGATTGTGAAATTAGTTCCTTAAAGGAGAGTTAAATGAACACCTGCAAACAGAGATATGTAGAAAGTGCTTACCTGGGCTACCTCTGTGGAAATAGATCTGTGTTTTTGTAGATGAGGGTATCCTGCCATCAGAAAGAGGATTAAAGTCCTGAAATTCAAAAATAACTGAATCACCCATGGAGATTTGTTTGCCTTAGCCTGCTTTTCTCATCTTACAAAATGAGTCCTGTTACTCCTGAATCACAGTTTAGTTTACTTACATGGGTGGGGTGGAGAACATTGTATTTAGAGAAATGATATTCAGTGAGAACACTCTCAACTCTTCTTCTGACATCACCAAAACAACCACAATGCAACTTTCACTACTGTGATTAGTTTTAGTTTTCCCATGAAGTGTAAATCCTGTTCATCCCTATAGTGACTTAAGCTATGTGGAAGAAAAGACACGAGAGCATACTATTAATTTCCCTATACTTCCCAGAGCTTAGGGAAGAAAAAGATGTTGTACAAGTAAGACAGAAACAGCCATAGACTCAAACTTGACCATCCTAATGTCAGACAGGTTGCTCTAGGTTCTTTCAGATATTCCACCCAGAGAGGTTGTAATGTATAATAACACGTGATTTTATACAGGTTTTTCTAGTAGATTAGTACAAAATATACTGAAAACATAACACAAATGTAATACTGATGAGATCCACATTACTGCTTTATATGACAGGCTCACTGCTGCAATGGTGGACATCACAGGAAAAGAATACGTGGGTTTGAGTCAACTCAAGCCCTTTGCCCTCTTCAAAATTATTTTGCCACCTGTTTAGTATTTATACTCTGTTTTGGGCTTATAAAGTTGGATACAAACATTTACATTGTCAGTTCATCCTCTCAAATATTGATAGCTACACTCAATCTGCTTTGTGTTGAGATAAAATCAGCTCTCTTTGCAACAGCTGTAGTCAGTCACATCCTGCATTGTTCCCTGAGCTCCATGGGCACAGTGCCCCTGGCTCAGCTCCACTGAACCTTCTTTGTTACAGGGGTCAGTCACAGCTGACTTCAGTGGAAATGAATGAAGTGAAATAGCAGTATATGTAACTCCACTCAAGTGTTTAATCAACCCTAAAAATGCCTTGCTTCAAAACAGGACAGTAGAAATTCTCTAGCCAAAAATAATGAAAAAGAACAATCTGTTCACATGTAGTTGCCTGGTCCCTGATCAAAATTCAATCAGTTGTAATTTCATTCAGTTATCAAATGCCTCAACTTCTCTGCTCCCTCAGTTTGTACAGTCATGAACACTGCTGCTAGGTATGCATTAACTAAGCACATTTTGGGAGGGAAATCCTGTCTGTTTTTTTGGTGGAAGTATGATTTTACACCCTGGGCCCTGGGTTCTGGAAGTAGAACCCCAATTTTTTCCAATGTGAGTGCTATTTTGACTTATTTCCTCAATTTTGTGAGGTATTTTGAGCAAAAGACGGTTGCAAACACAGATGCTTCCAAGCATGACCAGATTGTAGCAAATCTTTGCAAAACAAAATGCCTACCACAGTTTTCAGGTTTATGTCTTGGTACAGGAGATTATTGTAAGCATTCAGTCCTGCTCAACAACTTAAAACTACAACCCCTTTCCCTCTCCCCATGAAGAGCATTTGACTGGTCATTCGCTCAGAAAAACAAACCATTTCCAATTTCTGCATTGCTTTAAAAGCAGTTTTTTTCCTCCTCACCGGCTGTGTAGCTTCTTGTGACCACAGGACAGTAGTGCTCATTACCTGGTGTGCAAATGCCAATTCACACACCAAGGCAAGGTATTTCTATTTTTTCACTCTAGTTTGTGCCAAGCAGGGAGATGGATGGTAACCCACAAAAGACCAGCTGCCCTATCATCAAAACTTTATGTTATTTATACATTTTCACAAACAAAGGCATCACCATTCACTGGTTACAAATTACATAATTTTTTTGTTAATTACTAGTCAAAATCCAATTTGCTAGCTATACCTCTTGCTTCTCATGATAATTAATCTGCATGTACAGTTCTTACTTACATTTGAGTCTGGGGTCCATTTTGAGTAGGTGGTCAATGAGTTGGTAGTCATGAATTCCCTCAAAGGAATTACCTTCCCTCCAGTTACTGCCCAGTTCTGCTGATGTCACTCCTCGTGGCTCTCATCCAGACGGCCCATTAATCTTGGGATTGTCTTTACTTTTCCTTAAAATAAAAGATTATCCAGGCATGAAAGATTGGAATGCTACAGATTAATAGCTAAAAAAAACCCCAAAAAACATGCAAGTTTGGTTCAAATCCTGAGGCACTCAAATCTTGCAGGGCACGATAGAAGTGCCACCTGCCATCACAGCACTAAGGACCTGTCCTTCATGACAGGTCTGTGCATTATCTGCACAGCACTTACTTCAGAGAGGCACAGACAGCACTGCACATCCTGCCTCCACTGAACTGTCTACAATAAATTTCCTTGACTGTGCCTTCCAAATATTGCATAAAACTCTCAAATTATTTGCTACTGGATCAAAAAAAAAAAAAAAAGCGCAAACTAAAGATGTTACAAGCCACAGAAAAGCAAGTGCTAGGCTATCGCTGTGTAATCACGTTGAATTCAGAACCAAAATTATCAGAATTCATCTCCAAAGATTTGGCCCAGACCTGCTTGAGCCCATATTTCAAAAATTCACTGAAAACTGGTGGAATAAGTTTAATAAGCAATGAACAGCTAAACTTTCTGAAATTCAGTACATAGAGTGAAACAGGGATGCTCCTGCAGGCTAATCAAAAACTATGGAAGAGATTACAGGAAAAAACTGACATGCGTTATGAAGGGATAAACCTTCCTAAAGGTCAGACTGTGAAAACATTGCAAAGTAGCAAAGTACTTTCTCCAAGGTACAAGATGTTGCAACAATGACTCGGTAATGTATGCCAGCAGTTAGACATCAGTGGCAAGGCAGAAATTCCTTCTGGAGACCCTGGTAGCCTGTATGCTGTAAATTCTGCATCTCAGCTCAGAGAACTGATATATATTGGCAGAATGCTTAATTTGCTGAGAAACCGCTCTGAAAGTCCAAATACAAGGTACATTGAAAATCCTTATCGAAAATGTCTTCCGTGAGATGGAAGGTGAAGCCCAGTATAATGTGTACACTGTAAGACAATTTTAACTGGATTTTGTTTAAAAGCAAAACAACAACAACAAAAAAGGATGAGAATTCTTCCCCATAACAGACTTCTACTAAAAAGAAAAAAAAAAATCATATTTTACTGTATCTTCTAAAAGTTTTTACCTAAAACTTCTTATTTTATTTGGTTCTACTTAAAAGCATCATGGTTTAGATCCTGGAAAGGAGACAGGCACTTACTGGATAAGATATAATCTACTGTGGTGAGCCTCAAATAAGAAGACAGTGAATACTTTATCAAAGAAGTGTTCAGCAACTCTTCTGAATCAAGGGTGAATACATACATTTAAAAATCCATTAGTTTACCTGAAAGATACATCACAAGGACTGTGGAGCATTTTTTTTGTCAAAATTTTACAAGCCTACTAATCGGTATATTTAAAACTGACTTTTCTATGATTGGTTCCTCCATTTTATTTTTGCAAATATGCATCCATGCAAAACCCTTTTTTCTATTTTGAAAATTTCATGAGCAAATATATATATTCAGAAATTATTAATACTTTCCTCCTTCAGACTGTGAGGTTATATCTACTTTGAAAATCACTTTCACTAATTTTTCATTTCAAGAATTACGCAGGAATCCACTCTTGATGCACTCACTAAGTTAATCACTTATGTCAGATTTTAGTGCAAGTATCATAAATACTGAAAAGATCAGTGACTTAACTGTTCATTTTGTGACACCACAGATCTGAATGTGTAAAATGAAATACTTTGAGTTAATCTTTACAGGAATTGAACCCGATCAAAGCTGATTCAAAGATGAAGAGCCATCACCAGTATTTTAAATTAGATTCAAATAAATGCACACATATCATATATTTTCTCTCCTCATCACTGAGACCCTTCTGACCAGCAAGGGTTGTTAAGGATGAGTCTACCCATTGGTTTTAGATAGAACATGTATATATCAACATAAAAAAACATTGGCATAGTGTCATTGTGTTCTGTATGTCAAATATTTATCTCCATATTTCCAAAATTTGTTTTCACAATATCTTCCCAATTACTTTATGAGTAAAAAGGCACTATGTATTGTATGTTCAGTTGGACCTTGTATTTAAATTATGAACAAACTGCAGAAGGATGTCTGTCTACTAGTAGGTACTTCTTTGTGTAAGGACATGTTGCCCTATTAGCACTTTTTAAAGTAACTCCTTCAGAAATCTGAAACTTCTAACCAGGCACTCTTCTCCTCAGCTGGTCACAAACAATTTGTTAATCCCATGAAGCAAATATAATTTAAAGTTATGACTGTTGGTTTTCAAAAGATTTATATATGCAGTGTTAAAAATGTTAAACACCTCAACTAAAATCTTCTTTCTCCTTCAGCAGACACAAGGAACGATTTTTCCTGCTCCAAATTTTAACCCTGTTATGGATGCCCAGTTGCTAGGAGAAGCCCTTCAGGGAATTAGTGAGTATCTTGACCTATTTCTTTTTTTTCCAGAAAGGTCTCATAAAACAACAAGCATTAGGCAAAATAAAAACACATAAAATTAAAAGTGGCACTACCTATTTGTTGATTCTTCAAGGAATCACAATAAGACACACTGATGATGTCCAAGTAAATCACATATTTCCATTTACAGGAACTAAGAGATTATTGAGATTAATCTAAAATCTACACCAACACTTCAAGCAATAAACATTTCCTTGAGAAAACATGAAAAAGAAAACAGAATCTGTGTTATGTCACTCCAGTGAAGGCCAAGAAATGAAACGTTTTCAGTTGTAAATTCAACAATTAACTGTTACCAAGGTCTTCTACTAGTCAGTCATCAAGAAATAAAAAATTAATGGACTAGAAAGTTTAAAAAATTTATTATCTTTGACTCAGGAGCAATTTTTGCTTTCAGTGTATGTACAAAAAAACTTCTATTCACCATTTTTCTCTGTTCAGATTTTTGTGTTGTCCTGTTGAACATTGTTGCTATTGCTAAAGGTCAGAATATTGATCTATTTTTCTACTATCTGAAACATTTTCCTCAAACTGAAGCTGTTTGCTGTATCAGAACTTTTATACATCATGGGCTTTTCACAAGGTTGTACAGTACTAAATCTTGCATTCTGTTTTCAGTTTCTTTAATGCAAATGTGAAGACTCAGACATAATATCAAATGAACTACAATGAGCATTAATGATCAAAGAGTATCTGAAGTATCTTTATGACTAAGTTGGCTACAGATGAAACGTTTAAACGTTTGGTAAACTTCAAACAGTACTTTGAATACAGTGTTGCTAATATGAAAATACAGAGATTATATTCTTCATTTAATACTGTAAATACAAGCACATGAACCTTACTTTTAATCTACCTATCAAAGTAGACAGAACACAGTTCTAATTTCAAGGACAATTGGCAAAATACACAGTTCAGCTTTAGGAGAGTTAAAGTCACCGTATCCTTTACAGACACTGTCACCCTGATCCTGAATCTTGCACATGACATTCATTCTCAGGAGGAGGTTCAGCTGCATATGTTGTCCCAGTGATACCAGTGGTATTACAGAAATGAGTAGTTATTTACATTACTAAATATTTCCTGGATCTGGATCCTTCTTAGTTTTGACTTTAGAGACTATGGAAGCTGCACAGATTCCAGATGATAATTATTTTCTGAAAAGTAAAAATAAATCCTTATGCACAGTTTCAGTAATATTTCCATTTTGTAGTTTCACAGATATGAATTGGTTGTTAAATGAATCTTGTTACAAATCAGTCTTGCTAAAAAGCTGGTGTAACTGTGGCTAGACGATCCAGCAGAAAGAGAACTAAGCCTGCTGTGTAGAGAGCAAGTACAGACTTCCTGTGCCAACTTTAAAAAGAAAACAAACAAAAAGCATTCAAGGTCCAATTGCATTTGTGTCAGAATGGAACCTGACAGTTAAAGACTATATGATAATATCTGCCTTACAAAGGTGTAATAGGTCCATAATGTGTATCTGTAACATATGTATATATGCCCATATAACAATGACAGCTAGAATTTCCCTCCTCCATTCAGATGCTTGCTGATTCCCATGCTTTCCACTCTAATTCATCTAATCATCATAGTAAAGTGATTTACATTTGGAGATATATTTATGCTGGAATGTTACTAAAATAAAATTACCAAAAGTCAACTTTTGGATTGGAAAAACAGTTTTTAAATTCTAAAATAATTCTCTGAATATGCTAATCATCTTCTTCATAAGCAATAAATACTGATTCATTATAGAAGTTTAGCAGTATACTCCAGCCATAAAGTAAATTATCATAGGTACCCTTCAATGAAATGTCCTTAGAAATGGAGTAAAACATAGTATTTTTTTAAAACTTCTTATTTTATATAGTTCCTCTGAAAATATAGCTGAGTTTTTCAACGAATGGTCTAACCACAGTTTGTCATCCCCATAAAAGAGATCTCTAATCCTGAATTGACTATTTAATCAATATCAACAGGGGATACAAGTGTGACTTCCAAGAATCAGCCACAAATCCTGATACTGAGCCTAGTTCTGAATAAATGAAAGCCTCTGTTTTATTGGTGCTTTCAAATTCACTGAGCTTGAGAAGGGTGACGATGCATCTGGTAATAACAGACTACTTCACTGTTTGACCTTATTATACCACCAAGTGCAAGATACATAAGCATGGTAAATACAACTGATGTTGGTAAATACCAGGGAGATATTAGTCTGTTTGTCTGTTTTTCTGAGAGATTAGTATAATCTTCTTGAACAAAACATGAACCATCACAAACCTAAGTAAATAACAAGACGTTGTTAATTTAGAGTTTGTGTCATGTTTCCTTTACAGGTTGTGAAAAAGATATGTTGATTGATATCCTAACTCAGCGTTGCAACTCCCAGCGGCTTATGATTGCTGAGGCATATGGGGACATGTATAGCAGGGTATGACACGGTCACTTTGTGCTTTCATTACTTCTTCCTCTCCTGTCTCCTGTGCAGCTGGTCAGCTCTTCTCTCAGGTCAGTCACTGGAACTAAAAGCCTCTCAGACACCTGGCTGGCATCAACGGGTTGGCACACAACTTCGCTCATTTAACTCTTGATATTTCTGATGGTGTCACGTTGACATTTACATAGCAGCAGAAGCACATCTGCCACACACAAAGTTAGAAAGAGACATGGAAAGTTTCTTCTTCTGGAATTCATTCTCTGAACAAACTTATTTCCTCCTCTATGTACTTTTGGTGGTTTCTGGATTACATTTTTCAGGTTTTTGGAATAAATAATACAATAGTATTGTAACCAAAGAAAAACACCATACCAACAGTTACAGGCTTTTTTATCTTACTCCCGTGTTGATTAATGTTCTCACCTCAAGCACTGACATTCTCAGGCCTCAGTCCATGCAATTCCATCCATACACTAAGCACATTACTCATCTGAGATGCTTAACGCTGCATTTATGAATCTTTGAAAGGTGTTTACAAAATTTTAAGACATAAAAAGTTGACTTTTTTTTCAAATGTATTTTATCCATTGTTATTGTATATAACAATGTAATTTTTGTTATATAAGTTCTTAAACACACAGAGAGATAGATATCCTCATTCTATTTCCAGATCTACTATTGCTAACCAAATAATTTCAGAAAAGTTGCCATGCCTGCATTTGCCTTAGTTACCCCAGCCTAATAAGGGCAAAAATAATAGCAACACTTTTGCAAAATCCCTGTGGAATCTAGTGATGAAAAGTTCTGTATGAAAATAGATACTATTGGATTAAATTGACTAGACATGCCCTTCCCCTAAGAGAAGCCAGACAAATACAATGAAACCCATATTCTTCTTCTCCTGAAGCATGTAAAACTAATGGCTTGTTGGAAAATTTCTTGAAGGTCAGTGTCTGCTTGCCATTGAATCAATCAGTGAGAATGAGAACAGTTTGCACAGATGCTGCCACGTAGCCATCAGCCTTAATTAAACTAGGAATGGTTCATTCAAAAACTCCACATGATGTGGCACTGTTACACCACCAGTTTGTTAACCAGTAGAACAGTGTCTTTTTTTCCCTTGGGTAGACAAGAAGTTTTCCAGAGACAATCTTTGTGCCAACTGTATACTAAAATACCTCAAAATCATGGACCCCTAAATATGCTGAAACACCCATTTACTCTCCTAGAATTGGGATAAAAAGAGCTGGATTTAATCAGTGTGATGGATTGATTTTGTGTTGCTACTCATCTCTTGGACAGCAATGAATTTATTTGGACTATCAGAAAAAATCAAATACACAATATTTGTGATATTTTAGATGTAGTCTTGAATGGATAAGTATGTTTTAAATAGACCATAAAAGAACAACTAAATCACAGCTATCCACCTTCTAAAGACTGTGACAGTGCTTGAAATCAGTGTACCCAAATGATTAAAGTTATATATTGAAGTGCTATAAAGCCAGTGGTCAGAGGCATAAAGATCTAGAAGAAAAAACACCAAAAAAAAAAAAATCCCTCAGTGTCCTTTTTAAGCATTTTAGTCACTAAAACTATGAATTATAGAAGGGAAAGGCAAGCAAACTGTTTTCATATACCAGCACTGGGCTACAGAAGATTCTGAAACTCATGGAACATACTGCAATAGACTCGCAATTTTAATTTAAATTAATTCATTACATACTGGGTATAGCACAAGATACATCAAGATATTCTTGACAGTTTTCAAAAAAACCCCACTCAGTTCTACCCTTTGCCATGTGGAAACAGGGATCAGTAGTTCAGAGGTTAAATAGAAATTCTGATTCTTATTGTCTCACCTGTGACAGAAATGGCCTATCTGGTTAGTGCTCCCTGCAGTTCATTTGACTGCTACCTCAACAGTGTGCCATCTTGGGCAGGACGTGTTGGACAGGGTACAATGTGTCTCGCCTTGAACAGCAGCAGTTTGTGCGTCAGAAGGTAATTTAGCACTCATCAGTGATAGCATTTCCCTGGCTGTGATCTGTCCTAATGGTCAGATTTGCATTGGGCAAATGTGCCATTGGGCAGTCCCAGTTTAGGAGTAGTAAACACTGCGGACACAGAAGATATGCAGTGAGGCACCAGCAGTTTTAGCCTCCTCAGTTCAATTTATGGTAAAACTGTTGATCCAATCCTCTTCCTTCTTAATTTCACTTCAGTTTGCTCAATATGGTAGCCACTGTGCCCACTCATTAGACAACATAGTAGGAGAGAAATATTAAAAAAGAAAGACTCAGGTCTGGCTGCGTGATTCATACATACAGAGAAGCTTTAAGAGTCCTTCTTACAATTAGCCTTTAAGGATTTCTTAGAGGAGAGATGATTAGGAAATTAAAATAATGACAACTTAGAGCTGTCTTTTCTTATTTTTTAATATTTCCTTTCCCTTAGTTCTGATTGCAGGAGTACTTTTTAAACAGTATCCATTTGTATTATTAATCCATTTTCCCCCAGGTTTGTTGTCAGAAGTGAAATGTCTTAATGAATTAATTTCTAGTCCATGTGTGATATAGTGGTTGTCAAATGCTTCTAATATGTATTCACTGAAGACTGTGTATGTTTCTTCATCATAACTTTTTTTTTTCATTTGTATATGTCCTCCTTAATTGCTACCCTAGTTATTAATTTAATTCTACTCAGAAATATATCAATTATACTCAGAAATGTATCAAAGCCAAAGTAAAGGCCTGAGAAAGGTGCATCTCTCAAAACATAATAGCTTGTATCATGGGAACCATTTCTGATACTCCTTTCAGTTCAGACTTAGACCAGAACATACCTGACAGCTGTCTAGTGCTGCACACAAAATACTGAAAAAAAAAAAAAAAAAANCAGATGGGGTTAAAGGAAAAAAAAAAGAAAGAAAAGAAAAGGTATCCTTTAACAGAAACACTAAGAGTAAGCTAACAAGCTTTTGGCATTTGCAGTGTTTAGAAGGATGCTACTGGGAATGGGGACAGTGAAGAGGAAACTCTGATCTGTTACTCAGCCACCTGGCAAGCAATAACTGAGACACAAGAGGAGGAAGAGGAGGGCTCCTTATTATTAAACCAGCATCTGTCAAAAGTACTAAATTTAGTTTGAGTGTAAAATATACCTAAACTGAAGCACATAACCTGCCAGCAACCCAAAGTGGATATTTTTATGTACCAGGAGCAATACAGATGATTTTTAAAATTACTCACATGGTAAATAACACTGGGGAAAAAAAAAAAAGCACAAGAAATCACCTGTATTCTATGGGATTCCAAAGGTGCTTACCTCCCACAGATTCACACAGGGAACATACCAAGGGAAGCTGCAGATGCTCTACCATTATATCCAGTTTTCCAAGGCTATAAGTAGTAGTTGAACCAAAATTTTGCATTTTCTTCTGTATTCTAAAGAACTGAGAACCAACAATCCACTGTGGTCTACTGGCTTATGCATCTATTCCTATCTTACCCATACTAGTAGAACAAGGAGGTACTATTTAAAAAGAGTACTTTTTTACTTAATCTTAGCCAGAATTCATCTTTGACAGTTCATCTTTATTCATTTACAGAGAAAACCACTAGTAATTTTTTTAACTGTCTTGCTAAAGTACAACTATTGAAATAATCTTGTCAATGCATTTTCTTTTTCTTTTCAAGGACCTGATAACAGACCTAAAAGAGAATCTCTCTCATCACTTCAAAGAAGTTATGGTAGGCTTGATGTATCCACCTGCCTCCTACGATGCTCACGAGCTCTGGCATGCCTTGAAGGTAGTTGTCAAATTCAGAATTGCTTAGAGTTGCACTCATTAATTAGAGTACTGAACATATGTTCAATTAATTTTTTTGACATTTAATTGGTCAGCTGCTGGAAGTCAGGTCACTGGAGCAGAATATTATCACGTAGTACACTAGGTCATCAGAAATACAGTGCTATATGAAGTATTGTATGCTAAACCCAGCAGAAATAATATCCTCATAATGACACAAATAGAACCCATTTAACACTCATGGTAAAGTCAGGAAATTAAGAAATATTTATACATGCAAATGTAAGGCCCTGTTTCTGCAAGCATTTCTGTTTGTTACAAACCAAATTTATCTGCACACCCAGTGCCATTCGCTAAGACTCCACCTCTGAAAAGACTCATATTTCTTTAGCAGAACATGTCTTTGCATAAACATTTACAAATTACTCTGGGACAAAGCAATGATCACTCCACTCAAACTGAACTGATTGCCCATTTTGAAGAAAATATTTCCTTTTCTTCCCGGGATCTGAGACTGTGCTCCTTACACAACTGAAGCTTTGAAATAAACAAAAATGTTTTTTCACTTATCATGTAATTAAATGGTGAAATTCATTCCCACAGGGCACTGTGGAGGCCAAAGGCACAAATCAGTTCAATAATCTCTTTGAAAACAGGTTCACTGTTGGCTATTGAAAACAATAATCCTTCTCAGGAAATTCCTGAATTCCCCATTCCTGAAAGATAGGAAAGTGTATCAGAGTTCAACACTGTTTTCTTTTTCCCTCCACGAATATTTGCTACTGTCTGCAGTCACAAATAAGGCACAGATTATACAACTTCGAGCAAGATGATCTTGCCAATTTTGAGAATCCCCTCAAAAAAAGTATTAACACTTTTTCAGACACTTAGATAAATGCACTTCTTTAGAGCTACCAGTATGTTTTTTATTACTGTTTGCATTAAAAGAATTGTGAAATATCATTGGTAACAATGGAATCATGTTCTTTATCAACATTACTGACAAGACTGTCAACTTATCTTTTTCTGAATGTGGCTCAAAGTTGAACTTTGTTATAGTATTCTATCTTCATCTGGATTCATATGGCCAAAGTAAAAAAGCAGACCATGTGAGTCTACAGGTTCAGGCTCAATTTCATGTTTTCCCATTATCCCAAAAGCAGAATACTCACCAACGCTATAGATGTGCATATCACTAGTAGCATATGCACCACATCTTATGCCAATTCAAGTTCATAAAATTAATTTAAATCCTGCGGGAGAATACCATGATTTGCATGGCCATGATGCTTTTCTTAAATACCAGGTTCTATGGTAGACATTTATAGACTGCAGCATTTGTAAATAAAAGGTTAAAAAAAAAAAAAAAAAAGAAAAAGATAGAAGACAAACATAATAGCTGTGCTAATGTCTACTTCAGCTTGCCTGGACACTTGTTGGGGACATATACTCCATCTTTGCATCTGTTTTCTTTCAGCAAATCCTTAATTCCTATTAAAGCTCTAAAATTACTCCCATTACATTTCCATCAACACTAGTCTTGCTTCATTTCCCACTTGCTAATGTACATACTGAAATTCAGATTAAATAGAAATATATTTGAAATACAGGGTTTTACTATTAAAGTACACTGCACTGCTAAAGTAGAGACTGCTATTCTTTTGTTACTTCTGATAAGTGCAGCACTGCTTTCATCTAATAACTGTAGTTTCTGCTACACAACATCTTTTCATATTTACTTCTTTCCACACAGGGAGTAGACACGGAAGAAAAATGCCTAATTGACATATTAGCCTCAAGATCAAACATGGAGATCTTCCAGATGAAAGAAGCCTACCTAATGCGTAATGTTTCTTAAAAAGAGCACAGTAGCAGTTGTACTTAGTGTGCTCTGGAGGTACCAGCACACATGAAGGAACAGAACTACAAAAATGAGTCCTCAATACCAACTGGTTCCCTTCCCTGTCCCCTCCCTTACTTATATACCAAAGGTTGAAACAATGTGGGTGAGTAGACAGGCAATTGGGAACAGCAGCTGAGGGCCCCCAGCAGCCCCATGGTCAGGTCGATGAAGAACCTGTCCAGGTTACAGTTGAATAAACACCATAGAAAATGGACAAGTATTTGAATCCTAATTATCCTTATTTGAATCCTGTGTATTTATCCTTTGTTTGATAATCTTCATTTGTACTATGCAGAGCATGTTCATTTGTGATTTACACTATATGTTTTTGATTTAACCTAGAATATAATACTGATCTTCAACAAGATATCGATTCTGAGACTTCAGGTCACTTCAGGGATACACTCATGAACCTTGCTCAGGTACTGTAAGAACAAGTAGTATGATTTGCATTTCTGAAAAATTCATAATGACTTCGGATCCTATTTGAAAAGACTTAAATTTTAAGGTGATTGTGGTTAAAGCTAGTTCAATAGGGCTACACTTCTGAACATGAGAGGGGGGGGAAATCAGATGAGGAAGAGAGTCATCTGCTCAGAGTGTGCCAATCAGATGGAGGCAAAGGTTAAATGGTTGGTTTATAAAGTTCCTTGATGACTCAACTGCTGATCCTCTGCTCCATCAGTCTTATCTCAAAAGGACTCGACTTGCATGTACAAATGAGACTAATTTTTAAAACTCTATTTTCTCCATTGTTAGACTATATCATAATCCAGTTGAAACACTAAGTGAAAATGGAGCTATGTCCACATTTGACTATGCAATAAAGTGTTCTCTGCTTTAAATGTGATGCTCTTTAGCATGTGTTACTGCATATGCTAAATCACAGAATGTTTACACAGAGGTAAGCAAAGTGTCACTATGATACACCAACTTTTGCAGTTTTACCAGTTTGTAGTTTTATACAACAAAGTGGTCCCCCTGTCAGATCACAAGCTCCTATTCTCATTGTAGTCACTATGCTCATTATCTTAAAAATCCTTTGTAAAACAGAGTAACAAATAATGACAAAAGCAATGTCAGGATATAACAGCATACATAAGGTATAGCTGTATTTTTATATATGAATGTCTGGGGGAAAAATTCATATCGAGATTTGAAATAGTAGCAGGCTTCACTGAGGTGCAAAGAGCAGATGTGTCAAAAGTAGAAACTACAAAGAGGAAATATTTTTTTCTCATGATGGATGTTTTTTTCCCTGATAACGAAAATCCTTTCTTGCTTACAAATTAAAAGCTAGAGGTTAAGCAACCTCACTTCTCATCTTTACTAAAACCATGTGACAGATTTTACCCATGAAAACCCCTAAATTTAAAATAATCTGGGATTATACATTATTAGTCCTTATATTCTTAAACCCCACATATTGAAAGAGAGGCCTAAAATCAACAATTCTTAGCTAACAAGATTTTTCACAAGATAAGGAAGAGATGCAGGAAATTTCAACTTTACTCAGTTATACTGTATACTTATGAAGATTGTTAGTTGAATTGCCCATGTTTGGATATGAGCCTATATTAAAACTCAGTGCTATTTCATTAAAATATATCTTTTCTAGTTCCTTTACCATGCAACTTACTTTATAGAAACATTCCAATGCATCCCTTAATGCTTTTTTCAGAAACTCATTGGTCTGATATCTATGAAAGCTTGGGACATATGTCTGACTATGGATTGAAGTAAATGTGCTCCACATATGGAGAACAAACTATTCAGTTGCTATAGTGTTGTATTTACAGTTTTAACGTCCAGCCTGAGGCAGATTAGACGTTACAGTTTATAGTCCTTCTTAAAGAAATTAACAGTTACAAATTCAGGTTAATATTCCAGTTTGAGACAAATTTTATTCTAATTCTCTTTTTTTGAAATATTGCAACTTCCTACAGTTTACAAATGTTACTGGGGAAAGTGGGCATTTGACTCATGTAGAGTATTATATAAGGTATTTTATTGTTCTATCTTTGTTTCCTATGTTTTCTTGTGTATGTAACTGCATGCAGTCATTCTGTCAAAATTTACTTCAAGTAATTTATCTTATTACTAGGAATTTCACTGTGTGAAATTCTTATCATTTAATTAAAATATAAATTAACATTTTAAAAAAGAAAGAGCTACAAATTAGTCATTCTACAAGTTAATAGCCAATACATAATTTTAATCCTCTCTTTCACATATCGGGTAAAATGACTGTAAATTTTAAACTAAATTGCTTCAAACGTGTATTAAGGCAGTGATTACATGAGCTTGAGATTGTAAAGAGTTCTGCAACCAAGGTTGATTTATATCCTTACAAGATGGCTATAGTTAAAAAAGCAATTCCAATAGCTGTGTGCTCTTCTTTTTTTCTAACAGCTACATAATTCAGTTCATAGATTGTTTACTAAAGAATTTAGCTTGATTTGTGTAACTGAAAATCTATTAAATGTATGAGAAAATTAGAAGTATTCTTCTGTGTTTTGTGTATCAATGTTGTCGAACCATTTCCTAGTCTTGGTTCTTAATTTTAGACAATGGAAATAATTTGATGAGCTTGCTCCTATGGTTTGTGCAGAGTGAAAAAAATTGAGAAAAGAGTCTTCTGGTAAGATGCATATTGATAAGAACTAATCAGTGATAAGCAAATGTTACTCTTATCCTTGTTTTGCCCTCACAGTTACATATTAGAGTAAGCAATATAATACTCCTAATTCTGAAAATGGCAGTGGGTTGGGTAAACGCTTACTTAAATGGGACTAAGAATGGGATAGGTTTATCCACTTCTTCCGTTTTTCACTCACAAGACTGTCTTTCCAGAGTTCCTCTTATTAAGGAAAATGAAGACATAAAATGACAACTTGAAGATATTTTCTACATTTGCAAATTCAACAATGCAATATACTTATCCAACACAAAAGCTCATATATGTTATCTCAAGAAATGCAACATAGCTTCATATAGAGACAACTTTACATTCTCAGAGTGTTTTAGGATTTAGCTTCTGAAGAAAATACGTTTTTTTTTTATTTCCCAGGGAACAAGAATGGAAGGATATGCAGACCCTTCTACAGCTGCTCAAGATGCAATGGTAAATTGGCTCAGATGTGTACTTCTCAAACATTAAAAAAAAGAAAAAATACAAATGTTGAAAAGTGATTTAGGACTTACTTAAAATATTTTGCATGTTTTTTTCCTTTTTCTGGTATATTAGATTCTATGGGAAGCATGTCAGCAGAAAACAGGCGAACACAAAAACATGCTGCAAATGATTCTCTGCAACAGAAGCCACCAGCAGTTGTGGATGGGTAATCCAGCAGTTCAGCTGTTTAAACAGAGAGGAAGGGGAAAATCTGACTTGCTAATAAAGCCATGCTTTGCATACCAAGGCACTCAATGTGTAGCGGGGTATTAGCCTGAAACCTAAGTGTGAACTGTTGGAGCTCTCAGACTCCCACTGATGTTAATGGGATTTTGGAAGTAATGCAAAACTGAACTTTGCCTGATGACTACTGACAGCTGCAGACAGGACAGGCAGGCACCAGGATGCCTAATAGCAGAGGGAAGCATGCATAACCAAAGATGGCAAATGCTATGGCTGCACAGAGTTTACATATGACACAAGAGGAAGATTTTTCTTAACAATTTTCTTCCTTTTCCCTAAGCAGCGCTTATGAGGGGAAACACCCCCAGAGAGGCAGATAGAATATTTTTAACATGTTTGTATGTGAAAACACATTGCTGTATTGAAGCTTTTCTCTGGAAGTTTCAAAGAAGTTTCTGATGGGAGCACTTTAGTGTCCACAACCACTCTCCCATAATGAAAATACACACAGAAACATAAGGGCCGTTTTTATTTAAAATAGAAAATCAGACATAATTGCAGATTGCAAGAAATTCATGTGAGCTCATCTAGATCTTCCACTGTAGAAAAGAAATCTGTTGTATCTGTTTGGTGACAAGTTTGAGGTTTTGTTCTGCAGTGTAAAAACCGTCTGGTGACAAGTTTATCACTGTGAAGCCAGCTGGATTTCTTATGTCAACTCCTAACAGTATCTTAGAATTACTCTGCTATCATGGATCAACAAATTCATTCAGCCAGTGTTGACAGGATTAACATAATACAACACACCTGCTTATGTTCTGCTGTCTTCCTGAAATTTGAAGGCTCTGCCTGTACTGTAGTCCTTCACAAGTTTTGTAGTAAGCAGTGAACTGAAAATTTTACTCTTTCCCTAAAGGAGAAAGCACTCTCTGTATATTTGTATGTCTGGATACCTCATTATGCAGAGAGCATCTATGTCTGGATATTGGCATGTTACACATGTCATGCAAGCCAATCCTTTTTGTCACTATCTCTGACTCTCCGGCCAGTTTTAGACAAGATGAGCAAGGGAATTGCCTTAATGACATGACATTATTATATATTTCATAAACAGATTTTGCTAGATAATTTATTAAAGCTTTCAGTGAAACAGAGGCTGTGGCATGCATTCATTTTATACTGTAGACTGAAAAAACATCTGAGAATCTCCTGGAAGCCAGGTTTCAGGCTATTCATTTATATTGCTTTACCTGGGAAATACAAGCATAATGAAAGACTGAGAATTATAAGGGTAAAAAAATAAACTCAAGAGTTATAGTATGGGGGGGGGGAATGAACTTGATCATTATTAAAAAACTAGAATGAAACAAGGTTGGTTTTTCCCTCCCCACACAAGTTTTCCAGGAGTTCCAGAATATCTCTGGGCAAGACATAGTAGATGCCATTAATGAATGTTACGATGGATATTTTCAAGAATTACTGGTTGCAATAGGTAATGTAAAAGTATTACTTTTACTAGCAGTAATCTCTAAATAAACATCTCATATGTTATCTCTTGTGCATCAACAATATTATTTTTCTGATATTTTTATCCAATTTAACCTCCTATATTGTGCAATTAAATTTTCAGAGATAATTTTACCTACTTTCACATGCTTGTGTAAATCTAAAAATGTACCCATTCAGCTCTAGCTTCTGACTGACCAGAACTAGTATCTATTGGGTTTTTTATTTTGTAACACATTTTGTGTGACCAATGATAACTGCATTTCCAGCTGATTTTACAGATATTAAGTAATTGGCAATGTTTCAGGACTTCGGTGTTATACAAACTGATTTCAAGCTTTATGGGCCTTTGTTCTTCATTTATAGAATAAGGATAATCATATTTCTACAAAGAAGTCATATGAGTGTATTTAATAACCTCTTTGATGCAACAGCAAAGTTGACCTACCTAAAAGAAGTTCCATACTTTTAAAATTATAGATACAGTTACATTAGTGGATATTGGTAGCTTAATTTTAAGCTGAGGCATGAACAGCACTACCCAGCCTAGTATTTCAAGGACCCCAATTCCAAAAGAAATTATTTTATAATAATCTTTTGTCTACCTGTTGCCACTCTTCTCTCCTAGTTCTCTGCATTCGTGACAAGCCTTCCTACTTTGCTTACAGGCTTTATAATGCCATTCACGTAAGTAGTCATTCTTCGTCACGTCATAAAAAGGAGATTCCCTTTGTTTTTTTGTTTGTTTGTTTGCTTGTTCTTAAACAAGTACTTACAAATTGGTCTGTTCAATCTTTAAGGTGTGATTGTATGTTTTAAAACTGTTGATACCTACATAAATTTCAAAGCAGTAGTGCCTAAGCTACAGTTAGCATTTAGCAGGTTAAATATTTAGATACCTTAAGATACCTTAAAACAGTATCTGTCTGGCAACTTTGTCGACTTTTTTTAATTGGAAACCTTTCTTTTCTATGGATGGTATCTCCCCCTGCTGTGCAGAACTCAACGTGCACTTTTCCTACTATGCAGTGTTTCGTCTCTAGAGACGTAGTAACTATTGCTAAAAATGAAATAACAAATCAGTGTTACAAATAGTCACATTTTCTTGAGAGGCTCCATGCAAGTTCTTTTATTTTGTGTGTAAGTGCTAACATACTAAAGTAAATTAGTGCCAAAAAGAAATGTGGGTAAATGCAAAGAAACACTTAAGAATTCCACCCACTATGGAGGAATGTCACTGAAGAAATTTTCTTTTGTTTTTTATTCATTAGTGAAAATAATGATGCATTATGTTATATAAAAACTAAAGTATAATCTTTTAAGCCTTATCTTTTACATGTAATCTTTAGCAGATGATCCTAAGAGCCAGCCATGAGTATGGATCACCTTAGAGCAGAAATGGCTAAGATTGGAATTCCAAGACAGAACCATTGGGCAGAACTTTGACGAACACTTCAAAAGGGCTGCAGTATCCTCTGCCAGATGCCGCCACTACCACTGTCAAATGTTTCAGCTAAAATAGCGACCATGGCAGCAAAGAACAAAGCAAAATGCCAAGGACTGAAAGAAAGAGGCAGTATTTTGAGTGGTCAAAAGAAGATTCTGGCACATGAAACAAAAAAGGGTTCCCAAAAGTAGCAGGAAATACCAACTTTTAGGAAAAGTGGTATTTCTCAGTGTTCTGTATCAAGACTGCTTTTCAAGTTAAAACTTCCTTTTTAATTTCAAGGAATACCACATAGCTAGCTTTCTTCTATATTTTAGTCAGATAATGTATGTGATGCAGGAAGAAGTTTTTAGTTATTAAGAACAAACATCTACATTTTGTTTTAATTCATATTTAACTGTATTTTCTCAGAGTTTTAACGAACACAAAAAATTCTCAAATGAAATGCAAGAATTTAAAATAGTCAAAATATTAGTCAAAAAGCTTTTTATACATCCATTTATAATACAATCTAATAAAACCCACCCAGGATTCTAATGCTTGAAATCATAGTCCATAATAGTTTACAAGAGATTTTAATCTAGCCATCAAACATGTATTAGATTTTCTACAAGCAGCTTTTTAACACAGTTCATTGCTTCTTTTATGGAGAACAAGATTTCAGTATCAATGATTAATTGATACCATTACAGTTTTGCTTTAAAGAATCTAAATTGGTGATAAGTCGCCCCAGCCCTAAACCTGTTTTACCTTTTATTGCCACTAGATGTCCTCGTTCTCCACACAATTACAATACGAAAATTTATTTTAAAATACATAAACACGTCTGAACACACATTATCCGAATTCTAAGCCAATGGTTAAAAATCTCACTGAATTCACATGCAGCAGCAGGTCTTGAAAAAATACATTATTGGCTTCAGTATAGTTTGAATGGACTCCACAACGACAGTCACAGCTGCCACCCACAAAGAGAATTCCTAAGACTACTGACAAAAGATCATCAGATTTTCCTTGTTGAAAGTTTCAGTGTATGGATAAAACACTGACATGTGAGGTTCCCCTCTTATTTAGTAACATGAATTCTATCACTGGAGCACATGGAAACTCTGTAGGATAAAACCCTTGAATGCTTGAGACACCTTTATCTTAAATACACTATATACCTACACACCCTATATGGATATATCTTACCTTTATCTACTAAACATTAATATGAGGATATACAAACAGGCAAACACATACTGTCCAGCTGTCAGGTTTCCTCACATCTCCTCTTTTAATTTTAGGAATTTGGCTTTCACAATAAAACAGTTATTAGGATTCTCATTGCCAGAAGTGAGATTGACTTGATGAATATACGACAGCGATACAAAGAGAGATATGGGAAATCACTCTTCCATGACATTAAAGTAAGTTTTTCCAAACTTCTGCATATATTCAGCACTAACATCACAGAGACTGTGCAAAATCCTACCAGAAAAATACAGAGGGTTAATCTCTATTTAACCACTTGACTTAAAACCAAACAAAACCAAACCAAGCAAACAAAAGAAAAAACAAAACAAAAACAAAACAAACAAACAAAAAACCACGACAAAAAATGCTCAATGTATAAAAAGTATAAAAAAAACACGGGAATTTTCAGTGCCTTGGTCTGACTTCAGTAAGCAAGCAGTGAACTCTCCCTCTCTGAGGTTTTGTCTCTCCTCAGTGGAAGAGGAATATATAAACAGAGCAGGGCAGTGTGTGCTGAATGGTTTCTACACTAATTGATAATATCTTGCTTAATGCTGTTCTGCAGGGTTAGGATGATACCACTTTTGTGGAAAACTGAAATAAATATCTGGTTTTATCCTTGTGCTTAGACAGTACCTTCACACAAAACTATTCCTCTTGTACTCTTGCTCTGCATCTTAAAACAAAGTTTTGAGACTGTAATTGTACAAAATAATGACTCTTGCTAAGACACTTTACGTGTTTAGTATCACCCTAATACAACTGTAAGATGCACAGCAACTTTAAGGAATTGCTCATGATTTTTTGGTAGTGAACTTGAGAAGTAATAAACAGATTTGATCCATCATTGTTTCTAGGTGCCCAGGCAACCAAAGGCCAAGGTCCATGAAATTTAAAAATCTTGGCCTATAATCCTTATGAAAACAGTGTAATGTCTTACAAAACCTTAAAATACTCTAGTCCTTGTCACTCACCAAGAGAAGAAAAATTCAGAAAATGTATAGTGACAGAACCATGGATTTTTTTTTTTCTTGCAGCATTTTGCCTCAGGACATTATGAGAGTGCTTTACTTGCTATCTGTGCTGGTGATGCAGAAGATTATTAAGTAAGAAGATGAACTTTGAAGACTGTACAAATCTATTTTAAATAGAAATTGAAGCTGTACATAGTGCACTACCTGTAAGAGATCCCTACCTTACATAACAGAACAGCAAAATCAGTACTGTACATGTGCTAATATTACATCTTTCTTGAGACCAAAAAAAAAATGTTGTCAGAAACCTGGTTTTATTCCCAGTTATAACTAATATTTCTGGTTTTAATATTAATGTAAATTACTGAAGCAAGTGGTAAAATGTCACAACATTTCAAGCATTTGTCAATGGGCTCTGGAAGAATCTATTCACTTCCACGCTGGAGCAAGATTTTGCTTTATTTACTTTTAGCTGCAAGATTTCTTCCTTTAAGTAATTTTTTTTCTTCTCTTTCCTACTTTGTATTCCTCATATTTTATGCTTTTGAACATTATTGTTTTAGTTACTATCAAACTAAGCATCTGCCCCAGGCTGTTATCAGACACTCACCAGGAGGCTTTTGTATTCTCTTTCATTTAGCCCCCATGCTTACTGCCATTTCCCCTATTCTGTTTGAAACAAAAGAAAAAATTAGAATCAAGTACCCAAACCATTCTTGATTCAGTGCCATGCACTGGAAAACCCTGGAAGATGAAACTTTACTTAGCTTTGAGCAGAGAAGTTCCAGAAGATTAAACTCTGAATTCAATTTGTGTCTATTTAATTTTAATCATTAACTGAATATTGACCTTCAGAGCACGCAGGTATATCCAGGATGCCCTGGGTGGTTTAATTCAGGAGGTGACTCCTACCAGGTAGCACTCCACCTCCAAAAGAGGCTGAAGGAGCTCCCGAGAACAGCTGCAGAGTCTGACAACATCTAGTGACAGCAACTCACACCGCAAGCAAGAAAGGCGGCAAAGCCAACTCAAAAAGAGTGCCTCTTCCACAGGAAAACGTGGCGCTGCTTTTAAATAAACCAAGTCTACTCAGGGCAGCCTATCCATGGGACTTCCCAGCCTGTGTGCATGTACCTCTTGTCAGCGCCTCATGGGAAGTAGAAGTGAGGGGAAGAGGGTCAATACTCATTGCAGTACCTGCCCTTCGTTTTCATCCTGCAGCTACGAGGTGTGCGAGTGGATGTGTCCACACGGGCACCCCGTGCAGGGCAGCTCAGCGAGGCTCTCTGTGCCCCTGGGCTGAGCGCTATCCACAGCGGTACCGCGCATCTTTGCAAGTACTGACTTCATGCTACGACGCCAATTAGGTATAATAAACACTTCTTTCGAGTCCCCCTTTGACTAATTTTAGAACATTTGGGGTGGATAATGCAATTATTAAGCGTGAATTTCGGGAGGAACGGCTTCGGGGGTAGGGGAATAAACTAAATTTA
>VXAU01000105.1:594016-704218 GCA_013399695.1 Formicarius rufipectus | reverse complement strand
GAAGGAGCCGATCACTGTCCCAGTTTCTCAGCACTAACACAATCGTAAACCGATGTTCTGATTTTTGCAGCTATATCTGGAGACAGCTCACAACAGCCGTACCTCGGCACTGTGAAGTCACTTTGTTTTAACTCCTCCCGCTCGCAGACGGGAACAAGAACCCTCCTGATCCTGAGGCGCCCTGAGGGCCCGAGCTTCCCCCAACCCGCGGGGCGGGCACTTCGCGCAAGGCCCGTCACAAGATGGCGGCGGCGGTGGCGGCGGCGCTAGGANGCGCCCGGCCCCGCCCCCCGCGGGCGGGTGCAGCCGCTGTGGAACTTGACGGCTGCCAGCGCCGCCGCGGACGCCCCGCTTAAGGGGTCGGTGCCCGCAGCCCCTCCAAGCCGAGCTGGGCGCGGTGGGGCAGCGGGACGAGTCAGGCCCAGGGCAGCCGCAGCAGCCCCTGCAGCAGCAGGCGGAGCGGCGGCGGCCGCCGCCGCCCGGTTCTTCACCGCCGCCCATGGAGGCGAGCCTGACGTGCGCCGTGTGCCTGTCGCTGCTGGAGGAACCGGTGACGCTACCGCTGTGCTCGCACAACTTCTGCCGGGGCTGCGTGCTGGAGTGCCTGGCCTCGGCCGAGGCCGCCCGCCTGCGGCAGCTGCAGCGGGTCCCGGAGCAGGCCCGCCTGGGCCGGGGGGCGCCCGGCCTGCCGTGCGCCCGGGTGCCGTGCCCGCTGTGCAGGAAACTGTGCCTGCTGCCCCGCGGCGGCGTCGCAGCCCTGCCCGTCAACACCACCCTGGCTGAGGTGGTCAAGCTGTACCGGTCCGGCGCTGCGGGCGCCGCCAAGGCTGGGGAGGCGGCGCCGGGACCGAGACCGGCGTCCGACCTGCTCTCCCCACTCGCGCTCGGGGGAAGCTGCCACAAGCACCCGAGCCGGCCCGTGCAGCTGTACTGCCGCATGTGCCGGCAGGCGGGGTGCGGGCTGTGCGTCTCCGAGGAGCATCAGGGCATCTTCCACTCCGTCAACCTCATAGACACAGTGTACCAGGAAGAAAAAGTAAGCGCGGGGCTTCCCTTCCGCGCCAGGGGCGGGGCCCGTCTGGGAGGTCGGGATGTCCGCTGGGGATCCCAGCAGGCACGGGTTGCTCTTGCGTGGAAACGCAGGGAAAAGAGCACTGCGGTGGGCAGAAGAGGGGCAGAGGAATTGTGCCGCTTTGAGCGAGGGGCAGGACTTCGTGGGCAGCTGCTGCCGTTACACCGCATCCACCGCACGCACACGGGACCAGGAAGTATTACAGTGTGAATAGGTCTGAGCCCAATTGACCAGAGCACCTAGAGAGTTGGGTATGGGGTTTTTTGTTTGTTTGTTTTGGGGTAGGTTTGGGTTTTTTATTTTTTTATTTTTGTTGTTTTGGTTTGTGGTTGGTTGGGTTTTTCATTTAGAAACTTGCTGTATTTGCTGAAGGAACATTGATGCTAAGAGTTTGTTGCACGTTTGGATTCCGTTTTTCCAAGTTCAGGAAGATGCTAGTCCTACTAATGTACCAAAACCTCACGTACAGATTGTTTATAGGCCCTCTGACCTGCCATAGTAATTTGTGTCATAGTTGAATAGGTAGTTTGGGTAAGTAGTAATTAGGTGCAAGACCAAGATGCCTTTCAGTTTGCATGAAGAAAGAATCTGCCTGGCCTAATGCTTAGTTGGCTGGTTGCAGGAGTTGTGGATTTTGCCAAAATACCTACTATTTGGGTAGAATGAGCTCTTCGTGCCCTGTGCAAAGTGGGTGGAGGGTGGCATGTCAGACAGCAGTTCTGCTGTGCAGTAATTGGAACAACTGCAGGGCTTGAGAAGTACTGCAGCATGAGAAGTACTAAGTAGAGCACTGACTATTCTTTAAGACAAAAGTTGCATTTACACTGATTTTCCTCCTGTCTCTCCCATCACCAATTGCATGTCACTCGGGAAACCAGGGGAAAACAGCCTTAGTACTAGACATCCTACATAAAATTTCATGATACTCTAGAGAAGTAAAAGAGGAAAACAATCAGTGATTATGTTAGTTTAAAACCAAATATCTTGGTTATGAACAGCTTTCTATTTTATTGATGTGAGGCATGAAAAAAAAGATACCACATAGTTCTCGTCAAACTGGAATAACAGCATTAAAACTTGCATTGTGATAGATGTATGTGAAGGGAGAGGTTAAAAAAGGGCTGAGGAAAACAATGTTTTAACTATAAAGCAGCCATTCTCAGAGTATGCATTATAGGTAAGCCTAAGAATATTACTTGGAGCAAGAGCGAAAGAAAGTTTGTTTACTGATTCAGGAAACTATTAAATGTTTTTAAGTGATGTTTTGAATTGCAACCTTTGCTTCATAGATTGTGCAAAATATCACAGAATGATGGGATAGTTAGGGTTAGAAGGCACCTCTGGAGATCATCCAGTCCAACCTCCCTGCCAAGGCAGGGTCACCTAGAGCAGATGACACAAGAAAGCGTCCAGGGTGGGGTTTGAATGTCTCCAGAGAGGCAGACTCCACACCCTCCCTGGGCAGCCTGTTCCAGTGCTCTGCCACCCTCAATGTAAAGAAGTTTCTTCCTCATGTTGAGGTAGAACTTTTCATGTTTTCGTTTATGGCCATTGCTTCTCATCCTGTCACTGAGCACCACTGAAAACAGACTGGCACCATCCTCTTGACACCCACCCTTGAAATACTTGTATGGATTAAGGACATCCTCTCTCAGTCTGGTCTTCTCCAGACTAAACAGTTCCGACTGCCACAGTCTCTCCTTATACGGGATACGCTTCAGACCCCTGATCATCTTTGTGACCATCTGCTGGGTCCTCTCCAGTAGCTTTTTGTCTTTCATGGTCTGATCCCAGGCAAACACTGAAATGTATAAAGTCATAATAAGTGTTTCAATTGCCTTGCAGTTAACCTTCTTCAGCACTCTGAAACAAATGAGAATACTAAATGAGAAGCTGATGAATGAGATCTCAAAACGACCGGATGATACAGATGTGAGTTACAGATATTGCATGTTATATGTGTGTGTATATTTTTGTTTCTCTTCTTGTAATAAATTAATCAGAACATGCAGCACACAGGTGTACTTCTTGTGGCATAGATGTGCTGTGAGATTACTTAGAGAAGTCATTCTCTGTGAATGTTGCTACTATATTTTATTGTTACTGTATTCTCGTGCTTTTAGATGATGCTGAACAATGATGTGGAGATAATTGAGCTGAAATTCGGAGAAATTTTCAAAACTCTAGAGGCAAAAAAACAGCAATTACTAGAAGATGTTGAAAATCAAAGAGGTAAAAAAGAGAAGGAATTTCAGATTTGGAAGAAAATGAAAGAAACTCACAAGAAGACCATTGAGAATTTTTTGAAGGATTGTGAAAAGCTTGTCCATGAATGTGATCCTCAGCGTTTCCTGGAGGTGATGGCCTTTTGTTTCTATTTGGTATTAGCTGTATAATGAATTCAAATAGAGCCTGCAATATTGTACATTATGATTATGACTCAATAAGGAAAAACAAATTCAATAAATGAAAATACTGTTTTACAACAACACTTAGCTTTTTCAAACTTTTCTAAAAATGCAGTCTCTTCAGCTTATGGGTGGTGATTTTCAGTGCATTCAGTAGACATTTTTTTCTTCACTAACAAGGGAAATCAGTATTGACAGCATAGTCGCTGCTGTAACGTTTGCTATATTATGCTACCAGTTGTATAAGTAAAGGTGCTTTTGTGCTGGGTAAAGAGTTATTTACTAGTACTGCCTTCAAAGTTGTCTCACATTTTGCTTTTTCATATTTTTTTTCAAATACTTTGTATATTAAGCATTTCTGTTGCATTTTAAACTTGTAACATACCAAAAATGCTTTCTGGGGAAAGATTTGAGGCAGAACTGCTAACTTGTCTGTGCTGCACAGTGGAGTACTGTGTTGAGATACCTGAGCTAAGGTGATTATACTGATTCTTAAGCTTGCCATAACCTTTGCACCAAGGAGTGAATGGAGGTAAATCTGTCTCTTCAAAGCTAAGCTTTAGTACTTCTGACATACACTCTGCCTACATAGTATATACACTTATGTGTATATACTGAAAGTGTTCATCATAGTATTTAAGGGAACTGCAGAGAAAAACACTTGTTTCTGATTTAGCAGTAAATGTTAGGAGAATTGAAGACACAAGTTTATCTTCACTGTTACCTAAGCTAGTATACATCCTTTAATTTTGTTTTTCAAACACTGTGGCAGCAGTTGTGTGTAATTTAGGAAGATGGTAGATTTGGGACAAAGGACTTTCTTCTCCATCCGCATCCTGTTTTCGTCTTCTTCCTCCTGTGTCTCCTGATCTGCTTCATGTTCTGCCCACTCCTGTTTCTCTTAAGCCTTCTGTTCATCCTCCATCTTTGCCTTTTGTTCCTTCTTACCCTCATCTTCTTCCTCCCCTTCCTCCTGTTCATTTTCTTCTTCCTGCTGTTTGTTCTCTTCCTCCTTAACTTAGCACCTCCCCTCCTGCCCTTCATAACAATACGTTGTTTGTGTTTAAAGATTCAGTACAGCGAGATCACCGGATTTTTATCAGAAGGCAGCCATAATCTAGTCAGATTTTTTTACTTTTCATTGCCTTTTCTTTGGGATTGCCATACAGTGCACTTCTTATTGCCACTATCTGTTGAATTTGAAACTAAAAGGCAACTTGTTTAATAGTGTAATAACATATTGTGAACACATAGCAGAGGCTTTCCTCACCAAGAAAAACAAAATAGTCTTTCGTTGGAATGCCTACAAATATCTAAACATCTGAAATGGATTAGGTAGCTATATCTATCATTATTTACATGGCTTCGTTTGGCTCTGAAGGAGTTGGTTTTGTCTTTAGCACAGAATGTAACAAGATAAATCATTCTCCCAGGTTGTTTGCTTTTTAACATTTGAGTGATTTGGGACTGGTTTTTTGGTGGTTTGTTTTTAAATATTTTAACTGGTTTATTTCCTGTGGTTTCATAATACAAAGACAGGCCATTTCACTTTCTCAAGTATTTTGATAAAGTAATAACCTTATTTTGACAGTTGGAGAAAAACTCATATCTTACAAATTCTTGGTTTATTTATAGGTTGCCTGTGGCTTGAATACAAGGTATGTTTTGATTTTTTTCATGTTTTGTTTTCTCTAGTGTTATTTTAGATTTGTAATATTAAAAAATAAAAAAAAAATTAGTTACTTTGGGTATCATCAGATAAGTGATTTAAAATGAAAATATTATTGAGTAATTAAGGCATTGTAATACTTTGAGATTTTTGGATGCTCTATATTCCATATTTTAGGAAATGTGTCAAGAATTTTAATGATTGACTACGGGGATTAGAGATAATCAAACCTTTGAATTGGCTGCCTGACAAAAAGCGAATAGAGAAATTCATTAATACTTGGAGCCTGGATATTTTTACATACCTTATTTGAATTTGGGAACAGCAAAGCATGCTTGAGCTCATACAGAAACCTTTTAAGCATAAGAGTGTGCATGGAGATTCTGCAGTGCCTTTGGTTTTGTGCTTGTAGTGCATGTAGCCTGTAATTTCTCTCTAAAGATTCTTAATTAAATTTCTTAAAACTTCTTACAGTTTGAGAAAGCATATTGGAAATGGAGTTCTTTAAAATATGTGATGTTTCAGGCTAACATTAGCAATGCCCTCTCAAAAGGGAGATATAATTTAGATTCAGGGAAAGGATAAGAAAAGTGTAGAGCGCTAATCCTTTTGCTGAACTACAGGCACTACTTCTTGTAATTTTCATTGAGCATGAAATCTAACTTCTGAGTCATCAAATAATAAGTTTGAAGAAAAATATATGAGGAACTTGATATTTTATCAGACACTTAATTTTCTGATTTCTTCTCCCTCCTAGTAATTCCCTTTTAAAGTTGGGGTTTTTCCTATATTGTCCAGCTTGGCATGTAAACACTAAAGAAAGTGTTGTAAGTTGGTTAGTTTTTTTTCTTTTTCAGAATGAAGACTCAGCTTGATGTGATGAATATAGCATCCAGCTGGGAAAAGCCACCAGTGTATATGCCAAAGAAAATGGATATCAAATCTGTGGTTAATGAAATCATAGCTTTAGAGTTAACACCTGCTAATGTAGGCATTGTTAAAGGTAGGGAAGAAGAACTTAATGAAGACAGTATTTAGAAGGTCACTCTAGAAACCTGCAACTTGTAGAACCAATTGCTAATAAAAAATCTGCATAGCAAAAGCATGCAAGTGCACAGAAAGCATCTGAGCAAATGATATGGATGATAAATTAGTGCTTTTAATGATGATAATTTAGTGCTTTTAAATGCATTTTATGAATGTGCTTTTTCTAGAGAGTTCCTTGGCTGTATTTTCAGAATCTGGGGAGGTGTCGTAATTTTCAGCCAGTATCGCTACTGTCAGAAATGTGTTGCTGAACTAGATGGGCATTAGTTGTAGTGTAATGTACATGTTGGCTATGCTTAGATTAAATGCTTTTACCTCGTGGTAAAAAGCATTAGGTTTTCTGTTAGGGCAGGCATCTCCAGGCATTTAGCAAACCTCTTACACAGGCCTCTGGCTTTATATCACAAAAGTTTCAACAAGGATTAGCATATCACTTTTGTTTCATATTGGAATCTGTATTTAGATGCACAGGAACCTTTCAGTATTTTTCATATTTAATATACTCATCAGTATTCTGGTGTTTATTCTAATAGATCTACATTATGAAGGAAATGAGAGCTCAACTGTATTTAAAGATGTCATGAAGCAGTGGCAGGACCAGAAGAACATACCCAACACATTTCTTGTGAGTTATTGATTACATGGTCTACAACACTATTCTATTTTGTCTGTTTTGGCTTATCAAAATGAAATATAATGTCTGCTGCACAACATTTTTCAGCCTGTGGTGGGACAGGATGAAGCAGACGGTAGGAGGTTCGCTGCTCGTTTTATGTCGATATCAGAAATGTCAGCATTTCACAATATGAGTCATGAGGTATGATTGAACATCAGTTGTAAGTATGGCTAAGTTACTCTGTTGTGATGCAACTTTCTAAATAAGTGAAAACCATTTTAATTGCTATCCTTCCAATTCTAGAATGAGATCTTGACTACTAAAGCTGTTAGGATTTTGCTGCCTTTTTTTTTTTTTTTTTTTCCCCCTCCCTGTAAGCTGAAACTTAATCTTGCTGCTGGCTTCAGATACTTACTTCTATATGTTAGAGTGGGTTTTTGAGTCACATGTATAGCTTTCAAATCCAAATAAGCTTCTCCAGTGCTTATATGAAGAGAAAGTTGTCTGCCTGTGTTCTGTTTTCTGAAGATAATAGAATTCCATCTTCTAAGGCCATATAATTTGACATAAATCTGAATTCAGTCTCTTTTATGTTTTGTTTCCAATGATGTAATTATACAACTAGATTTCTTTCACTTACTAGCAGTTCCATGTGGATTGCTAGGTATTGTTCTGTTCAGAATAATTCTACCTGCAGTTACTGAACCATGGCTGGCAGTGAATCACATTACACATGTTCTGAGAATACAAGTGGCAGGTGACTGAACGACAAAGTTGCTTAAGTCCTTTAAATACAGTATTTTCTTTTGCTGTATTATTTTGGAGAACATCTGTTTTCTGTTGCCATTAAGAATGCAATTATATATAATAACAAAAACCCCACCACCTAAATTGATTTCAGATGGCTATTTTTCATGACAGTTTGAGAATGTCACTTAATATCTAGACTAGTATTTTTAACTATTTCTGGTTTTGATAGTGGCTTTAAATACAGTTTCCTATTTCCTGTTTCAAAAGATTGTCATCAGGATTCCTTGTGTATCTTTTGTTCAATTGTTTCTAAAGAACTTCTTTCTGTAATGACTTGCATGCTGTTGCTTTCCAGTAGCAATGGAAAAATACATCATAAATGCTGTAGAATATATGAAAACTTTTCTTCAGTCTTAAGATCATATGTGAGTTTCATAACCTCTGAATCCACAAATGCCATTTTAGATAATGGGATTTTTTACTGTCATTGTAGGAGTTACGTTACAAATACTACATGGAACTTAAGAAATTCACCAATGTGTTGAAGACACAAAATTTACCTGCAAATAAAAAGTATAAATTTGTAGCTGCTGAGGCCTCGAAGGATAAGTTGTCAGGAACTCCTTTTGTATCTTCACCTACCAAAGCAAGTAACACAGATAAAATAAAAACAGGAACTCTGCGAAGAGCAGGTGGCTTTGACAAAAGAATCTTCCCTGAAAGCATCCCATCCACAAATATGAACTTTTCTGAAACAAATGGCAGCTTACAATCATTTCATGAAGGCAGTTCCCAGGAAGTAACCACTATAGCCGTGTCAGAGAACTCTAAGGAAATGTTAATTAAAGAAAAATTGCCAAGACAGGCATCAGCAGTTAACATTTTCCACGAAACAGAGGCAAATTCTAGCACTTCATCAGGTGTAAAACCAGCAGCAACAGTAGCTGTTACTGTTTCAAATTCAGACTCTCTGGGTGTTTCTGCGGAGAGACTTTCTGGGGTACCTTTTACTTTCAGTGCAACTAACAACTTGCCAAGATTTATTAAAGATAGAGGTACATTTTCCTTTAAAAAGCAAGACAGGAAGTGTGCTTTCCCTCAGTTTTATCTAGGGAATTGTGACAATGTGGATAAAACTGATAACTGGGACAAAAGTGGTCCTGAAACCAAAACCACAGTTTGTGATGCTTCAACCAGTCCTAATTTAGACTCAGCAGAAAGCACAAAGCCATATATTTTGTTTTCCTTTGGCAATTCAGAACGAGATTGGTCTGAAGGATCAGAATTCAGCAATTCATTTAAGGTTTTACCGCCATCCTCATTTTTTAGCCGATCTGAGAAGCCATCTGACAAAAAAATGTCATCTCACATGAGAGAAGAAACACTTTGTGAAAAGGAAACTGCAGGATATGGTACACAGAAACCATCTGTCTTATGGGAACAAAAGCCTCATGCCTCAGAATCCAGCACAACTGTAGATTGCAGTACTCCAGAGACCAACACTGCTGCTGGAGTAAATGATATCTCCGAGTCACCCCTTCTCACCAGTAATTGTGTGTTTGCCTTCAAAAGTAGCTTTCCATTGCCTTCACCGGTATTTTCCTTTGGAGGTATTGGCAAAAATACCTCTGACTCCCCAACTTCAGTGTTTTTTTCTGGAAACACAACTGAAAAAATGGAAAAGAGAAAATCTCCTGACAAAGCACTTCTAAATCTAGGGAAGCCTGTATCTTCAGAGTCTTCAGAGCCTGCTTCTAGCCATAGTCTTCCAAAATGTAAAGGCTCATGCTTTCCTGCGAACTCAGCTAAAAATGCTGAAAGTGCAGAAATGCTTGGTGATGGTAATGCTTTTCCTAGTCAGCCTTTATGTTCATTTGTCCTTCCAGTTCAATATAAGAATGCATCTTCCACTCAAATTATTACAGCAACAAAACAAGAAAAAGATGAAGAAACGGTTGCTGAAAACAACTCTGTGTGTCCTAGGAGGGAAGATGAACTTGAGCTTGTACAGTTTCAGAACACATCCTGTTCTGTTCCTGGCACATGCAGTGATCCGTCTTTAGGAGGTTCTGTGCATGTGGTAAATGAGACAGGAGGAATGCCAAGTGACAGCAGTTCCGACACTGAGGAGCTAAGTCAAACATCTGTCTCTACCAATACCAGCCATGCATCGGAATATCTTTCTGTTGCCGAAGGCAAAACGCCTACTAGAAGAAAGTCAGACATTAAGAGAGAGTGAAATGGAAGATAGCTATACTGAAATAAGCTAGAATCAAATAAATGCCATTTAACACATTTAAAGGTGATTTTACTACTGTTTTTCCTGATTCTTCCCAGTCAGGGTATCTCAGTGTTGGAAACATAACTGCTTATCAGCAAGTACAATGCAATTAAGTGATTTTTATTGTATAATCACAAAGTTGGGGAATGACCAAAAATTTCGTGTCTTGATCAGAACCAAAGGTTGGCTGTAAATGCTGCATCTTCAAGAATGCAGACCTGAGAAGGGCCACTGAGGCATGTTTGGGTGGCAGGGAGCTGAGGTGTCCCAGAAAGTAGTCTGGGTGAAGCCTTCATGGCAGGAGGCAATGTCTTGCTCTTTGGGTACAGCAGCACTTACACTTCAGTAGGTAAGAGCATAGCCAATAGCATTCACCTCCCAGGCAGGGAGGGAAGAGAGCCACACGGAAGATAAAGGATGTTGAAGACATTACTGAAAATTGTTTTCATATCTCCCTTTGGCTGTTTCCTTTTCTTTTTCTATGATGTAATTAATGTATATTGCAGGTGCAACCTGGAGTGTAATTTCAGTAATTTCTCTTGCACTTTTGAAATTGAAGTATCACATCAGTGTTCTTGTTACGCATTGCAGTAGGGTGTCAGCTACACTTCTGAAATCCTGCTTTTAGGAAAAGAAAACATTACAATTCACTTTCAGTTCTTTCTGGCAACAGCTTGGATTATACTGGGATAGATACTATCTTGCTGTTTTGATGAAAGCCTTAGGAAAATTTAGCTTTTAAAACAAAAACTTTCTTTTAAAATCTGTGTAATGATAAGAAAAAAGGAAAACAGCACTTCTATGTATTAATGATTCAGAACTCATTGAATTTTTAGTCTGTGAAATATATAAAGTAAGGATAAAAAGACCATCTTCTACTTCATTAACCATTTTGTTGGATCCAAGAGATAATTGTGCTTTACTTACGGGAATATACACAGTAGTACTATCTCAGAATAAAGCTCTATTTCATTTCCTGTTCACTCTTCACCAAAAGTTGGTGCCAGATTTTAAATTAATTCTTCATTAGATAGATATGTCAACTGGCAAGTATTAAATCAAAATGCAGAATATTTCATATTCCTTCACTGGCAACTAGAAAAATCAATAATCTGCAAATTATCTCTAACTTTTCAAGAGAAATAATACTTACATTTAAATCTCTGCAACTCTTACTGTAACATAGTACTTGGAAATACTATTCTTTTAGGAAATGTTGACCTAATTTTATTTGTGTTGAATTCTCGGTCACAATTTTTCTGTGGCACTGCATTCCTTCATTAAATGTTCTGGGAAAAAATAGTTTCCTAGTATTTATAAAACTTGAATAATCTTATCTTTTCTTGTCTGCATTATAGTAAGGAAGGTGTTGAAAATTCTCTTAATAGTTTTCTAGTTCTTTATGTTCATCTCTTAAATCTTACTATATTTCAGTTTTCTCCTAAGAATTTTTCTGCCTTTACTTCTAGACATTCTTTACACGTCTTTCTGCATTTGTAGGAGAGAAATGTTAGAAAGGTACTATGTCAAATCACTGGAAAACAAAGGCTGAGTGAGATGATTATGGCCGAGAGTGTCACAGATAGAGGTTGGTCTCACTCTAACAAAACAGATAAATAGAACAATTTTAGAGAGTCAGATAAGGCACCTATAAAATTTGTTGCCACAAAGATGTACAAAATGCTTGTTTTCTGCTACAGTGAAAAAAATTCCTAGTGAGTTTCTTAAAATTACTTTTCAACCTGTCTTCTGTTCATTTCTAGTATGAGTTACTTTGTGAGAATTTGATAAAGTTAAAATTTAAGGCAGATACTTTAAAGGACACCGTCATGGAATCCAAAGCAAATAGACTATGATACACTGTTTTTGAAAGTAGGAGATTGTGGGTGTGGGGTTCACTACAGTCCTAGGACTTCTTTTCAAGCAGTTGTCCAAGTGCCTTATAATTCAGCATTAAGGTTTTACAGGGGAGATGAATGGCAAGCAGGATGCTTTATTTACTATAGGTCATAATAAAACTGCAGTCCACTCAGATACTAAATCAGTGGAATTATCAATTTCCCAATACTCTCACAAGTTGCTGCCTTGTTCATTTTGATGTAGTTGCTTGGTCATCTTTCACTGTTGACTCCTTCCTGAAGCCCATAACAGGAGTGAGTTTCTTTTTATGTACATTATTAAAAGTGAAGTGTTGACTGCTGTTACTAATGCTTTAAGAGACACTACAGTCTTCAGCAAATAAAATTAGTATCTAATAAGTGTTGTTTTCACCCAGATTTTGTGCTAAGTGGTCAAATAACTGAGAACACAATAGGATCAATTTCTGACTTTATTCCTTGGTCAGTTACCTGTGTCTTACCTAAAAAAAGATTACTCCATTGGTATCAGAAATTATGAATGTGGAAAGGTGTGAGGTCACTTCTACCCTAATTGAGGAACAGTTGTGCAAGATTTGTGCATGATTTGCCAGACAAAGAATAATTTGCGGTTTGTTTTTTTTTTTCCAAGCAGAGTTAGTCTTTTGTACTACTTCTGTGTTCAATTTCTGTCATAATTTTGTTTCATACATTAAAAAACCTGAAATTAAAACAGAGTTTAGGTCAATTGATGGTAGCTCATCATCATGACCTGACTACATCCGGGTTTTCTCCTACTGCATGTAGTTTGATGCTGCCTACAGAGATCTCAAAGAATGACTTTGTCAGTGTTGTGGTTTAGGAATGGTGCTCCCAAATTTAGTGCTCCCACCAATACTCCAAAATGTTGCACTGCTCACTTGCTCCCCTCTCCCCACCACAGTAACACTGGAGGTTGGGGCAGGACAGCAACACTGAACACTTATCCCCAGTGACCCTCACTGCCCTCAATGTTATCATGTCCTAAACTGGTAGTGCACAGTACATCAACATCAACAAAGCAATCCTGATCCCTCTCCTTGCTCTGAAAAAGAGTACCATGATGGGCACATAGTGCATATACAGAAACACGCAGGGTCACGTACTACACCCACACGAACAGACCAAACAATGTGACCAGTGCCTAATACAACAAATGCATACATTAAATTTGTTTCCAACCCGCTCTGGTTAGACCCGTTATCTCAACCTTTTGTACTGTAGTTTAGGAATAGGATTCTCTGATTCAGTGCCCTCACTGAGACTCTCCAAACCGTGTGCTGCTCACTCATTCCCTCCTGCTCCCCCTGTGGTGGGGTTGATAGGAAAATTGGAGGCTCAAAAGCCAAAGATCACGAGTTGAAATGAGAACAGTAGCAGTGACAATACTAATCACAAGGTACAAGAAAGAGATGAATGATTCACATGGAAATCCTACGAAATAGACAATCCCTGACCACTCCCTCTGCCAGGCTACCTGACCTGGAAGGGAGCCTTTCCACTATCCCTGAAAATGATGTGAGGTGGTAAGAATAACCTCCATGTCCTAGCCATGTTTCCTTCTGGCTGCTGCAGAAATTACCCCTGTCCTGGCCAAAACAAGGACGATTTGTGATCTTGGATGAATATGATACCTAATTCAAAGAAATGGGATTTAGAGTTGTCCCTAATACATGTTTGCTTATTATCAGTAGAGAATAATTTACATGACTACCTTGGTCAATACTATAAAATTCTGTGTGGTGGTGAGGACTGTTGTCAAAGCTTCATTTTCCTACATTATCTAAATGTAGGTATGTGTGTATATTTTTTCAGGTTACAGGTAGATGAACAGGTAGTGTTAAACTGAAGCATTTGTGTAAAAATACTGCTGAAAAATTTTCTCTTGCCAGAAAAACAAAAAACCAACAAAAACCAAAACACCAAGAAAATAAGTTAGAAAGCATATTTTACTAAACTCAGTGATTTTTATTACATAGATTTCTTGACAAGTATAAGTGTCCTGGATCTTTCTGACTCTTAAAGATAGAAGAGGTGAAAAATTAGGCAATTCTACACATGGTTTTTATTAATCAGAATTCCCTGTTCTGGCATAAAACCCCCTCTATATTTAAAATTTTGTAAACAAAACCTGCAGACCAGTTTAAAAGCTTTTATAATGATTCATGAAGATACTACTTCATGATTTAATGGAAATCTTGGAAAATAGAACAATTAATTTTAATTGCCAAAATAATTGATGAACATCATTCAGAAAGGAGATGAATGTTTCTAATGCTGTCCTACTGAGAGATTAATCTCACCAGCTGTCAGAGTTGTGACATTTGTTCAGTATATATCTGGACTAGCTTAACATATATGCCACTGTCTGAAAAAAAAGTGCATCTGAAAGATAATGTACAATTACTTAGTTTTGCAATCTATTAATTATTTTGTTGACATCAGAGCTGCTAAAATGTCATAGTAAAGGTTAACTTCCTAAAGTAAACTTTGTATTACTAATGCTGATTATTAACTAATACATTTTATTAACTAATACTTTTATTCTGAATTTTTTCTTGATAACTGAGATCTAGCAACTTAGTAACCTAAAGGCTGCTATACATGTCATGAGGGTATTATGAACTGCTGCTTTGGTTATTTTTTTCTTTAGGCAACGCCCTTCAGTTTCTCTTCATAGTTTTTGCCCAGTTGTTTAAATGCCAGTAGAACATTATCTTTTGGATCATCACACAGTTCAGTCAGACTTTCTCTGGTTTAAAAAAAAAAAAAAAAAAAGTGAGCATTGTTCCATTTTAAGCTGTTTTTTAAAATTAAATATATATTCTAAAAAGCACAAGTTTATCATACCCAATAGACTTAATGAGGAGTGAAAAGTCCTTGAGGGCATAGTAAGCATCTCCTTCATTTAACCTGAAGAAAGAAAAATAATTAAATGGGTATGTACTATAACTGTTCCACCTTTGATAAATCTGTTCGTGTAAACTGAAACACTATCATTCAGATGACTCTGCTTTGCTGAACTGGAGATTGTGTAAGTTTTTTGCCAATGATGAAGACCCTATATTTTGCAAAAAAGACCACTGATCACTGAAAAGGAATTCAAACTCATTTCCTAGTAATTAAGAATATTTATTTTTTTTTAATGCAATCAATATTGTGTTAAAATACTAGGACTATAGAAGGGTTTGGTCTGGAAAGGACCCTTAAGTCATCTATTCAATCACCTGGGTCAGGGCAGTCCCAAACACAAATCCAGGATAGATAGAATGGATTGAGGGCAGCCCTGTGGAAAAGGACTTGTGAGTGATGGTTCATGAAAGACTCATCGTGACCCAACAATGTGTGCTTGCAGCCCTGAGAGCCAGCTGCATCCTGGGCTGTATCAAAAGCATCATGGCCAGCAGGTTAAGGGAGGTGATTCTGCCCTTCTGCTCTCATAAAACTACAGCTGGAATACTCTATGCAGGTCTGGGATCTCCAACGTAAGAAGGACATGAACTGTTGGAGCAAGTCCAGAGGAGGGCCACGAAATCCATAAGGGGGCTAGATCACGTCCCCTATGAAGACAGGGAGAATTGGGGCTGTTCAGCCTGGGGAAGAGAAGGTTGCTTGGAGGAGACCACATAGCAACCTTCCAGTATGTGAAGGGGGGCTACGAGGAAGTCAGAGAGGGACTCTTCACCAGGAACTGCAGTGACAGAATAAGGAGAATGGTTTCAAACTGAAAAACAGTAGCTTTCTATTAGATGTTAGCAAGAAATTCTTTATTGTGAGGGTAGTGAGGCACTAGAACAGGTTGTCCAGAGAAGTCGTGGATGCCTCATCCCTGGAGGCGTCCAAGGACAGGTTCAATAGGGCTTTGAGCAACCTGGTCTAGTGGAGGGTGTGGCAGAGGGGTTGTAACTAGATGATCTTAAAGGTCCCTTTCAACCCAGGCCATTCTGTGATTCTATAGTCCCAACTCCCCTGCTGTGGGTATGGACATCTTTTACTAGATCAGCTTGTTAGAATCAAAGAATGTGATTCTGTATTTTCATGTGTCTTGATAATACGGCATTAATGCCAAACTGTATTTTAACCATAGCAATGCATGCAGTGTGTATTATAATTGCTCTGATTAGAATCTGGTTTCAAGAGCTTATGAAAAAGCAGATAATATTCTACACTCTCAGCAGCACCCTCTGGGTGAGGTAGTATTCTCTTACTCAAAAGTTACTGGCTATAAGCATGCAGGCAAAATAAAGATACTTGGTAAGAGGAGCTAAGAGAGGGAGCTTGTGGTTGAGCTTTTTTGAGACAAGGTTGGGAATAAGACAGCTATGTGAATGGCTTCATGAAGAAGTGTAAGTTAAATATTTTATAGAGAGATGGATTAATGTCTAAGGTTACAGAAGGCCAATGAGAATCAAAGGCAAAATCAATAATGATAAATAAGACATCACATTTAGCAGGTGCATCTCTAAAAGTTTGAAGAGGACAATAGGGCTATAAATGGAAAGAGCAAATAAAATCTCAAATCTAGCTTCTGAGAAGAAGACTGATGCAGTTTATAAATTGCTTAATTAGGTGGTGAAAGAGTGTCAAAGATACTCTTTAGGAGCTGTATCAAGTGTAAGAGCTTGACTGGTTCATCAGAACCTTCAGGGGTTTTTTATGTAATCAAAGTTTTCTTCACAATGATAACAGGGAAATCCCTGAAACAAGCATGTCCAATGCAGTAGTCCAGAAGATGGTAACACAGTAGTAGATAGATGTCAAAAGACTGGTTAAATAATACAGAAATAGATTAAAGGATGAATTAATGATGGTCATATTTTGAACAGCCAGATAATATTTTACAGCTATTGCTATTAGACTTCAATTTGTTTTATTCTTATTAAAATATTCAACTAATCTAATTACATTTAACAGCTGTTTCATCGTTAAATTCTGGAGGGAGAAAGCTTTAAAACCAAAAAGATGAACTTGTGTACTATATTGTAAACAATGCTGCTGTTTAATAGTATTATAAATGGTAGTACCTACCAGTTATCAGTTGTCAATGCAATCAAGGAACCATGCTTATAAAAGTCCAGTGCATATGCATTCAGTGGCCTCCTCTTTCTCTGATTATCATACTTGCTCAAATAAAGCAGGGGGCAGTTTGTGATATTAATTCCAAGAGAACGTAAGACAGCCTAAAACAAACAAACAAAACAAACAAAAATGAATAGATATTGTGGTTTTGTTTATAGGCCTATTTTGCTCTGGGATGTTCTGAGTAATTTAAAGTTTGATTAGGCAACTTGATTTCTCTTGAGTTTTAGATTAGGATTTTTCTATATCCATAGATAATTTATTAAGACTCACTGCTGCTTTGAATTCATTAATCACACTTAAACATGGAACATGTAAGATCCTTGAGCCTACTGTATGGTTGATTTAAAAACAAAAAATGAAAACTCCTGACATGGAGAAAACAAACTGGAGATACGGTTTGAAATTTTAGAGTATTTTACTTGTTAGAGTCAAAAGCAATAGAGACTTTGCAAGGAAGCAAAATATTTATAGGGTATTTTTCCTACATCAATCTGTTCTGTGTCTCTTGTACTGTGACAATGTGGTCTACTTGATGCTGGATGTTTATATTTTGACACTTCTCAAATTATTTCTCCTAAAGAGTGACACTTTTAAACAGTGCCATCATATTAGACAGAGGGAAGAAGATTGTGATTAAAAACATACTTTATTGAACTCCAATAAAATTCTGCCCCCGTGAAAAAATTACTTACTTTGTTAATGATCTCTCCATGAAATAGATCATTATCAACTACTCCAGATAAACATGCAAAAGGTGAGATGGCAGATATGCTTTTGGTGTTGTCCATCAAATAAGATGCTAGTTCAGAGCCATGCCAGTTCTGAGAAGCAAAATCTAGACAAGAAGTTTCATATACAACATAAGATATTGAGACACAAACTCCCTTTTTACAATCTAGTTTAGAAGTGGTAAGTTTTCAGTGCAGTAGATAATAATAGTTATAGAGTTAATCTTGCAAACTTAAATCCTTCTTAATAGATCTTTGCTTATTTTGTTCATAAAACCTTCTGTGCAGGTGATTATAGTGGATAAAAATGAGCTTTCTAAGGTTAAGAATTATGTCTCAATCCCCACTTTGTGACTTAAACCTTTCTTCTTGACTCATCTGTAGCCAAAATTGCTAACAGATTGAAGTTATGCCAAAAACAAAGGCAATGTTACTATTAGAAGATTTAATTTACCACCATCTTTTATTCTGTCTTACGTTGAAGGACAGAATAAAAGATGTCCTATATTTGTAGTCCTTTTTTCCTGCAAAAATAGTACTTTTGAAGGCATCATTTTTTAGAGGGGCTAGGCATTGGGATAGTGATATATTTCATAGCTTTTATATCTCTCTCTCAGAAAGTAACTTGAGATTATGAAGTAGTTAAATATTTTTCACCCAGAGGTGATCTATATTGCTTGCTAATTTTATAGCCTTGCCTTTTCATACTGCTTTCTTATTGAACATCATTTATTGGCATTAGTAACGCGGCTGATTTAAAAAACTACATGATGTTCTTTAGGGCTGTTCAGATGTTGCAAATATAATCTTTGATGAGATTTTGAAAGCAATTCAAGTATTCTAGGCATTTGAGGATCTGCAAATGCAGTGATGATCGGATAAAAAGGCCTTTATTCAATAATTTTGCCTAATATTTTCTTCTTTTATAAAAAAATCCCTTTGCTTTTTATTTCCCCTACAGAATAATGGAAGAATAGCAACTAAAATTATCCTTTCTCTCTACAAAATCTCTGCCACAGACAATATAATTGATAATGCTTGTAAAACAAAAGTGAAACAGGAACTGTAGCTCTTTATTACTGTATCTCAAGTCATAATTCTTTTCTTTACAATGTAAGAATTAACCTAAATTTCCTAATACAATCAATGTCACAAATTATAAACATGCATTAATTTTTCACTTGATACCTGTCTTTGACAGTGGAAGTTTGTATTCTTGTTCCACATCAGCCAGTTTGGCAACTGTCAGAAGAAAATGAGCAAAATTTTCCTGTACTTTGGTGTTGTATTCATTTACAGCATCTGCAAAGGCTTCTGGCAGATCTTCTAGGAAGACCTTAAATAAAATGCAATTTATTTCCTCATATACATAATTAGTCAAAAAGTGTCAGTCCATACATAAAATGTTAGCACACATATAGTGTGGTAGAAAGAAGGAAAGAGTACAGCTTCAGACTTCACCCAGCTTGTCATGACAGAACCATGGCAGTGCACATACCCACACTGCAGTTTGTGAAGGACCTTGCACCAGAGCTGCTGAATGTTTTCTGAAAGAACTAGAGACCATGGAGAGCCCACAATGGAGCAGGTTTATCCTGAAGGACTGCAGCCCACAGACAGGACTCACACTAGAGCAGGGGTGACATGGGATGAGGAAGGAGTGTCAGAGAAAACTGTTGAGAATAGACCACAACTCGCTTCTCATTTCCCATCAGCCATCACTGCTTGGGGTGGGGGAGAGATAAAGGAGTCAGGAATGAAGGAGTAAAGTTGAGCCTGGGGATGGCAGAGTCAGGGAAAGGCGGTACTGAATTTTTTATTCCTTTTGTTTCTCACTACTAAAATCTGTTTTAGTTGGCAGCAAATTGATTTCATTTTCCACAGGTTAAGGCTGGTGTGTCCTTGAACATAACTGGTAAACAATCTCCCTGTTTCTTTTCTCAACCCTCCATACTATTTTCTCCCACAACCTGCTGAGATTGAGGAGTAAGAGAGCATCTGGGTGGGCAGCACCAGGCTCCCATACTTCCATAATGACACTAGTCTAACTGACAAAAGGAAACAAGTTCTTTGAAGTGGTACACAACACAAGTTATAGTAAAGGCAAATGCTTTCTCTACCTTTGACTGGGAAAATCTGTGTTTGTATTTCATTGAGCAGGCTGGAAGATACTTTCTCCCAAATAAGTTTGCTAGAATGAGAACTAGCTTTTCCAGGACACGTTCTGAAAAAACAGTTGAGCCTATGTCAAAACAGAAAATACTTGTGTTAAATATGAAAGTGAAAAAAAACATTGTTTTTTATTTTTCTTACAATAAATAACTCCCATTCAGGAGTTTCTTTGACAGCTGCCACTGTCATGACAGAGGTTATGCAAAACTATGTTGGATAAAGATCAACTCATTAGATACAAAATAGATAGCAGGAGATCATAGTCGATAATTAAGCAACTAATAGTATGTACAAATCATTACTGTGTCCCTATATGTTCATATATTGTACCATATCTCAGTGCATAGAATGGATTTAACTCAAATAATGAGACATTAGTAGTACTTACTTTTTGAATTTGCTGATATTCAAAATAGTCATCCATTTTATTTGCTACATAGAACTCTGACTCTGGAGTCAGAATTATTGCTTTTTCTGTGTATGGCATTGCTTTTTACCTCATCAGAATGTATCCCAAACAGCAAATATAAGTTCCTGATACCAGCATTGTGATGCCTTGGCTTTCTCAGACAGAAATATAAGCATATGCAAAGTGTGTAGAGGCAAGAGGCCAAGGATCTCAAGATGAAGGCAAGGCAGGCAAAATGTGGTAGCATCAAGAAGGTACCCAGAATCATTGGGGTTACAGAGCCTGCCATAGATTGCAATGAAGATGCAAGGAGTAGTATTTACCTTTAATTGGCTGGCACAATTTGTGGAATAAACCCTTCACAAGAAAGCTCACAAAAACAAAATTTGAAGGTTCATGATAGTGCAAGTGTGTCACAAGTCCAGCAAATCCTGTGGGGTTACATTCTTGATCCAAGTAGCCCTATTTAATTTGAAAGCAAAAAAATAGCTTCATTGTAAAAGAAGAAATTAGATATTGGAAAAATATAAAATTGTGATATTCTGAAGAACAGCCTTTCAACATAATGCATAGGTACCTATTGAGACCACTGAATTTACAGTGAAAGGCAAATATTTGTCCAAGTATAGATTTTTACCTCAGAGTAGATCATGTGGCAAATGAAATGGGCATAACACTCATCAAAGTAAAACTTGATGTAACTTGTGTTAAAGAAAAAAAATATTAACCTAAATATTTTACAGCATAAAAGCATAGCAAGCAGTGACCTGTCAAATATTTTGCTGCAAGATGTTTGGATGCTAGAGGCTTATATAGTTTTAAAAAGCAACAGAACAAGCTCATGGAGTAAAACTCCTTTAAAGGCTATAAATTCCAGGAAAATTCTGACAGCTCTCCTATCAGAGATCACTCTGCATTACTCTCTGAAAAAGTACAGAGTATCCAGAGAATCATTACAATATGGTTGTCTTTCTTTTAAGACACTTATTATTGGAAACAGCATACTAGGTATGCAGGCCAGGCTTGTCCAGTTCTTATGCTAACTGTAACTTTTTGGAAACATTACTAATCTATCCTGCACAGTGATCAGATCCTTCTCTTCAACAGAAGCATCAAACTCCTCATCTCACACACAGCAGACACCCAGAAATATTGGTTAGGACCCCTACTAGGAGCAGGATAGGGAAACGTGGGCACAGATTGTTTGTTAATGTAATCACTTTGTTGATGCCTCTTACTGCCTGTAGTTCTCAGCCATAAGCCAAAATGGAGTTGTGCATAAAAATTTTCCAATATGGTATCCATCAAACTGAAACTACTCCTCTGGAGAGATGTACAAGTAATCTTCAGTCTTATCTAAGACCCATTTCCTAAATTTTGTTGGAGATGTAATTTCTCTCAGCATTTTGGAACTCATGTCATCCTTAGCATATTTTAAACCCCTATCATTTCACATGCGTGCATTTTCATATATAATATAAATGCACAACTCTTAACTTTCCTAAACGTGTAATTTTATAGATTTTGCCTCTTGGATTTATTCTATAACATCAGTAGCTCAGAATTAACCTCAGACTTAAGGCATTCAAATTTTATCTGTTTCCTTAAATTTGTAACAGAAAGATTATTAACAGAAATTTTATCACCAGAAATTATTCCACATTGCAGCGGAATAAAAAAAAATATATGGTTCTTTATATGAAAGCATACTAACACAAACAAATAAGAATCTGTAAATTTTAGAAGAACTATTCTTTATGGGAACAAGTGAAAACTTACCTCTTTGATAAGAAATTGCAAGGAAAACATAAAATAAATTTTTAATATTTTGTCGTATCTTTCTTTTCTGAATGACATCAATGAATGCTTCAACACTGACAAAACCTGGTCAAATAAAAAGAAAAAAGAAAGTAAAGAAAACAAAACTGAAGTCAGAAATCGAAAGGAATGTTGATATTGTAAGAAGAAAAAAATTTGAACATCTGGCTTTTATGCTTTTTTTCATCAATTTTTTTTCTCAGGATAAAAGAAGCTGTATGGGGGTTATGTAAACTTTATGTAAATTGAATGCCTAACTTTTGGAAATGCTTGTGAAAAAGTCTCTCCTCTCTCTGTCAAATGTGTGCTTATTTTCAAAATTTATGCTGACATTTGTAAAGTTAATTACATTAAATTTAGGTAGAGATCTAAAAGACAAGGATTTAAATATAATTAAACTAAACCCTGGAAGTTTTGAAATTGCTCCTTTCACTATAATACCTTTTTAACATAATAAATATTTAACACAAAAATTTACCAATTTTCTTTGTTATCTTAAGACTTATGTCTGAATTCATTCAGTGAGTTCTTGAAAATAAAAGTCTATATGCTTAAGCGGTTGTGAAAACCAGATCATCAGGAGGTAAGAGTTCCCTAACACTTACAAGAGGAGATCTCTGACCAATTGGTAATCGTCATGGGTTGTTTACTTAAATCACTACATTAAATGGCTAGAATAACAGTTCTTTGATTACACATAGTATTTGTATTTAAACAAGGCAGGAATATATAGAATTTCCTCATTTTTTCAAATAAATAGCATTTCATAGCACCCATCTTTCCTATGGAAATGTATGTTCACATCTTTTCTTCAAATACAGCTAAAATTTTTAATATTGGAAGACTTGCTGTTTCTCCAGTTTAATGCAAATATTGCATAAAACAAGAGTCAATAAAATTACCTTCCTGCTAGTGGCATTCTTTCTGATGATAAAATTTATTGCAAGGAATAAATACATGACAATGGACAGTAGAATACCGTAGAGAAGATGGCACAGGTACTAGCAGCAGTATAGCAGAGTATACAATTTCACTTGGGGTAGGCTGTTACTTCTGAAGTGCATAACTTTCTGATCATCTTAAGGAAACAATATAATTTCATTTTACTGAAGGTAAGAAAAAAATATTAAACCTTTGCTTCAGCATCTGCTTTGTCATCAGCCTTTGCAGCCAACACCATAAGTCTCAATATCAAGGAAATCGTCAGAGGAAACTGGCCTTTCAACTGAGGTACATTGGATTTGAGAAGTCTTTCAACTTTGGGCAATGGGATGTCATAGAAGAACACATTTCCAATCATATCTTGTCCCCGTCTTCCAGCACGTCCTGACATCTAAGAACAAAATATGTATTAATTATATTATTAATACAATGACTATTCATGTTTAAATAAAACATACCTAGCTTGTATATACTGTCTATACAGTCTTAATAAAGCATTTATGCAGAATTATTAAAATAATGTTTGCAAAATATGTTGTACCTCAACTCTAGATGGTTTACAAACATGATGTGTTTACTTTTTTAAATATGAACATCCAAATTTGATAGAAGACCTAAACACTGACCAGGATACTTACATTCTCTCAAATGTCATTTTAACATTTCTTTTTCTTCAATTTAAGTTTTAACTTTATTTATATCTATACACCAACTTTATTTTCAAGTTGTGTTTAGTTCTGAATAATTTCTGAGTAGATTTGGGGCAGAGCTAGTCTCAGAATGAATAAAGAGCAGAGAATATAAAGGAAGAGTAACAAGAACCTTCCTAAGGATGCATTCTCTTGCTTGGATCACGTTTTGTCTGGTCCATTGTAGGGACTTGCCCCTCATACAAGATGACGTGACAAAGCTGGAGTCAAATATATATATATGTATAGCAGAAGGGAAATGCACATAGGTCCAGGTGGTATTGTACAGATCCACTTGCACTCTGAGAGCTACCTGCTGGGTGAGGCCATCTACAGTATATGCCCTATTTGGCCTCTTGATCATGAGGCAAACTGGCAGTATTTCATGAAAATACAGGTTTGAAAAGTAGCACGAGAGCAGGAAAGAGGTTCTAATGAAGAGGTTAGATTCTCTCAGCCCTCACAGTAAGTTGTGCCACAAGGAGAGACATCCTGCTTTATTGCATTTGCAACCTCACCTTCACACTGCTGTGTTGCATTGTATGGAGTGCCACTTCCAAGATGGAAGGAACTCCAATGTCCCCATTAATCAAGTCAACAATCTTTCATCATTACATCCCCACTGTATGTTCTCACAGAGTATTTTTTAACATTCTGTAAACTCTGGCTAGGAAAACCCAGCTTTTTTCTTTCCAGCTTTCATAACTAAAAGCCAAATATATCCCTTTACTTCACTCAGCAATTCTAATGTTTTAATTGCTGAAATAGATCTTTTGACTACACACATTATTTGTGGGCTGGGAGTTCTGATACATTAGCAAAATCACCTTAGCTGAACTATTATAATTACTAAAATGAAGAGCTAAAACTCAGAACATATCCAGAAGTATACACGAAAGATTTTTTTTTCTTCATTTATGTGTGATAAGAGATGACTGTATGCTGTTCCTGTAATAAAAAGTGGGTGTTCTATTTCCATACCTGTCTGTAATTTAAGGCATCTAAAAAGACAGAATCTTCAGCAAAGACAACAGATTTACATGGCATGTTGATTCCTAGAGCAAGAGATGAAGTAGCTGTGACTACCTATAAAATATCAAACATGAGTATATCTATTAGAAATGGCAATATCCAAATTTTTAAAAAAGCCCAACACCTGTAATATCCAACTTAAATCAAGAGGAATTTTACTGTAATTTCTCATATAGGTATACTTTAATTTGCTGAATTTACCAGAGCTATGAACATACAGGAATTTCACTCTTTAATGTAATTCATATTGTTATTACATTTGCATATTAAACTTTTGTATCCTGAAAGTTAATACCACACCTATTAAGAAAATTGAAAGAAATAATAAATTGAAATAATTTTTAAATTGAACACAAATTGAAATATTTCATGAAAACAGTACAATATGTAATAATCCTATAGAGTTCATTTAACTAAAGTACATTTGGTTGGCTGCTGCAGTAAAAAGACAAAAAATGTTTCTATATATATATTAGAAACAAAAGGAGGACTAACATGGATCTCCATACTTTATTGAATGGTTGGGAAACATGAAGGCAAAGGATAAGGAAAAGGCTGAGTCACTTCATGCTTCTTTGCCTCAGTCTTTCATAATAAGACCACGTATAGAGAGGAGTCACCTTGTCGCAGTGATGTCACCACTTAGTAGATGAGGGAAAGGTTGTGGAGATTGTCTGCATAGACTTTAGTAAAGCCTTTTACACTGCCTCCCACAGCATTCTCAAGATAAGTTGGCTTCCCATGCCCTGGATGGGTGCACTGTTTGCTGAGTAAAAAACTCACTGGATGGCCAGGCTTGGAGAGTGGTGGTAAATCGAGTTAAATACAGTTGGTGTCTGGTTACTAGCGGCTGTTCCTCAGGGCTCAGTATCGGGGCCAACCCTGATTAGTATCTTTAACAATGATCTGGACAAGGGGATCGCAAGTGCACCCTAAGTCAGTTTGCAGATGACATCATGTTGGGCAGGAATGCTGATCTGCAGGAAGGTAGGAAGGCTTGGCTGAGGGAGCTGTACAGGCTGGATTGATGGGTCAAAGCCATTGTATGAGGTTCAACAAGGCCAAGTGCTGGATCCTGCCCTTGAGTCACAAAAACCCCATGCAGTGCTATAGGCTGGGCGAAAGTGGCTGGAAAGCTGCCTGGTAGAAAAGGCCTTGGCGGTGCTGGTTGACTGCTGTCTGAACCTGAGCCACTGTGTGCCCAGGTGGCCAAGAAGGCCAATGGCATCCTGTCTTGGATCAGAAATAGTGTGGTCAGTAGGACCAGGGGAGTGATTGACCCTCTCAATTGAGCAATGGTGAGGCGATACCTCAAGTGCTGTGTTCAGTTCTGAGCCCCTCACTTGAAGAAGGACATTAAGGTGCTGAAGCTCATCCAGAGAAGAGCAATGGAGCTGGTTAAGGGTCTGGAGCACAAGTCTGATGAAGAGTGGATAAAGGAGCTGAGGTTGTTTAGTTTGAAGAAAACAAGACTCAGGGGAGAAGTTATTGGTGTCTACAGCTACCAGAAAGGAGGTTGAGGGCAAGGTGAGGGTTGGTTTCTTCTCCCAAGTAGCAAGCAATAGGACAAGAGGAATGGCCTGAGGTTGAACCAGGAAAAGTTTAGATTGGCTATTAGAAAAAAATTTCTTTGCTGGAATGTTTGTGAAGTATGGTTGCCCAAGGAAGTGGTTGTCACCATCCCTGGAGGTATTAAAGAGCAGATGTATTGCTGAAGGACACGGTTTTGTGGTAGACTTGGAAGTATTGGTATAACAGTTGGATTCAGTGATCTTAAAGGTATTCCCCAACCTAAATGATGATTCTATGATACACTAATCTGAAGAATAGAAATTCTTAGTTAGAAATAAAGTTCTACAGCTATCTATTCAAGTAGTTTATTTTATTTATTTGGAAACATTTTTGTCAATGCAATATATTTTACCACTGGTGAAAGGAACACTGTATTTTTAAATTTTACATAAAGAGAAACTAAGACTAAAAAAAAAATAATATTTGATAACAATTTACCAACCTTCATATATCCCCGTCTGAAAAGCATCTCCACTGTTTGTCTTTCCTTAGCAGTCATAGACCCATGATGATACCCAATTCCCCTCTGTGCCATCACTTGCAGCAGATAACCTCTTCTCTCAAATCTAAGACGATGAAAAATCTTCCTCAAAGTCTACATATTAAAAAAAATGCTATTAACCAGAACAAGTATGAAGCATAACCGGGTGTTGACAATTTTTAAATAAAAAAATCTTCTCTAATGACATTTTAAGCATGAGAGAGAAATATAGCTGTTTATGATCTTAGTGATTCAGGTCTTCATAACTGGATGGATGCCATCCATAGCTTCATTATGATGACAAATCCAAGCTCTTCAGTGCACTTTTATATACTATAATACACACATTGAATAGCAAAGAAAATTTTGCTTTGTAAGGACCAGAACTTTTAGAGTCTAAAAAAAAAATTTAGTAATTTAAGAAGATATGAAGGTCTCAAAAATCTTTTAAGTACATAAATGTGCCATATATGCTATGCTAATGACTCAGACTGAAAAATAGGAGTCAAATCAAAAAGTAATAGAACTGCATTGCTGAAAGTTCATGGAAATTAATTAACAGTACTATACATGCCAGGACTCCTATCACAAGAACAAGTCAACATCTTTTTATCTGGCAGAATGAAAGTTATCCATACATCTTTAAAATAAAGTTATCTAAGATTGGAATCACATTTAAATGGAAATTTTCAGAATATTTTTTGAAGTGAATGAATACTTTTGCATTGTTATATGCTTTAACACGTTTATGCATGAATTCATGCATTTTAGACATATATGAATAAAACCATGTTAGAATTATTACTTACATCTTCATCCACTGCCTTGTGATCAGCGTAAGTACACACAGAAGGGATAGTAGTTAGTGTTTTAAGCCTTATTTCTAACTGTGCTTTCTTAGTTGAAAGAAGTTCCATGTTCTGCATTTTACAAGGGCTCAACTTTTTAGTATTCCTGTATACAATATACAATTAAAACCATTATTTTTTGTAATTAATATACATTTCTCAACTTCAGAATATTCTTTGGGTACTGAAAGATGCAGGTTCGTTCCCTTTTAAACTGTAGGCTCAGACTTGTATGTAGGTCTGTTAATAATCTACTGATAATGCTAACAGCTTGATTTTATCATGGCTCATATGAAAAACTGCAAGTAACTTGAAGTGAAGTAGAGAGGAGGAGTTACGGTGATACACTAAAATTAAGAAAGATAAAGACAGACTACGAGTACCTCAATTAGCCAATTTGTAAGCTAGCTAGGTTTCATAAAAGAATTAAAAGAGGAATGTGATGGATTTACTGCCAATAATGTCATGGACTTTAAGGGTTTAGGACAGGATTTGAAGATGAGAGGGGAGGAGAAACTACTTAAAGGCAGATTTTCAAGGTACATCAATGTCTAAATATGTGTCTAAATTCCTACTGGATTTTCAAGTTCTCACTTTCTACTGTTAAAGTCAGCTAAATTCATTCTTCCATGTTAATATGTCCAAAGAACACACTGTAAATTGTCATCACTAGGAGGACAAAACTATCATGTTTTATGTTCCTGACAGTCCTGGTAACTATAACCATATTTCACTGCCAAATGTCTTACAAAAATCTATACCCTATGATCATAAAATCAATAAAATTAAAGGTTAAGGGGGAAACAAATACAGCAAAATCCAAGCAAAACGCTGAAAATATACAAATAGGATCTCCCCAGTTAAGTGAACCTGTATTTCACACATCCCCCACCCTGGTGGGGCTAAACTATGAAAAAATATTCCCCCACAGTGGCTGACCCAGCACCAGGGTCAAACACTACACTGTTTTTAAGAGCTGCATGACTAAAGTTACTGTTCGGAAAAAGAGCTGTTCTGATATTTTGGTATCTGAGTAGTTAATTATTCCAAATTGACCAATCTCTTATACTCAGGTCTTTCTTTGATGCTTTGTGGTAGGGCCAGCACCTCACCCAGTGCCAGCAGCACAGGTATACTGCCTGGCTATGCAGGAGGTACTGCTGACTGATTTCTGCCACTCAGCTGCTCCGACAGCACAGGGTACTAGGGCACAAAGAAGAACAGGACTACTATCCTGCAAGCCAGATGGATGTGCTGCTGAAAGGAGCAATCCTCAGAAATAAGTTATCACAAAATTACACTCTGTCATCATACGTAAGCTTTTTAATAACACATAGTTTTAATACTTACTCAGGGTATTTTTTTAGCATTTTGGTCACTTTCCTTAGTTCTTCCCTTAAATATGCTTCTTCCCTCTCAGGATCTGGACCCTGCACACTTTTTTGTCTTTCCAGCAAATTGGAGAATACAGTCAAAGCTGCACGTTCCACTGAATGGATGTTTAATCTTGAAGTAAACAATATATAATATACATCAGTTAGGTGAACTCTGTAAGAGTTTTTATTTATATGTAATGTTATTACAATAGTATTCAGTAAACCTTTTGATTTGTAATAGTTAGAATCTAAACACTAGAAGCTTATTCCATGTCCAACTCATTGACTACGTTGACTTTCAAACAGCTATTATTATTAAAATGGAGTGGTAAAACAGTTCTACCAATAAATTATCTATAGGAAGTATGCTCAATTCTATGTTTCACTAAGCTGGGTAATTGGACATACAGATAAAGTAAACTGTAGCTTTAATTCTTCTCAATTACCCAACTGACAATCAGTGCCTGCCTTTCTTCATCTTCTCTATGGCTGTTCTTCCTCATAAGTTTTTCAGTATTGGACTGTTTGGAGTTTAACTGGAATGAAGACTTCTCCAGCTTCACTCTCAAAAGGAACTTTTTTTCATTCCTCTTACTGCAGCCAGATGATGGTAACTAAAACCATACATGATGGTGGCAACACACAGAGCGAGGTTGCATCCAATCCCATTAGAATATTCACATTCAAACTTGTCAGTCACCAAGATCAGGAGACAAATTTGCACCTTTGCATCCAGCATGTGAGAACTTAAATGGCAGGGAATATGTCAACCCTAGTGTCTAATACAAGAACAGGCAAGGCTTCATACTGAGATAAGCAAATTTTCCATATTCACGTGATTGTTCTGATGCATTATTACAGAAAGAATATGCACAGACCGTTATTTGCTGATAAGTAGCTTATTTTTATTAAGTCCAGCTTTGAAGTACATGCCTAATTTACTAATATTAGCAATATCACTGACAATAATGGCATTGTTAGTAGGATCTAAGTTGTGTATGTTTGATAGTGTGCAATTACATCTCATATGCACACCAGGTTGATCGATGCACTGTCACTGGATGTAAGATGAGAATTTTAGAGGCTATGCAGTGGAAGCATCCCTATGTAGCAAATGAATGCATTAATGGAACCACATTTCACCCTTTTCCCTGGCAAACTTGCCCTTACATAAGTCATTTCCACCTCTAAATAGACAGCATACACTTTCCACAAGTTTTACTCACTATACCAGAGCAAAGCATCTGAAAATCTGACTTTAATGTGATTAAGTTTCTTGTCGTTTTCTCAGACATCGTGCCTGGATTCTACTCTTTCCACCCAGTAATTAAATGTTCCCAGTTATATTTCAGCTAAACCTTTAGTGCCATAAAGATACATGGGTTGATAGGGTTTGTAGACCTTCACTTTTCAGGCAAAGTAATAAATACCACATAAATGGCATTTGCCAAGCCATATCAATGCTTATCTCTATGCTAATTTTTCTGAAAATAGGCAATACATGTATAACACATGAAATGTATATACTTACATAAAAAATATGGCAGGCAACTTATCCATCTCATGTAGTTTATCAACAAAGTTTGCAAAATGCTTCCACTTTTCCTGTTCTGGGCAATCTGCAGGTTTAGGCTTAAGATGCTCCAGTAGTTCATTCACCTGACCAAAGTAGTATTTTAGCAGAGATTTCAATGGCAGATACTTCCAGCTGGAGGTTAACAAATATGAATACTCCATTTTCCTGTGTCAAATTCTATAGTTTATATTTTTCAAATCATTCAGAACTGGAATAGTCATTTACTCCTTACAGACTAAAATGTCTGGAAGTTACCAACTGAGCAAGAGTTCAAAATAGAATTCATGGCTACCATGACTGTGCAAATTAGAAAGTACCACTAACCCTGATAATGAAATACGTTCATATCTAAGCNATATATAAAAATTATTAATTATAAATTATAAATTTATTAATTATATTTTAACTATTAAAATATTTTAAAAACTCTGGGGTTTTCCAGATATTTTTTTAATTTTTCCTTGTCAATTAATCACATTTTCATATTCCTTTTTTTGATATAGAAATAGGTGGCCTCCAAACAAGGAGTAGGTTTTCAGCCCATTGCTTGAATTTCTGTCTTTGACATGGGAACATACATAACATCTGTGGTCACTCAGGTTTCATAAAAACAACAAACAAACAAGAAGTAGACTAAAAAAGCAGAGCAAGAGTTCAACATGATCACCAGTTGTAGGAGGTACCCAAAGGAATTATGAATTGATATCTCACAGCAGTATCAGAAGTCTGATTCCAATATATGCTTGTGAAAATATTACCTTGAAAATGCTTATGGAAATGCTACAAATGTATATGGACAAACTCCCACAATTATATTAAGATAGAATTACTATTACATTAAAGCCGTACACTGTCTTAAGAAAGTGCCCTCTACAAACTGTTACCTTCTGTCTTTGGCCAAGCACAATCCATTTGCTTAGTTCTTTCTTCAGTTCCTGTTCGTATTTCCTTGCATCTGCTTTTTTTATCACTACTTTATTCTTGAAAGAGACAAATTTCTCAGGATCTAGCTCCTGGAACAATATTAATATTTAATCTTAATATAAAGAGTTGTCAATCTCTTACTTTCTTACTCTAGTCCTTTGTCATCTATTTATTTTGATATATTTTGATTGTATACACACCTGTGCCCTTGGCCACTTTCGCCAGACTTTTACCATTGTGTCATAAAGCTGGATGCTCTCTCGTGGAGACAGAGAAAGATCTGAAGGAATACCATATTTCTCAATCTGCAAGGAGTTTAAACAAAAGAAAAATACAGAAATAGTTTTGATAGAATCCATGTTGCCTAAATATAACAGTTGCTAAACAATGCTGACACCAGTATTATGCTTACATGATTAACTGTTAATGCAGCACATGGATGATAATGTTCAATTGTAAAATCACTGCCTTTTACAGAACACACGTACTTTTCCAAATCATTGTATCTTTCTTCATACAAGACTGTGAAGAGAAAAATGCTGTCATATTGCATTTGATTGTTTGAAAAAGCAAGTATTTAATACTGTAAGAGTTACTGTTATTTAATAAGAAAAAAGCAACAAAACACAATTCATTTAAGTTTACACACTATGATTAAGGTTTTTGCAGAAAACACACTAAAGTTTATTTCTTAGTTACAAAATATTGTGATACACACCTAATCTAACACGATACGATTTCTTTTGTTCTTGTACTTTAGATCTCACTTTTCTTGTAAAGTTCTTTTCAGCGTTTGTAGAACTTCTTGCTATTGTACTCTCAGCAAGTTGCCAATACCTTTTCACAGATTGTAACCACCTATAGTGCAAACATAACCCAAAAATAAGACTTGTAAAAAATATTTTAAGAAAATCAGTGTTGCTATAATATTCATTACTACAGTCTGCCTAATTTCTCCTATAGAATTTCCAGTCCCTTCTTACCAACATCAGTGCAATTTTTTCCAGCTTATCCCATGGCGCAAATAAAAACACGTGAAATACTACCATTATAATATATATATATATATATATACACATAGTGTAGATGTTTTCTCTGATTGATGACGGATAAATGTGCTTTGGCAATTCAAATAGATGTAAAAGCCTCCTCAATTCTTCTGCACAGCTCAGTTATAGGGTCTGAAAGAATAAGAAGTGTGTGTTCTCATTATAAAGTTAAGAATTACAGCATTGCTTTGTGTCAGCTGGGGAGTGAGGGTAGCATAATACGGGTAACACTGTAACTCCTAATAAGTTCTCTTTCCAATACTAATGAACCTCTCTATCTAAACCAGCTCATATCTAATTTAAATATGCTCCTGTGGGCAATAAAATTCCACACGCACTCAGTCAGGTGTTCTGGGTTACTGACAGTAGCAGATAGGGCCAAAAATGGACATCGAATTGTTACCAGGAGGTGTTCCCAAACCTCTGCTCCAACTTCACCACCGAGACAATGGATCTAAGTTTTGGGGAAAAGGGATTAAAAGAAAAGAAGAATTATTCCTTATCAACATGTACCCATAATAGGAGTTGTTTTGTGCTTCACAAAAATCAAAAGTTTGGCAAGATCAGAAGGGAATAATCCTTATGTTATAGCAAAGGACTACAGATCCAAACCAAATATTCTGTAAATCCTTCTCCAGACCTAAGTAGATAGCAAATTAGTGTAAATTTAAATACTAGATTGACTGTACCCTACACACTCACTGGCATCAACAGCAATTCATTCTATCTACAAGAAAGAATACAGGAGGAATTTTTACTTTAACAAGATTAATCAAGGACTTTTTCCTTGGAAAGTCTGATAAATACTGTATGATATGAAATGTACATGATCCCAATCTGGAATGTTCTATGTGTGCCATGGAGACTACAGTGGCGGCTTTTAGTTTTTCAGCTGACTGCCTTGAGAGAAATAAAGGAGGTTCCTGGTAGTTTTTTATTGAATTGTATGCCCCCCTGAAGACTAACAGAATTTCAAGTTCTTTCACTAGAGGATGCAAACACTGCCAGCAAACAGGGAAAATCAAGTCTGAAATAGTACTTTTGAAAGCTGTTTTTTTACCAGTAATAATGTATATAATGAAAAAAAGGTCACCGTCATTTTTGCTCATGGTTTTTCTTATATTTGTTGATTACTATTAAAATATGCCTACCTCATCAAAGATAACATATTTTATTTGGTGGGTCCATTTCTGGCAACGAGGAGACAGCATCAAGATTTCTAAGCACTCAGGCACTGTCACTAGTATCTAAGAAGAAATGTTTGCAAAGCATTATTTTCAAGCAAACTGATTAGTAGATTCTATATTAAAAAAGCATTTAAGAATATATATGTATGTGGTTTTGAAGTAAGCAAGAATGAATGCATGATTTGTCACTGCTATCTTCAAAAAAAGCAAGAAAGAAGACACAGAAAACTACAGGTTGGTCAGTCACCTCCATCCTGGGAAGGTGACAGGACAACTAATCTTGGAAATCATTTCCAAGCAAACACAGAACAAGTCATCAGGAGTATTCAAGCATGAATTCATCATAGGGAAGTCCTGCTTCACTAACTCCTTGGATTAAACAACTGGCTTGGTAGATGTGGGGATAACAGTAGATGCTGTCTTCAGTAAGGCTTTAAACAGCATCTCCCACAAGATCCTCACAGGTAAGCTGTTGATGTATGGGCCAGATGAGCAGTGAGTGGTCTGAAAAACTGGTTGGAAGACTAGGCCTAGATGGTGGTGATTAGTGACACAAACTCTGTCTGAGGCCAGTAACCAGTGGTGTAGCCCAGTGATCAACAGAGGGTTTAACATCTTCATTAATGATCTAGATAAGGGGGGAAAGTGTATCCTCAGCAGGTCTGCTAATGCCACCAAACTGGGAGGAGTGGCTGACATGCCAGAGGGTTGTATTACCATCCAAAGGGACCTAGACAGGCTAGAGAAATGGGCTGGCAGGAACCTCATGAAGTTCAATGGGGAGCTGTACAAAGTTCTTTACCTGAGGAGCAACAAGGCCATGCCCCAGTATATCCTGGGGGTTGTCCAGCTGGGAAGCAACTTCAGAAAAGGACCTGAAGGTGCCAGTAGACACCAAGTTAAATACAAGGCAGCAGTGTGCCCTGGTTAAAAAGAAGGCTAATGATTTCCTGGGCTGCACTAGGAGGAGTTTTGCCAGCAACTCAAGGGAGGTGATCCTTCCCCTCTATTTAGCACTGATGAGGCCACATCTGGAGTCCTGTGTCTGGTTCTGGGCTCCACAGTCTAAGTGAGACAAGCCTACTGACCTTCCATAATGGAGTGACTAGGTTGGTGCACAAGGGAAAAGCTACTGATGTGTTCTATTGGGACTTCTGTAAAGCACCATCTGTATGCTGGTAAGCAATGGATTTTAACGGTTTTACTTTTAACCAGATCGAGTAATTACCTAAATGTGTCATAAAGAATACGTGGTCAGATGCCATAGACTTACATACTTAAGTAGAGATATTTTTCCTGAACTTTGTATTTAGTAATGGCACAATTGTTCTAGCCAGAATTAACATTTTCAGAAGCCGGATGGAATAAGTTGTTCTTGTGGTTGTTGTTGTGATTTTTATTGTCTGTTATTGTTGTGACAAAATATCCACAAAAGTATACCTGAGAATTCATGACATCATTGCAATAGTCTCGTGTAAAGACTCCACACAGTGCCAATCCATCTGGAAGTTTCTTGGTGAATTTACTGTATACAGTTCCTACCACTTGGTTTACAAGGGCCTTAAACAAAGCACATAATTTACAAAATTAGAGAGTGTATGTCTAAAGATACATGATATTCTGAGACATATAAAGGCACTGACATTAATGTACTATGTAATGGACTATTAAGTCTAGGCTTTCAACAATGTTAACTTTAAAAAGATATGGTACTTTATTTTCAGTTACATTCAAATGTTGTCAAAGAAATTTAGTGCTGTGTAAAGTGAGGTATACATCACAGATTCTGTATTTTAATTATTTCCAAAGCTGTTAAAAATAGATCACATCCCACTGCGTCTACAAGCACACTAATGATCACAAAGTTCTCGGGCTGCATGTTTGAAATACATTTCTGCATCCAGACTGATATTCAAATGAAAAGATTATTTTCATACCCAACCAGAGTACAAACACAAAAATTTGATTGTCCTTACAGAAAACAATCCCTAGAGATTGTTCTTGAATAACAGCAGATGCAATTCACTATCAAAAAATCATATCACTGAGCATTAAAATATGTTTTGGAAGAAACTGAAGGACTGTACCTCAGCACTTTAATCAGTTTTTAACTATTAGGATGGAATTCTAACTCAAAAATATCCCACTACATAGAGTTTCATAAATTTTCTCTTGAAGACTCTAAGGGTGAACACAATTAGAAAAACATGACTTGCTTAGTCACTGTTGTTTTCTAATAGTACTTTCATCATATGGGTAGACTTTTGGTACTCTCATAATTTACCTAACATGCTACTTACAGCACTTTTGTATACATTAATGTTTCTGATCTTAAATTAGCTGTACAAATATTAATACACAAATACTCTATGTGAGCTGAAATATTTTGAAGTTGTTTTGTAAACATGCTGTAATACATGTAAATAAAAACCAGAATGTAAATATTTTTCTTCTAATCAAAAATGCATATCAACTAAATTTGTGTAAGAAGTTACTCCAGTTTCTGAATCATACTGAGAAATATCATAATCATATTACAGAGCATGTAGTAGGATGCGGCCTTACCTTTGTAGGAGCAACATACACAAGTACTCCTTCATTGCTCATTTTCAGAACTTTTTCCATGCAATAGTAAGATGCATATGTTTTTCCTGAGGAACATGGAGCAACAATCACCGCAGACTCATTACTATCTACAGCGTCAAGAAGTTCTTGCTAAGAGAAAGGCAGATACTTATGTCAAAATGTCTTGTCTTTAAGTTCATAGAGTGCTCCTTCTGTGAAAATATCTTTTATTTCTGCATGTAGAATTTATATACAGATTTTAGACTACAGAAAGTCAGATTTTACCCGCTTGTTTTATGATTTTATTCTTTCCTTTAAATTGTTACTGGGAAAAAAAGGAATTACAAATTTTAACTTGTCTGTTTCAATTATTGGCCTAACAGACAAAAAAATAAGATTATTTCCACTAACTTTACGCAAAGAATTTGTGTCTCATTACCTGCCATGCATCTGGTATGAAATGTTGCACTCGGGGATCTGGATCACTTCTCTCTTCTCTGAGCAAGTAATAATCCATGTATTGTAGCTGAAAGCGAGCTGAACCCACTTTGATAGCATATTTGCTTGTATTCTTATTACTACTTTCTCCTGTCTATAAGGTCAAAAGGAAACTCAGGTAAGTTTGAAACTGAGGAAGAGATTAAGAAAATGGCAGATCTTTTGCTCCGTTGAACTCTGCAAGCTTTGAAAACATATGAAAGAGCAGACAATTTTTTAATAATTTCTTGCAGAAATGTACCTCAAACAATCTTACATTGGCATTACCCTTACTGCTCTTCAAAGGACACCAACTTTTAAAACTAATGTCTTCCCTTCCCAGTATTGGTGCTGATGTTAATTTTGTTATCAGAAGAGCTAAAATAAACTGGCTATCAGGCAAAAGCTCCAAGCTACTGCCTGCCAGAGCCTTTTCATCATATATTTATGTCTCTTCTTCACTCTGCTCTGATTCCTTGTGCAATGAATCACAATCACAAAAAGAAATTTAATAAAAACACTGTGTGATCCCAAATTTTGTATTTTTAAACTCTGCCTGTTTACCATAAGACATATCAAATTTAATGTTCATTAATGCATCTGGTTACAACATCTGATCCTGAAAGCTGTATAGAAAAGTACTATGTGTGTAACATACACTAGAAGCTCAGAAAACCATGTAACAGTTTAGGTTTTCAAGGTTTGAACTTGCTGATCTTGGAGGTGTTTTCCAACCTTAAGAATTCTATGTATATCTGGATGTCAATCCAACTCACTGTTAGAAACAGTTGTATTTAAGATGGGTCCCTCAGGGCTATATTCAGCTGAGTTTTTTCTGTCTCCAAGAGCAGAGATTTCACAACTTTTTTAATTTCTTGAAATATTTTCAGTTATTCCTGAAAATTTCTGTTATTCTTAAAGTTTATCTAACTTTGCAAAAATAACAGGAACTTGAAAAAGTAAATCTAAAATGCATCAACTGATGTAGAACCCTTCTGAGCAAGACATGAACTTGCTAACATATTTCTTCTACCATCACAAACCTTTATAACAAAGTTTTTGAGATCCTCAGATCCTTCGATTCTACTTCCTAAAATGCAACATACCTTATTTGGAACAACACCTTTACAATAATTATGTAGCCAAGAACAAGTAATCATCATGTACCAGTTGAATTCACATAGAAAAAGAAACAAATAATGTCCACCTTTACAGGGAAGAAAATTTCTTACAAAGCTTCCACTTCTGCCCTCACCTCTGTCCTGAACCTCAAGGAAGGATGATAAACAAAAATAGTTTCCAAATATAGTTTCCAAATAGTTTCCAAAAATAAGCTTTCAAAAATTCTTAACTGTACTGTGCCTGAAAAACGAGATCCTGAAGTGACTGATATTGGTTTTCCAGTTCACTGTAACCTTCCTTCCTTTTGCTATTGACTTCATATTCTTCCAAGCTGAGTTACATGCTCCCTCTTCTAGCATTCCCTCTCCCTAATAATACACCATCTACACATAAAGGTATGAAACTCTCTTAAATCAGCCAGTGGGCAGGTTGCTAACATGCAGAAAAGCATAAGGAGAAATTACTTCAGACCAAATTCAGTGCAGCTACCGGTGGTCTCAGATGTGCTACTAACAACAAGCTATTCAGTATCAGAAACTGATCCATTCAGAAGTGATCAGGAATACTGTAACATCAAACTGAATAGTTTTCATCCACTTCCAAGGTCTCAAAAGATTTCCGTTTCTGAAGTAGCACATGTGGACCTGTTAGAGAGCAGCTTCTCATTACTTAGCCTTTAACACTTATTTTTCACATGTAGAGCTCAGCTGATGTGACAGATTGAACTCCAGGTACCTCTCAGACATGTCCAAGGCCTCAGAGAGATGTAACTAATCTTTATGTCTCTTTCAAAGTGTATCTTTGCAACTATATAAAGTTCTATTTATTCAAGAGGAAGTGGTTTATTTTGCCAGCTAGCCCTCAAATGAAGCAGAGAAGTGTATACATGAACTTAAAGAAGATTAATACCTGAAGCAAGAATAGACAGTTCCAAATCTTATGGCACAATGCAAAATGAAATAAGTTCTATATTGATGTCCTAAACACTATTCATTGCTTAAGAAATCACTGTCAATATTCAGCTACAGATTCAGTCACAGTAGGAATATTGCTGTCTATCAAGTTACCTGGCCAGACAGAGAGCACGCCAAATTCTCAAATCCAATGAGTTTTAGATATTTAGTCAGCTTTCTTAGATGTGATTCCTCCAAGAGATCTTGGTATTTTTCAAGGAGGATATGAATTCTCCTCATGACTTGAACAGCTTTGCTTAAATCCTTAGATTCATTTCCTTTAAAAAAAAAAGCCTACCATTATCTGAGAGCTGATCATATCATTGAGAGTCTTCTGATATTAGATATTTTTAGAACAGACCTTAGACATCGTCACATTTATAACAATTAAAAGATTAATTTTATTTAAAGACAACTACACAAAGATGAGCCACACTCCTTTCACCTCTAGAGTGAGTGCCACTTAAGACTAAGGACTCAAATAATTCTGTCTGCTTCTGCACATTCATCTACAAAAAGAAGTCACTTCTGACATCTGTGCAATAACTGAGCTTCCCATATCACTTTCCTAACCACAAATTTATTATTCAATCTTATTAGCAACATATTTAATTCCAATATTTACAACACTTCTCAACATGTTTAGATCAGTGTGTGTTTGGACTCAACTGAAGGTATGGACTGAACCAGTTAATTCTGGTGAAACAGGAGGCCACTAACCATGGTATCATAGACTTCTTGTGCAAAATCATTCAAACTGCAAGCTAACCACCTCAGCAAACTAAACAATCCATCATACCTATAGATATATTTTACTGTGCATGCTACATCATTATTCTTGATCAATAAATAAATATTTATCTATGCAATGTTTACAAACAACACAGGAAAACAGTCACAATCTGATTTCATTGAATACCTTGCATCTGAGTCAAAGGATCTTGAAATTGCAAAAGGAGACCAGAGCCTGTAAATACTTAAAAATACCTTTCATGCTTCTGAATCAAGGCTGTATTTACACACCATTACTACAGCTGAGAATGTCCAAAGTCACTCACTGTCTTCGTTAAAGGGAGTGGAAGTTGACTACTGGAAATGAATTTGGCTATCATACCTTGTTCTCTGCAGTGTTCCTTCCACACTTGTAAACAGGCTGACAGTGCTACCATTTCTACACTGAACTTCACAGATTTACTTTTAAGGGTCTTGAGAAACTTCTCCAAATTATTTATTCCAACAGTCTGGTTTTCTTCTATTTTCTTTACAGTTGCCTCACGTAAAGCTTGCCATTTTTTCTGTTCTTTTTCTTCTTCCTTAGCTTTTAGTCGCCTTTCATTTTCCTCTGCAATTATTTTTGCTTTACTTTTCTATCCAAAAAAAATGAAAATATTTAGAAATAACCATCACTCTGTCCAAGCATCATCTATAAAAAATAAATCACTCCATCACAGCAGGTGTTTTACAGTTTTCAATTAATATGTATGATGCATTGTGTTTTGGGAACTTTTTTTAATAGTACTTCATTTTGAAGGAGACAAAATGAATCCCAATATGTTGTTCAAAAGAGCGTCCCTAAACTTCATTTTAAGTCAGTAAAAGCTTCACAAATAGTATAAAAAGGACAAATGTAGAAAAATATAATAGCAGATGTCTAAAAGTTAAATGTCAAGCTTCTATTTCATACACAGCTAACAGTAATTCTGATCATATTAGGATGCTTTTCAGTAAGTTAAATAAAATTAGGAGTTTAAAGTTACTTGAATTTAAAGTTATTTTATATACAGTTTTAGTAGTAATTCAACAGTCCATAATCTGTAATCATACTACAGTTATTATGAAAAATTGCTCAAATTACCATTGCTCAGTATGGTCTGTAAGTATGCCAGTACATACTACATACCCCGTGATGTCTGACAATGTTCACATAGTCAGTATTAATCACAGTACTTGTAGGGTCTTTCACATATATTGTTTCCAAATAGTGCAGGGAAATAAGTAACTGAATTATGGATTTTTTTCCAGTATTTCTCAACAGTTCCTTAGAGCAAAATTAAATTAATGAAATCCAGTTTCCTTCACTCCACATTATAACACTGGTCAGGAGCCAAAAATGCTCAGCCTTTAGAGAGCTCATATTTATTTTTTTTTATAACTTAGACCTGTTAATATACAATTACTCATCAGTATTCTTAACTAGGAACAAAAATAAATTTGCCAATTAACTAATTAGATTTGAAGTACAATTTAAATTTCTCCAACTGTGAACTACTAGTGCAATCAAAACATAGACCTTGAGATGTGGGACTCATACAGAAATATTTTCCTGGATAATAGAAAAAATATTTGGAAAAAGCAACTTGAATATACTCACATGGGTTTTTTGTGCCTTTTTGACAGCAGCACTAGCATTCCTTGACATATCCTCTTGACATACAATAAGTTTTGAAGGGCTGTCTTCCAGAGTGCTTCCATAAAAGCAACGGAAAGTCTGTAACTTCTGTAGTCTTCTTCTTTCTTCTGCATCTTTGGATTTTGTTGCAAACAAATATAATTGATTAAAAAACACTCTGGTAGAATTCCAGACTAATCTGTTACCAAGCAAAGATAGCTGGGTAATGGTAAAATTTCCTTAAAACTCCTTAATGACTTAAAGGACAAAATCACATTTTGAAAGAGGCTGGCTACCAAGACTCACAGAAATCCAACAGTACTTTGAACTATCTAAAAGCCAGGCAATAGACCCAAATTGAAACAACTTTAGATACACTTTAAATATATTAGAAGACTTATAAACCAGGATGCCTGTAAATTATTACTGTTTGAGAAAAACGCCTAGGCTTCCCACATAGTCCATGAAAATAGGAAGGTGTCTTCAAAAGGAAATTCAAACGATCAGAAGATACTTCTTCCCCAAGAAAACTAGAGTCTGCCATTGGAACATAAATAAATAAATCTGCTGGAACAATACTATGCTGGACAATGGAAGACTGAACTGGGCACATCAATACTCAAACATCTGTCTTTCTTTGTCCTAAAATCAAAACAACCGTTCTGAGTGTGAAGACCCATCTCAGTATGTAGGAGTATTCATGGAAGGCACATTAGAAAGAGGGCCTTCTCTTCCTCTGGATTGGTCATAAACCTTCAACTCCAACATTATGAAAGGTGCTGTAGCTACTATTCTGCAGGTGATGCTCTCCAAACTTCCCACTGACATCACAGTGCACAGAAGAGTGCCAAAAATCATCCAGGCAAAAAGAGGAGCAGATAGAACTTTGGTTTCATAGACCAAGTAGTACAAACACTAACTCAGGAAACAGTATTTCTAAGTCTCAGAATAAAAACCATAATCAACACTAAAAGTACCAATGGTAATCCATGAATTCTCTATTTCTGATAGGTTTGTCACAGTTTCATTCACTGAATGATGTAATAGATGATAGCAATATCTTTGAGAGAAATTTTTGTGTGCTTCCTGCTACATACAGTATCACAGTTCATTTCATGTAAATTTGTAAATCTAAGTTCAAAGCTAAGTCCATGTTTTCCTTAATATTGCAAACTGCAAATTTTTAATAGGAAATTAAAATGCATAATATCAAGAATAATACAATCTTAAATTTACTACTTGCTAGTTTTAGTGGAATAGAGTTAATTTTCTTCATAGTAGCTGGTATGGGCTGTATTTTGGATTTGTACTGAAAATAGTGTTGAAAAACAGGTATATTATTGCTGAGCCGTGCTTGCACAGTCAAGACCTTTTCTGCTGGTGAAGGGGCTGGGGATGCACAAGAAGCTGGGAGAGGATGCAGCTGGGACAGCTGATCCCAACTGACCAGAGGGATATTTCATACCATATTTGTGCCATGCTCAGCAATAAAAGTTGAGGAATGAAGAAGGAATGGGCAGATGTTGGAAGCAACAACATTTGTCTTCTCAAGTAATTGTTACGTGTGACAGAGCCCTGCGTTCCTGGGGATGGCTGAACACCTGCCTGCCCATGGGAAGCAGTGAATTAATTGCTTGTTTTGCTTTGCTTGTGTGCATGGTCTTTGCTCTACCTATTAAGTGGTCTATATCTCAAGTCATGAGTTTTCTCACTTTCACACTTCTGATTCTCTCCCCCATCCCACTGCGGCTGGACAAAATGAGTGAGTGGCTGCTGCATGGTGCTTAGTTGCTGGCTGGGGTTAAACCAAAACAGCTTCTTTTACTTCTTATTTTAATTCTGTTCTCAAAAGATAAGATTGGCTATGCACATGCTATGCAACTGTTGGAGCAAATTTTCCATATACATGATCATGCTTCTTTATCATTATCCAAACTATGCATGTAAACATTAAACTTCACATGTACATCATTTGTTTGTATAAATCTGTAAACTGTTTCACAGGCAAGAGGGAATATATGATGAATTTATGACCATCAATGTTCATTCTGTTTTATTCAGACCTATTTAAGATACTACAAAATTCACACACACATCAGTTTAAGTGTAATTTGGCTATTGCAGTAGCTCCATTTGGCAGGTGTTTGTACAACTGCAAACGATTTCCGAAATGAGAAGTCCTTCGGCAAAACCACAATAACCTTTACAATACTGTTCTAGCCAACATAGACCCATAGGCTTTGTGTTAATCTTACCATCAGCACTGCATGGTACCCGCTCATATTCCTCAGTCAAAGGTCTGCCAGAGTGCCAGTGACGAAGTTTGTCGAATTCCTTGTATTTAGTAAGTGAAGTAACTGAATGGTCATTGCTGAAATAGATAAATATTAAGTAGAGCAGAAATTACAAGTACTTTCTAGCATCTCTAATGAAACAGTTGAAAATTGAGTCTTTATCAAAACACAGTTTTACTGTGGCAGAAAAACAACAAAGGGTTTAATTCTACCCCAAATACAGTGTGTCAAGATAGCCTCAATTTTTCAGAAAGAAATACTAACAAAGTAAAACACCATTTTTTCATTTATTTTCATATAGATTAATCACAGAATGCAATGTGACTATATAATTCACACACTGGTTATAAAATACTTATTGCGTAGCACAAGACCTACTTCCACAAATAGCAGAGCAAATATAAAGGATAACCTCTTCTTACTTTTTTCAGTATTTTTATTTAATGTTTTTCTTTTTCTGAAATCAATTTGCAAGACGGTACAAGATGTTTCAAACACAAATTTTACATTTAGAAAAACAGTTCCAGAATGTAGACTAACAATCAAAGGCTACAACGCAAACAAATAACAGTAGGAGAAATTGATATATAACTGTTCTTGTTCTGAACTTTCTGTTAATATTTATACCAATACATGAATATGTATATGTGAAATGTTGCCCAGGCATAACAAAAAACATTTCTACATTTATAAAAATTTAGCATAATATGGATGCAAAGTGCAGGGGGAGCAGAAAATCAGCTCATATAATGTTATTTTATTAGAAAAAAAACATACAGGTACCTTTTTAAAACAGGTAGGTCTTTCAAAACATCTCCAACATAATTTTTAACAAGATGAGATTTCACTGGAATTAGTCCAATGTTAAGAATTTCTCCTTTATAGACTTTACCATCTGAAAAAATAATTAATATTGTTTAATTAAGAATATATACAATTGCACATCATGCTTAAAAATTCTGTCAAGTTACATTATAAATTGAATTCTGTAAATTAAAATTAATCAGCAATTAAAAGTAATCAGCAGTTTACTAGTTTCACTTTTTCTTCTCAAACATGGAGAGAAGAATGAAGCAGACATCAATATTGCTTTCAAGTAGTGGTTCTCAGAATCTATTTTAGACACCTATGCTAGCTTTCTGACTGCTACAGCCCATCTCACACACAGCTACGGTCCTGCACTGGTTCCATAAAGATCACAATCTTCTAAATAGGCACTTTCAAACTGTGTTTACATGAGATGACTAAAGTCTACAAATAACACTGTGCATCCTTCCAACGGTGGAAGTCTATCCACAATTTCAGTCTTCAGATTGGCCAAAGGAGATACAGAAGTAGGAAATACAATTGCCAAAAGTCGCCCTGATATCCCACAGAAAAGAAACTGTCTTTTTTTTTTCTGTTAAAACCACTTTGCCCACTTGACATCTGTGAAACCAGCTGAAGAACACACACAAATTTAAGTAGGGTTCCAGCCCTTATAGACTTTCTTACCAACTATCTCTTCTAAAGATTTATACAATTTCATAAGTTTAAAACAAATATTTGAAGGTTGTAACAAAGCTAGTTCTCAAGAAATATCAGATATCAGGGAAAAAATTCTAACTAATCCTTCCAGATATTCAGAACAAGTATTGTAAGAGGGAAGAAAACAATCTCTGAGTTAATCATGCATTTCCCCAGTTATGTGCTACAGGACGATGGTGTAACTTCCAAGAATTGCAGTGTGAGCTACTGTGATGGCTGGACTCTCTACCATTAAGGTAACAATTCTATATTCACTTAATTTGCTGCTTGCATGCCCAGTGTTTGCATAACCCTATGCCAACATGTCAAAGATGCTCCTCAGAGACAGTCTTCCTGCACCATAATCATTATTTTAAATATGAATACTTAACATGTTTGTTTTTATTATTACTTGTATTACACCTACTCGTAATGTTTTTTACAATACAAACATTAGATCTGGGCTAGTAGTCATGAAACTAAACCAAATTCCCCATGAAGTTAATAACAATACTTGTGCTGTCCACAGTAGAGTCAGAAGTTCACCCATAAGGCCAGGTCAGCCTACTCTTTGCATCAGCTGCCAGTTTTGCTAGTAGGTTGAAAGGATGGAGAAGAAGATCCATGAAGCATGGATTAGATTTGTGATCACAATAAAATCAGATCACTACTCCTAGCACTTTTAGTGATAGCAATGAGGATCACTTTTAAGACTCAAATGTGTGGAGTTGCCAGTACCTCTGCTGGCAACAGCCTGCTTCTGTTCAAGAAATACTTGGGATGTTTTTCGTACTGGGAAAGCATCTCCAAAACTGTATTTCACAGACAGTTTTTTTACAGTGTCCCACAAAAATTGGTAGCCATTCTCCACTTCTTTCCCCAAATCCTTCTGGAATTCTAATTCTGCACAGGAAAGAAAGGGAAAAAAAAAAAAGAATTTAAATAAAAGGTGCTTTAAAATTGAGTTACTCAAACTGAACATATGCAGCATCAGGCACAAAATCTTTTTTACAAGGCCTTTGGTTGCTAGAACACAATACTGTACATTCATGGTCTTTAATACCCCAGAGTGTAAATAACTAAATGTCCTGAGAATGTGTTTTGAAAAAAGGCACCAGATTTAGACTGTCTGTCTAAGCTGGCAAGCCCTACAGCTCTACAGCTAAAGAAGAGTTTCTCCCACCTTCACCTCCTGCTAAGCAGAATCTTGAACTGATCATTTTTTTTAGTGCCCAATAATAGGTATCACTATAAAAATAAGTGTTTCATATTCCTAATTTATATTTTCTTTAAAAATTCCACTACACTTGCTTTACTGAAGTACATACAGGGACCCTTGTGAATAGATTCATAAAGTGTTCTGGTTTACTATCACACAAACAGACTCATGACAGAGGATTTCCCACAAGCAATAACTCTGAAAGAACATTTGCTACAAATCTTTTTCCATATTTTCTTTTTCTGTCAGCTTTTGTAACGTTTTTTGTTAATCTTAACACATCTGATGGTGTTCATAAAGCTCCAGCTCTCAAATTATTACATACTTAAGAAAATATGTGTTCTTGTCTGAATCAATCTCATATGAAATTAAAAATATTATTCAATGTCACAGTGACAGCAGGGATTGAATCTAATGTCTGACAGTGTTGCACTAAGACAAAATGAAATTAATAAAAAATTGGCTAAAACTAAAACAAAACTGAGAATACCTAGTAACTGTGATCCAGAACTCCTGCTACCTATGTTATACCACTATTCTATGTATTAGTACAGACGGCACATCATGATATGGTATTCTGAATGAGTACTGGTATAAGACACTAGCATATGTAATTTTCTAAACTTGGTTACAGAAAAAATGTTTTCTTTTTAGTCCATAAAGTATATCCATTGCTACATGGGTCATTAGAAAAATTATTTCTGTGCCTATTCCTGCCCATACAAGCAGTTTCATTCTCATTTTGCAGCTTAATAAAGTAAAAAATAAAAGAAAGCAAACTGTTCAACAATGATATATACCTTCAGTGTATTCGACCTCGTAGTAATATGCAAGATTTATAAGCAGTGAATCATCATTTAAATCAGGCAGATAAGTTAAATCCAATTTCCAATCACTTGTATCACACAGCTGTACCAGAGCAAAATGCATACACAATTGTTGCTGTTAAAATAAAGCAGACAATTAATTCTTATTGATCACCTTTATATGTGGAGGTATCAGAGCATCTCCAGAGGACAGTTAACTACCACAGATTTATTGACATGAAAAACAACACACTATTACTTGACTTCCCTATGATCAGAAAACTGCCTTCATGGTTCTCCTTCTTTACAATAACCAATTTTAAACAATAAAAGAGCCTGACATCAAACTTTCCATACTGGATGAGACCAAAAAGTCCATCTAGCCCAGTGCCCCAACAATAACTGGAGATGTCCAAGAAGAGGTCAAGTATTGAGATCTTGCCCCAAACATTCTCCTAGCTGGACTCATTTGTGGTTCAGAAGATTCCTGAACAAGGAAAGGTTTCACAGAATCACAGAATGGGTAAGGTTGGAAGGGACCACAGTGATCTGATCCAACCTCCCTGCTCAAGAAGGGTTCTCCTAGACCACATGGCACAGGATTGCACCCAGATGGTACCTGAATACCTCCAGTGAGAGAAACTCCTTGGTATCTTCTCCAGACTGCCATGACCTCTCAAAGATGATTGAGAGTGGCCTAGCAATTATGTCTGCCTGATCCCTCAGTACTTGAGGGTACATCCCATCACGGCCCATGGACTTGTGGATGTCAAGTTTGACTAAATGGTCTCTAACCAAACCTCCTCAACCAAAGAAAAGTCCTCTTTCATACAGATTTTTTCCAGGTCAGCTGGGTCAGGTATTTCTGAATGACAGGCCTCAAAAATGAAGACTGAAGCAAAAAAGGCATTCAGTATCTCAGCCTCAAAAACAAGCAAAGGGTTTCTTTCCAGCAGGTACATTATATTCTTTAATCCCATCAGATGACCAAAGCAGTATATAAAGGAAAATGAAATCTGAAACTGCAACTGGACCTTATGTCAGGGGAAGTTAAGACAGTCCTACACATACCATTTTTAATAGTGGTAAAACTTGCTTCGTCCAGCCGAATTTCATGTCCCTAATCTGAGCTCTCTGGGAAAGAGGCATATGAAGAAGAAAAATCACTGCAAGACATTGCATTCTGCAGAGGTCAGCTGCTTCTTCTGGAGATAGGGGTTCACTTTGTCTCTGTTAAGAGATGACAGATAAAAAGTTGACCACATCCTTCAGTAAAACAACTGTGTTCACCACTACTTAATTCAGTGATATGCACTTTGTTAAAGCAGCTAATAATATTGATCTACTTAAACAATTTGAGCATTTTAATTACTTGTGGACACACTTATTTCAAAATGAACATTTTTGTAGTGCTGAAAGATGTAAATCAGTTATAATGTTAAAAAAAATTAAAAATAAAAAAAAATCTCTTTTCCAAAAAGGAATATGATTATGAAAACCAAGTCAAAACTTTAAAACAATTGTCAGTGTGTCTGGTTAGAAATGTTTTTATTTTAAGAGGAAAATTTAATATCTAGATATAGGTCTATGTTCTTTTCTCAACTGCACCGCAAAAACTCAGCACAGAAATTGAGCTTTGCTAACTACTTGCAGCTATCCTGTAGTTTACTAAATAAGTGTATCATAAAGTATGACTGATATATTGCATCTATGTGAACTTGATGAAAATACAAGGCTTGCAGTATGGTCACAAAAATGATGTAGAAAGAAACCTTTATACTGAAATGTCACATTAACCTGAGGAAAATTGTATTCTTCTGTAAAAGCGAGTATGACACGGAGCGTTAGAAGAAGAACAATAATGAACACAACTACCTTCTTAAGGTAAAACCTTTCATGAAAGTAATTGTTTCTAAGGTAAAACTTTTCCCAGGAACATCTGCTGTGACAGGGGGCCCAGTGCCACTCACAAAGACACCACGCTGCTTTAAAAAGTTGTGGCCACAGCAATTGTGTGACTCGAACCCCTTAAAGAGTGTAATCACAAAGGAAGCTTTAGATCAAGAATAGCCACCTTTCCTGTTAGCAAAATGCTTAGGGTCACCATGCTGAGAAGATACTTAAAAAATTCTTACTCTTGCTGATTGCACACAGTTGGCTCCCATGGGAGCATTTGCATTTCCCAGCATGGTGCTGTATATTTTTAATCCCACAGCACAAGCAAGAACACAGATCACACGGCGAATGTCAGATCCTTTAGGCCACAGTTGTTTCAACAAATGAATAGTCTGGCAAACCTGTAGTCATAACATTATGAATAGCATAAATTATCGCCATTACAAAAACTGAAAAAAAAAAAAAGGATGAATCTTTTGTTATACAGAGTTACATCAGAGAAGGGGGGGAAAAAGGATATAAAAACCACAGAACCACAGAATGACAAGTGGGCATAATCATTAGTAAAAATTGCCCTTTTTTGTCATGTCCCTGAAGGCGCCAACAGCCCTGACTGTCCCTGCCTGACCCCTGGGGCCTCCTCCCACCTGTGCAGGACTCCACCTCAGCTGCTTTCCGGTGGTCAGTCCTGCCCCAGCAATGTAGCAGCAGCTTAGAGCCCTGCAGACTGACAACCTGCTCTGCCCTCAGCCCATGCCCAGGTAGGTGCCTGATGCCCAGGGCTGCAGCTGTCGCCCAGCTGTCCCGCAAATTTTGACTGGGGCAGTGGGACAGGCCATGGCTCCCAGGCCCTGCCCTGCCCCACAAGTGACCTCCCACAGCCCCAGCCCTGAGGGAGCAGCCTTCTGCCCCTCCTGCATCCTGATGGGTTTCTGTTCTTGGGGTATTCAATTACTGACTGTGCCTCAGAAAAGTTAACCATAATAAAACAAAATATTGTCAGTAGTCAGAATTTAAAATGCTACGTAACACCATTTATTTTCTGGATGGAAAAATTCACCTTGCTAGACTAGTAACATTCCCACTGAAGCCCAAGGAAGACTTGCTGTTGTTATCTGCAGGAGCAGAAGTGGAGTCACAACATGCAGTGCAACTTTATGCTCAGGAAAAGGCAAGAGTACATTAGGCATTAAAGGTGACTATGAAACCATAAAAATAGCAATTTTTTTGAAGTAAAAATATTGTAAAACCACTGCTTTGATCATGCAAGCACAGACTCTAATTGAACTCTTAAGAACTTTCCCAGACTGTGAATAGTCAACTGAGTGTGTAAACCTTAGCGGCTGCAATAATGAGGTTTGATTTTGAGACGTCTCCCTACAAAAGAGGTTGTTGCTGGCACAGCATTGACTGGTCCACTGCTGCTGCCACGGGGACGGGGCAATGGCCACAGTGCACCCAGAGGGTAGTAACTGCAGTAACAGTGGTTAAGGGTGTAATTATGCCACTGATCGTGTTTCATGCTCAATGGGCTGGTTTCTATCTTCTTCAAGACAGAGGTGTTTGCCAAGATGGAAATATCCCTTAAGTGGCATCCCACTGATCAGCTTCCAGGTAAATCATCCTACTATAGTGAACTTTAAAGAAAGAAACAGCTTCAAGCTGCTCTGAAGAAGAGCAGCCAGAGAAGACCTTCTCAGACTTGGGGCACCATTTCAGGACAAGGAAAAGGGTTCTGAGTTCTGGTTAGAGATAGAAAAAAGGAAAATGATCACAGAGATCGAATTACCTCTTTTTGTATGTTTTTCAGGTTCAGCTTGAGATGCTCATATAGATGCATGAGTGGTTCTTTGTACCCGACTAGGTTTTCACAGGCACATCGCAGATCTTGTTCATACTAATACAGAAGTCAAAGTTATATGCAAAAGTCTATAGATACAATGCATTAGGGATTACTAGCCACAATACAAACCATTCAGATATAAGTCAATCCTCAGCCTCCAATAAACAACTGAATAAAATTTTAAAAATTATATCACTGTCCTAAATACTATTCTTCATCTGGCATATTATATTACACATCAACTAAGACAAGTGCTACTGAAGATAAGGAAAAGGCTGTACTAGGGACTATCATATCACAAGGGGAAAATAACGAGATTAGAGCACAGGGCAGGAATTTGCCACCAATCACAAAGTTTACTTGCTAAGGATTTCAAGACCAGTAGATTAAAGAAAAAGAGCCACATACCAATTCTTTATAATTTTAATATGTAAATTAAAATACTCATACTGAGATACTTTAATTCAATCTTATAAGTCAAACTGACACTGTTATTGCAAACCAACAACAAAGTGGCGTATCTTACCTTCCGAAAAAACAATCTGTGTAAAGATGTACTCTGAACATGATATCCGTAAACTCTAATAATATCATACTCCTGTCCTGAAGCAAGCACAACATTGATTTTCCTTGACAATGAATGAGCAATTAAAATAGATAAAAAGTCTTCTTGGCAAGAGCTCAATCCTGTATCAGATACAATGATGAAGTAAGGATAGCTTTGTTTCAGGAAAGTCTCCCATTTGGGTGATAAACAGTTGGAAAATTCTGTATGAACAGTGATCCTTGTGTTATGTCGGAGGTGTTCTATTAATGCAGTGCGTAAGAAAAGAAAATGAGGATACGGAAAGTACATCTGTTCTGCATCCTGCGGGAAATAAAAACAGTGAAATTATTTCAGTTACATTTGTAGACACAATGAACAGTTTCCTAATCCTGAACAGAATCAAGCAGTTGGTTTAGAAGGAATGCGGTAGTTCAAATAGACCAAAAAAAAAAAAGTTATTTGTTCAGTACCTTGAAGAAAGTAATGACATATTGTGCTCCTTTTTCAGTGAAATCCTGCAGAAAGCATTCAATTCGGTAGAAGAAGTTTAGATACTGTGTTTCCTCATCTATAAACATAAGTAGCAAGGAATCCCCATCTATCACAAGGAATTCAGACTCAACAAAGTCTTTTAACAGACTCACATATCTGAAAGAAAAAGAAAATTCATGTACCTGACATTACTTCAAGAAAAGCTGGGGACCTGGGAGACAAGAAATTTGCTTACTAATACATGAAACATTAAATCAATTAAATAATTAAATCAACAGTAAATCATCTTTCTTGGATCTAACTCCTAAATAGCTTGCAATCCTTTCAGTTACTGTTGCATTAGCAATTGTCTCCTTTACAATTCCAGATACTTTTGTAGCATCTGAGTTATTTTATGAGTTATGCAGCACCTTTGCCCATGTCTGCTTATGCAGGAAGTGTTACCTGTTCTAAAAGAAATACCCCACAGGAGATAATCACAAAATGTATTTTGAGAACCTTCCTGCCTGAGTTTTCTGCAGGATCACAGAGGTCAAATTACCTCTAAAAAAAGTAAGTGGGTTATCAACTATGACAATGACAATTACCTCCCTCATCCAAGGAATGTCTACTGCAGAAAAATTCCTTAACAGCACAAGCAATCCAACCACAATACATTCCTTCAAGTTAACAAAGAATTAAAAAATTCTTCATCCAGTTCAGATGAGTTGATAAAATTTTCATTAATGAGTGTTAGGTCAAAATTTACACAAATCCCTTGCACCTGAAGATGGAAAGTATAAGCACTAGTTTTTAATATATTCTAGGAATTGACAGCATTCTTCAGCCTTCAAGAATCCATGAGAATTGAGCAACATGATATTTTACCCAGGATGGACCAAGGTGTCAGAACAACTTCTGTAGATCCCTATGAAGAAGAGGTAAGCTCTTCTAGTAAAGGTTCTCTGCTTTCATATTTGTCTATTACATACTACATTGTTTATTATATATTACAGTGCGAATGCCTAGTATGAATATCCATACTCCAACAGTACAAATGTGCTTGTTTTCTTCAAAGCAGTCAAAAATGCCAGACACCTTAGCTCCACACCTGAGAAGACCTAGCTTTCCTTTCTAGTAGGGATCAACAGCCTCTGGTTCACAGTCACAGTTTGCTATCTGATGCAAAGAGTAGCCTTCCAGGAACAAAAAGTATGTAAACTTCTGTCTTACACATTTCAATTGTCTGCCTTTAATACTAATCTCTTATTTGACCTCAAGAAGGCAGAGGAGACATTTCATCATCCATGTGAATGGCATTACTGCTAATTCTTTCCTATATCAAACAGGGAAAGGAATCCAAATCTAGAGAAGCAGAAGATCCTGCATCAGAACTGACGTGCAAAACCACAGAAGGTATATTTGAAAAGGAAAATTTTGTAGGCAACCTGGTTTAGATGCTGTAAAAGTAGTAGCCTTAAAACATGTATGGAAAAATACTCAAAAAAAGCATGACAAAGAATTTGAAAATAATTAATAGCAATAGTTAAAATTGTAGATCAGTTCCCAAAACATGCAGACAATCACCTACTCTTTGGGCAGACTTTCTAGTATACTAGCAATCTTCCTTCATGTGGCTGGAGGAAGTATGAAATCCTAAGCATGGCTTAGCTCTCCAAGTTTTCCACAAACCTGGGTGACAAGCACTTAGCTTCTTTCTCTAAGGTGTACTGCATTGTGAGGACTATTTAGTTCAAAGAAACTATATTTATTACCATTTGTTGCACTTTTTTTTTCCCAAGAACCCCACTGTACTTACTGAGCTTTTGATAGGAATGCCCAAATGTTCAGCCTCAACATCTTCAGAAATCCAAGACATTTTCTCATTCCTAAAATAATTGCATACATGGTCATTGATAGAACCATACAACCATAACTCACCAGTTAATTACAAAAGAGCCAAATTGAAAGATAATGCAATACAAGCCACAGAGCTTATGCTACTAGCAGCTCCTCACCAGGTCTGCGGTAATTACGATCATGCTGGACAATTCTGAAAGCTTTGTCTTCAGTTTGTGATGCTTGCTTTGTCACTTCTTTAATGCTACTGTAATCTATGTCTTCAACTTCTTTTTCTCTATCTTCCACTTCTTTAAGCTTCCGCAGAACAGCTGCTTTCACTTTGTTACTGATCCTGCCCACTTCATCACTGCCACTTGTCCTCCCACTGTCTTCATCTTCCTCTGTTGCAGTGAAGCCTATTTTCTTACGGTCACTACACTCACTGTCCATATCATTACTCTCATTTGCATCTTCATGAACAGCTTTTTTGAAACTACCTCTTGCAGAATCCATTCTCGCATCCAAAATTCTAAGTAATGGAGAGATAATTGTCAGGAAATATCGCATGCTCTGCAGCTTCAACCATTAAATTATCTACTTGGCAACCACACTGGAATAAATTTTAAGAAAAATCAGGAAGCATTTTGTGAACACATCTGAGAGACATATTTGCAATTTTAAAACAATAAATATTTTTATGAACTACAATGAAAACATCAGTTTTCTATTCTAAAAATATACTGAAGAGAAGCATTACATAATCATTTTACATTTTGCATGAAGGAACCCTTGGCGAGGTTAGATAAAATTTTCTATATTAGCTATATCTGCATGGCATATTCTAAGGAATGATTCATCTTCCCTGATTCAAGTAACTTGTACCCACATTGGTGATTCTAGTCCAGTCACAAGTAGGCATGCCACAACATCTTCATTGTATGATGGGAGCAATCATGGTTTGGTATCAATCCCACTTTTTAACTCAGTTTTACCTTTTTTCTTATTTTCTTTTCCAAGGGTAGAATCCTCAGATCTTGAGTGAGCATAGAACTGTAATGGTAAGCATAACTCCCCACTTCACGAGGTCACAATGTTCAGTTCCTTTGAGCTAAAGAGCAAACAAGCAACTTGGGAAAACATTGCACAGTACCTACCACAACAGCTCAGTTCTTTTGAGCTTCAGTTTTCTCTAGTTTACACTCGGGTGACAATCTAATGCAGTACTTATTGTTGCAGTATTTACCATTGCAATACTCATACCGAATCAATTAGGTTGGAAAAGACCTCTGAGATCATCGAGTCCAACCTATATTCATATGCCTTAGATATGGCTACCCTTGATCTTTTTGAAACCTTAAAAGGACTGTATGATCTTTAGATGTCATCTTTAATCTTGCACCTTTTCCTAAAACCTTTCTTAAAAAAATAATAAAAGAAAGTGTAATCTATATTTTTCAGATTTCACAAACATTTTTCTTCTGTGTTTTCACCTTCTATTAGTATAAGCTCCTAGCAAAAGAAGTTGCAGAGAAATGAAACAAAAATACATTTTTTTTAATGTACTTGTAAAATGCTGTGCACATAGCATGCTTTATTACAGGGGTGTGCTTAAGGTAACTTGAACTCTAATAACCATTTTCACAAAAGGTAAGCTGTTTATATACATACAGCTACACAAAATCACCATCTTTGTACCTGCATATGCACATTTTGTGAAAGTAGCCATAAACCTGAGACTTTTCCATTTTCTTATCTAAACTGGAAAAATTATATCAAAGGCTTCGGTACACTGTTCTGGGGTGAATCATGTATTTCTGCATGCTGAAATTGTCACTTACATAGAAAATGGCCATCACTACTTCAGCGATCTTCCAAGCAAGAGGGACTTTCCATGCCTGAAAATGCAAAATCAGCCATTCTCAAAGAAAGAAAAACAGTATCTCTACATACGCAAGTAGGAACTGCTATATCCCCTCCAGACCAACAAGGCTTAAATATTTCGCTACATCTATACTTTTCTGCAGTGCACACAGTGACATCGGAAGTGCCTGGGGCTACAGTGCGGGCAGAGGCAACCAGATGGCTTTGACGCCCTGCCCGCGCCCCTGCTGCCCCTCCACCCTGAGGGGATCTCTCCAGCTGCTCGCAAAGTCCCGGGTGTTCCCCAGAACTCCATCCCCCATCCCTCCCTAAACCAAACCTAAACCAACCGCAACCCTAACGCAAACCCCAACTCCAGCACCATGCCTACACCCAACCACGACCCCCTCAAAACTAAGCCCGACCCTAACCCCAAGCCGCAGCCTCAGCCCCATACCCCACTCCAAAGCCAAATCCAGCCACAAACCCCAGGCAAGCCCCGACGCGGACAGCGCCCGTCGCAGCTCCGCCGCGTCCCCGCCCTCAGGGCGCCCAGGGCGGCCGCTCCGGCCGCGCCCCTCCCTGTGTCCACAACTCTCGGTTTCCATTCCCGACGAGAACCTGCCCCCGAGTTTCGGTTTCATTTCCCGAGTGCCGAGAAGAACTACGACCTCAAGCCCGGCGTCACCTGTATGATCTTTTTGTGTCACGACGGCCTCAGCTAATGGTCCTAGGTTCAGCCTGCCTTGCTTAAGGGTATTGTTAATGGAGGTTGCATGTACGCTGCAACAAACGCTAATTCCTTTTTCCGTCCCTTTAGTCACTACAGTCTATTTTCCTATCAGCCTGCTTAAAGTAGGAAATTCCATACAAAAATTAAGAGATACACTCTACACACTTTTTTAGCATTTCCAGCAAATCCTTTAGCAGGAATAGTACTAGTCCCCTATCACTTAGTTTAAAATAGCGAAGCCTCAATTTGCAAGGGAATCTGAGTACCAAGTATTGTTGAAATAACATTTAGGAAACCAGAGTTTATATGTCAGATTGCCTCGGCAAGAAATGAAAAGCCCTGCTCCTCCTTAGATCAGGCACTTGTGCAGGATACAGCCCAGCAAACTGCTGGGGTTACACGTGTAAACCATCTCATGAATCCAGATCAATTTTACAACAGCCTCCCTGGCAGACAGCTGATATGAGTCTTTTCCACACTCTGCATTTACTACCTGTTCAAAGATTCCAGAAATTCATGTGACAGATGTATTTTGCAATGCAGTGACACACACACAGTTCTCCAGCATATCAGAATTGGTTTAACTAGCTAAGACTCTGCTCCCTCATCTCAGCACGCTTCCCTTTTCTTCGATAAGTAGAAATGTGGAAAATAATTGGAACTCTTTACTTCCTTTTCTCAAATTAAATGAAAGATGATCTTTAGCCCAGTGCTTCAGAAGATTTTTAATATAAGTTAGGTCTTGAAGACAGACCTTTAGACTCATTTCTCCATCCCTTTGAAAGATGAATTTTGTTTCAGGAAAGTGTATTTTAGGTCTGCTGTTTACTACTTTCTTGAGGAAGCTGGTGCCACGTCCATGAAAAAATAAATTTAAGAAAGAGTGAAAAACCACTCAAGCATAGGGGTGAAGCATAGGGGGAAATGCAAAAACGGAAAAAATTGAGAAACACTAGTGCAAACACAAAATTTGAGTACTTTCCATGGAGTAACCTCTGCTGGAACAGGCCGATAAAAAGAACCACAGCCTGTGGAAAGCTCACGATGGAGGAGAGTTATCCTGAAGGACTGCAACGCATGGAGAGGAGGTAAATATGTCAAAAAACCCTGTTACGTCCTGACTAACACTTGCAACCCTCATGCCCCCTCTACTTCATAGGGGATAGAGAAGTAAGGAATAAAGGAATGAAGTTGTCTTGAACAGGAGCAGGGGAAATACAATGCAAAAAGTTGTTTTAAAGTTTATTCTTTGTTTCTCGCTACCAAAATCTGGTTTAATTGGTAATAGAATTACTTTTCCCCATGTCAAGTTTGGTTTGCTCATGGTGGGGGATGGTAAGCAGTCTCCCTGTCTTTATATTGACCCACAATCTTTTCCATCCAATTTTCTTGCCCCTCCTGTTGTGGGAGGGGAGTAAACATCTGGCAGTTGGCCAAAATCAACCTACCACAGTCTTTTAGATCTACCTAATGCAAAGAGAGACAGGGTACAGATAGATTCTTGAGATAAGGATCCACAACCCTCATTCTACCAAGCATTAATCTGAGTCCCTAAAATCATCAAGCAGTTGGCAGTAACTCTCTAGTATAGAAAAACAGCTGCAGAAAGTTTGACTTGAGATATCTTATGAAGGGGAAATTCAAATTAAAACTGCTCAGCAATGATAATTGGAGACCGAGGAATGACCTGATCCTGGCAGTGGGAAAGCATAACCCCAGAACCAGGTTAAACAATAGAAACTGAAATGCAAGAAGTGAAATAACTCTACGTAAGGGAAAACAAATCTCCTTGTTAATAGGAAACACTACAGTATTGATTTGTAATGATATGACTGATGATGGCATGAGTGTGTATAAGGAGTTGGCTCATGCCATATCTTTGAAGACTCCCTGTAGAATTGCTTACTGCAGTAGGACTCTGTCCAATATATTGTTCATTAAATAACTTTCTAGTTAAGCACCAGTGTGTATTTAATTTGTCTCAAGTGGTACAGTAAAAATTCCCCAACATTCACTTGAAGCTGTCAGGATCCACCTATTGGAAGCTAGGCTAAACTAAGCTCTCTTCATTAAAACATATGGGTAAATTCAAATTTTGCGTAAGCTGTGCCTCAACTGATTTTAGAATCCAGTCTATACAGGTGGTGGAAAGCCCAGTACATGTCTGAATGGAAGAAAATTTTTCTCCAAAGATGAAACTAAATATATGGATATTTTTTTCCATTAATCTTATTCTAACAACACAAAGTATAGAAAGTACTGGTAATATTTTAATTTTAAATCAAGTCAGTGTAAAGGCCGTGCTATAAGGAATCATCTTCTTTCCTGGGGTAAATCCAGGCACAGAACATTCATGACATTTCTTAGAGGTAACTTAAAGAAACATAGGAAAATTAAAGGATATGAAATGAGCACATTCTTTTATGTAGACAAAAAATATTTTTCTTAGTGTTAGAGAGTTACTATGAACAAGCTAAAGTAAATTAGGAACAATTCAGAATTACTCAGTAATTTTTATTAGCATTTTACTGTGCATGTTCTCACTGAATTTTCTAAATGGTGAAACTCTAGTCATGCTTGTATCTTTCCCTTTCTGAATCTCATACCCAGTATCCAACATTTCAGCTCAATTTCTTAACACCAGCTATATTCTAATACATTTCTCTTCAGTTTATAGGAATAAGAAAGGAGTTTTTCCAGACTCCAGGGATCTGCATCTGCTCATTATGATTTACCCATTCATGGGAGATCTCTGAAGTGGGTTTGTAGTCCAATCTGCATGAACATATTACTCTGATTTCTAGCACTATAGTAGGCAAGGCAATAGAATAGGATCCCAACACTGGTTTTGCTCTGGAGTAGGGAGGTATCAAGGTGGTTTGGAGAGGTGAACAAGCATGGGAAAACCACACCAAGGATATGGGCAGTGATTGCAAGGATGGGAAGTGGGGTGCCAGTGCTGGGCTGGTGCTACTTGGCCAAACCCTGCCTCCTCCCAGCCCACTCCATGTCAGCATAAATCCATGTTGCTGTCTCTTGTGAGTGTTGGCTCCAGCTGAGCAACCCTCTGAGCCCAGCAGACCCTGGACAGGCTACTGGGTCTGGACTTCTCTGCAGTAGGTCCATGTCTGTCTTGCACTGGGAAGCTGCAAGAAGGACACAGCTAAGGGAAAGGACCACTTCCCTCTATCTGCTGCCAATGCTTTGCCTTCTGTAGTCCAGGATGCAGTCAACCTTCTTTGTCTGAAGGACCATTTGCTGTCTCCAGATTGATCAACTTCATGTCCATCATGACCCCAGGTGTCTGCACACCTGCTTTACAGCTGACTGTCCAGAAGCATGTACTGTTGCAGGAGCTTATTCCTCAACAGGTTCATTTCTCTTTCAGTTTCATAATTATCATATGTCAAAGGGATGCAAACACAGGAACAGCAGCAAAACGCTTATTGGTGCACTGGGTGGGGACTCAAAAAGCAAATAGGTTTTGATAAAAGAAAGAACAAGCATGGTAAGAGAATGGGAACACTGCAAGCCTGGTATTATGTGAGATTATATTTTCACACACTCAAACACAGTTAGTCCTCTGAATCTTCCTGCAATCCATACAACAACTTGTTGAAACTACACTGCATATCTGCTTATAAAAATAGAATGTTCCTGCAGGTTCTAAAAAGAAAAGTCAGTGTTCTTATTTCATATCAACCATTCTAGAATCAGTCAGTAGGAACTAGTCAAAGTTCACCACTGTTTTGCTGCTGAGGTATTGGGGACCAAACTCTTCTAGGATATCATTAAGAAGTACTAGAAGAAAAACAAAATTTACATTTATGTTTCTAGGCAGCTAGAAGAAAATATGAAACTTTACAATCAAATCAGACACTATAATTGCAGTTCATTATGATACCATCACAATAATCTCTCAGTGCAGATCCTGGGGAGCAGGAAGAACAGAACCACTCCCAGCTGGTGGCCACACTGGCAGTGCGGAGTAGGCTAGGCAACAACAGTGCCAAGAGGTGCAGTCCTACCACTGAGGAGGCAAATGAGCAAGCGGACCAGAGCAGTGAGAGCCCAGTCATCAATAAGCAAAGCAATAAGCCAAGGACAACCCAGGAACCCCACACAGTAACTCAGAAATAGAGCTGACAAGTCAGCTGAAACTGGATGAAGCTTAAATGAAGCTCCACCTTTGGGGGACTGTGGAGAAAGATCTAGGAGAGGCTGATCAGGGTGTTTAACTCAGTCAATGCATGAAAGATCCCTGAGAGTAACTGAGCTTAGGCTGATATGATTTCTAGCAAGTTTCACTATCTGTCCATTAACTTTCAAGAATCAAAGCTCACATAAAGTTAAGACCCATGTATTTTGCAGTTTTGAAGCACAGAATTACAAAGCAAATCCACTCATTAACCTCAAGGATTTTGCAGACAATATTTTATTTTGTTCTGTTTCTGGAGCTTACACTTGTAGATGTGATTTGGTACCTTCCTGAGCTTGCAAATCTAGTGACAAAGTATTTTAGAAAATGTGAATGTTTTCCATGTTTTATGTTTCTTACTGATTACATAGCAAAGGCCTTACTCCTAATTTCAGGAACTGACAAGTACCTGCCTGGCACAGCAGTTCCATCTTCTCCGTGACTACCCCGCCTTCCCAAGCGCCCTGGCATTATCAGTACAAGGCTCTGCAAGTGGAACTGAACACTAATGAGGGAGATGGTTCATCTAGCTGGGAAGTATATCTGAATTTGTGTTGTTCTTGTCCTGTGTCAAAAATGCTTCCATAAAGAAAAAAGATTGGTTGCCATCATAGGACTCCCTTCAAAAGAGAACAGAATGTCCAATATGGAGACCAGGTCTACATCTTAGGGAAGTGTGCTGCATCCTTGGGGTCCAGGCTAAAGATGAGAAGAGAAAGCTTTCTGCCTCAGTGTGGCCCCTAGGTTATTACCCCTTATTGATTTTTCTGGTAGGAAGCAATGAAGTTGCAAGAAGTCAGAGGAAAATTGAAAGGGACTTCAGGGCTTTGGGATGACTGGTTAAAGAATCAGGAGCACAGATAGTGTTATCCTCTATCCTCCCAGGTGTAGAGAATGGTGAAGGAAGAAACAGTAAGAGCCAGCAAATCAATACCTGTCACCTGTCACCAGCAGAATTTTGAGGGTTTCGATCACAGAATTGTAAAATGGCCTGGGTTGAGAGGAACCTTAAAGATCGTCTAGTTCCAACCCCTGCACCATAGGAAGGGACACCTTCTACCAGATCAGGTTGCTCAGAGCCCCATCCAAATTGGCCCTGAACACACACAGGGATAGGTCATCCTCAGCTTCTCTGGGCAACCTGTTCTAGTGCCACACCACCCTCACAGTAAAGAAATTATTTCTAGTATCTAATCTAAGCCTACTCTCTCACAGTTTGAAGCCATTCCCCCTTGTCCTGTCACTATATCTTCTTTTAAATAGTCTCCATATTTTTTGTAGACTCCCTTCAGGTACTGGAAGGTATCAATTAGGACACCCTGAAGCCTTCTCCTCCACCAGCATCCCAAATCCTTCTCATCAGGGCTGCTCTCAATCTCTTTGTCCCTCAGCCTGTAATGATATTGGTTTGCCCTGAACCAGATGCAGTACCTTGCACTTGGTCTTGCTGAACCTCATGAGATTCTTACTGGCCCACTTCTCAATCTTGTCCACATTGCTCTGGATGGCATGCCATCCTTCAGGTGTGTCAACTGCACCACTCAGCTTGGTGTCATCTGCAAATTTGCTGACCGTGTACTTGATGCCTTGTCTATGTCTTTAAAGAAGATATTAAATAACCCCTGAAGGACATCACTTGTCACTGATCTCTATCAGGATTCTGAGCCATTGACCAGTCATGGGTTACTTATGCAACACCAAGCCTGCTGGTTACAGATGGGGTACACCTGTCTCAAAAAGAGAAAAGGATCTTATCAGATGGATCTTACAAAATCTGTCCTTAGTTGCATGCTAAGGAGTTATCAGGGCTCATTGGAAGAGCTTTAAAATAGATTTGAAGTAGGAAAGTGATAAATCCAGGCTTGGCAGAGTTAAATCTGGGGCAGCACACCAATGGTTGAGGGATGATGTGTTAATGAGGCCCTTCAGTCTGCCATCTCAGTGGATGTAAGGGATGGAGATCCATGAGGCAGTGAAGGCAGAATGATTAGTGATGTGTTGGAAGCCATGGACATGCCTTAGAATTGTCATGTAGGAATTAGGGCTTCTCACCCCAGGGAGGGGCAGGATCAATAGGCCAACTGAAAGGCATCTACACCAATGCAGGCAGCATGGGCAACCAACAGGAGGATCTGAAAGCCACTGTGCAGCAGGAAAAGTGTGATATAGTTTCCATCATGGACAGATGTTGGCATGACACACAGATGGAGTGCTGGAGTGGGTGGCTATAAACTCTTCAGAAGGGACAGGCAAGGAGATAGCCTTGAGGCAGTGTGTTAGGGTATGTTTTGATGGTCTAGAGCTTACAGTATCAGTATGGATGGTGAACAGAGAAAACCTTCCCAGGACATCAGAGAAGTTAGGGAATGTCATAAACTCCTCAATTTTACTCACAATTCATAAGTTTTTCTGTCTTGCTGTAGAAAGAAGCACATAGCAAAGTACAGACATTGTCTAAAAATCTACAGAACTGGAATACTACTCAGAGCATTTTTATTTTATTTTTTTAAAATTCATTTTCTTGTAAAGAGGAGAGAAGAATCATTATTGCATGTGAGGAGTATTAGTTCTATACCTAATAGCAGTACCAGAACTTTACAAGAGGTATTGTGGCAGTAAGAAAAATAGAAAACATATGCAAAATAAATTTTTTGCAAAGTCTTCATGTAATACAAAAAGAAAGAATCAGCAATCTTTATTCTCTCCTCTGTATTGGCTGCTTGGCAGTTTCCATGTGTGCAATAAGGAAGAATTCTAGTAATTCTCAAGTGTTTGCTACATGTTCTGCTGTTCACCTTCATGAATTTTTCAGCTTTGCTATCTATTCTTTTCATGACACTATACAAAGTCAATATGGTATTGAGCTTGAGCACTTGCCTAAGAAAGCTACTGATTGAAAAACTTATAAAGTAATACAAAGAATGTATTAATTTCCACAGCTTTTCAACAAATAGTGGGAAATTGACTCCCATGTTTTTAATATTCATTGACACAAGGTTGTAACCAGTCTAGTACTTTTGTAACCTATAAACAAAAGAATTAGTTGAAGACAACAATGGAGAATCTACTTCATTTGTTTTTCAAGGATTCCATATGCTCCTTCATCTAAAACAAACCCCTTTCTCATATACTCTTGTCCTTAAGGCTAGAAAGAAAAATTAATTTCTTACATCCTTATAATGAAGAGATTTTGCAATTATTTTTTAAAAACTGTAAAAGAGAAGAACATAAGGTCAAAGGAGATGCACAGTAAATCCAAGTGTTTTGGGATTCAAAAATGCAAATAAATACAGAACTCAAAAGTAAAACCATGCTCCTTAAAATTGCTGAAATTACAGCTAGCTTCTTTATCTATATAACAAGACTGCAGTGTGTCCTATGACGATATATTTCCTGGTCTCTCTTTTCAACATGATATTTGTATCAATTTAAAGCCTCAATATTGTATCCCATCTAAAAAAAAATATTAGCAACTTTATCATTATTCACAAACCAAGCAAGTACATTCTGTACAATTCTATGCATTTAAGCAAGATTGTCATCAAGGTACAAAACCTTAAAATTGACAGGAATGAGAAATTGTTTCTGGGAAAAAAAATCGTGAATGATCTTTCTTGCTAGAAGCAGACTTAATTATTTCTGTCTTAAATCCAGCTTTCTAGTTTAACCTGAAGAAGGTTCTCACATGAATCAACAGCTGTAGCAGTAATAGCAGTGTATACCTATGTGGACCCTTGGTCACTATTTCCTGACTTTTACTATTGTGACATATAACAAGATTTTCTTATGATGATAAAGGAAGGTCTGAAGGGAAGTCATATTTTAAATCTACTGCTCTGAAGAAAAAGCAACAATAACAACAGCAAGAAACAGAATTATTTCCTGCTCTTGTGATTTTTTTCACCTATATGCCTTAAGAAATTTTTTCTACTCTGATATTTGTACCTTTGGCTTTGATACCTGCAATTCAGCAACACCTTAAATTAATAAAGAGTGAAAAATTCTATTTAGTACTGATGTCCATCAAAATAGTTTTATTTTGAACTCTTCTCCAAATGATATGAAAATATTCATCATTGAGCATCTCAATTACTTGTTTAGATAACATAGATAAATTCCTGCATCTGATAAGGTAAGTAGGAAACCTATTTTGGTCATGAATTTACTTAAAAATAAATTCAGTAACCTCTTTTGTATTTTAACTCCATTTACTTTGCTATTTAGCTTACATGCTTCACAGTTAAAGGCAGCACATGGATGGTAGTGATGGATAACAAAATTACAATTCACCAAGAAACAGCTATAGTTTGATAAATCATTGTATTTCTCTTCATAATGCAGTGTAAACACATTTTAAAAAATACCAGAATATTAAAGAACATCATTTGAATACAGGCATTCTTAAACCTACAGATTCTCATCTTCTTGCTGATGCCTATAATGCACTTCTTGGGCTTTGCTCTGATCTGGATCACTGAACAAAAGGGTTAAACAGCCAAAAGGATAGCATTATTTTCAGCCAGAATCACTTCAGTGTTCCATATTCCAAGTCTATACAAGAATCCACACCTATAAAAGAATCAGTACAAATATACTTACACTTGCAGGTGATGAGCAGCAGAGGGAGGAAGAGCCACAATCTATTTTATTGCACACGATATATTTTATAGTGAAGTACTAGTTAGTGTGACGTGAGCTGATGATGGTCCATTGCAGCTGCTGGGAGCATTTTATTTTCATAACACCTCTACTTCAGCTCTTTTCTTTCACTCCCCACACATTTCTCACTCTCAACTACAGAGCATCATCCCTCTTCTAGTGTTGTTTCTGCCACTCATTTGCTGATTCAAGTCATCAAGGTGGTAGGACACTATTCACATCTTTCTTGGGACAGTTCTCTCCTGCATTGCCTTCATAAATTCACCCACTGAACAGTCAGATGAGTACCAGAGCCAGTGTAAGATGGGGTAGCTCACACAGCTAGGACAGGGGAGAGAACAGAGAATGGTGAAGGGTGAACTTTATTTGCCCTAGCAAACTGTCAGAATGTCTTGGCTCAGGGCCTCTGACAATACCCTTCAGAAACCTCCATCTTTGCAAAGATGCTTTCTTCCCATTTATAACAGTGGTAACTAAGGAGGCTGAGGATGCAGACAAACATGCCATTAAATTCCAAATACAAAATTAAGTGCCTGAAATTCAATGCTTATATTTAGAAACATAAATGTATTCCAGAAGAGGCTAATATCTGAGCTAAAGTTGTGTATTTTCCCCTACCTATGTATTATTTAGTGTCTTGATAATTTTCTGTTTTCTCCTTCCAGTGTTTGGAACCTAACAAGAAACTGGAGATTTCTTTTTCTTTCCTCTCATTATGTTGCCACTATTTCTTTACTTATGTAATCATCTAAAAAAAAAAAACAAACAAACAACCAAAACAAAACAAAACAAAACAAACCAACCAACCAAACAAACAACCAAAAACACCTCATATATATGTATATATATCAGTAGATTTAATATAGCTATACAAACCTGGAAAACTTCAAAATCGTAACAAGAACTAGTGCAGAATCCACTGGTCAAATGGTGATGTTGTGTTGCTAAGGAACACATTTTATAATTTCCCTTTGTCTGATGACCATTGGGTAGCAAACAGTGAACAGTATGTAAATGGACAAAGATTTTTCCTCATTTATGTAGTCTGTGTCTGACCCACTGGAGATTAGATCCATTGACTCCTAAAATAGAACCCACAGACTCAATCCCTCATCTTTTTGAATACAAACCCAACACAGATTTTTATTATTTTGTGCATTTCCCCTCCCCCTCCTGTATTTATCATGATAGGCAAATTCTGTTAAAATGTTCCTTCTGGAAAAAGTAAGTGGAAACTACAAATAAGCCAATTAGAAAGTAAGGAAACCTATTCTGCAGCTAATTGTATTTTTATATAGTTTTTTTTTTAATATCTTTTTAATATCATTTGTGTAACATACAAAAAAAATTTCAATTTTTTTGCCAAAACTTATACAACATGAACCCCTCATGATAAGATTAGATGATCAATCATCTCAAACCAACTGTGTTCACAAATAGCTGACTACCAGGGTATTCAGTCTCAATTAAGATACAGTACTGGGTGGCATATCCCATGTAATAATCCCATGTATGCATCTTTATTAACAATGTTTGTCAGTTATAAGTTTTAAAAGATACAAAGGCACAGTGGATAAAGTGGTCTTAAATCAAACCTAATTATCACTTCAACTAACAAAAAAAAGAATGTTACCCCTCATTGACTGAACCAGATTTAATTAACCAATGGAGTAAAGAAAATCACAGTTGGTTTGCTAAATGACATGAGCTCTTCAGGTAAGAAAGAGAAGCATAATTTAGAGAGAGTATTATTTGCTTCATAAACTGAAGGGAATGGGATTGCTGAAGAGTCATTTAAATAGAACAAACTGCGGGAGGACACTGAGAAATAAATTGATTAAAAAAGCTTACACATTTCACAGGGAAAGTGCCTCTTAAACACCACTCTCTGATATGCAGTCAAACCATACCATGCTAGACATGTAAAAACATTTGTTAATTGCAGCAGTGTTGTAGGTCTAGGGGCTAAAGCCTTGGTGATAATATGTTGTGGAGTCAGATCCCATAATAATATTTGTTCTTGACTTTTTCTTTGTAAAAAACATTTAAAATACTATTACTGAGTATTTCTATGAAGTTTTTGCCCTTTTTAAATTCAGAAAAGATAATCTTAAGTTTCACTCCCTTGTTTGCTTACAAGAGGCAGTACAGGCAGTTATAAATACTGTATCTCTGAATTTTATAGTTCTTGATTTTGCAGTTTAAGTATGTGTTTATCAGAGATTTCACTGCTAATGTTGTTACTGCTTTAACTTAACATTTTGAGAAAAACAGTACCAACTATGCAGTAGCAAATATACATAGGGGAAAAAATGGAAAAATTAAATATTTTAATTAGTATATAGAGACAGCCTGTGGCTAATCCGGACTGTTTGTCAGATTCTCAAATCCAAAATATATAAGGCATTTGGTAATCCTCTGACTATCTGTTGTCTCTAGTAAATCATGCTATTTATCCAGTAGAGAATGGATTCCTTTCATTGCTTCAACAGTCATTCTTAGATCTTTCACTCTTCTACCTCCAGAAAAAAAGACAAAAAAACAAAAACCAGCAGCCATAATGACTGTCACGTTCATTACTTTTGTTTTAAGAAACTTTCCCCTAGTGGAAGAAACTCTCCAAAATCAGCAGCCAGTGATTCTCACAGATGTCCCAATGTGTACAGAAATCAGCATATGTGATAGATGTACTTGACAAAAAAAAATGCATGCATATTCTCTCTGCAAATGTGCAGATGCATTTTTCTGTGGTCTCCCACATCATTCCAGGCTCCAGTCTTATAAACCTTAGGCACCTGGTGATCTGGATAGGTAATGATGTCAGTCCACCCTTAACTCTTATCATTCCTTCACTGCGGAGTGTTACACTCCCAATTATTCTACATTAACTGATGATACACTAAACTTTATCTGTTAGGTGATCCACCTTGTAAACAAAACAATAAGAAGTGAGTGTGCACAAGAATGGAAATTAGTCTAAAAGTGTCAAACCGAAGGCTACTGCAAGCTGCTTATTTCCTTTCATTCCCAGAGAGTATATCAGTGGACTCATCAAAATAACTCAAACTGAGCAGTTTCAACAGTGTTAAACTGAGTAGTTCGTGGTCCACACCCCCACAAAATAGCAATGCATCACCTGATCCTGTACCAGAGCCCTTGGCTGACTCTGCTAAGGGAAAGTTTAGGCAGAAGTTAGGCATTCACACTGTGAATGCGTACTGACATCAGGGACCTTTTTACACCTTATTGTTCATCATGTGAAAAACATGTGTTCATCATCACTGCTATGAGTGTAATGGAAACAGAATTGAACTAAGATATGCATGCTTGACATAATAAATACACCATGAAAACGCAGAATATGGGTTTATGGTGTACCGTAGCATGTTTAAAGTATTCTTTGCTTCTCTGTTACTCCTCTGGCCCAACATAATCTGCAATGTACCTATTATGAAGAACTATTTCTTACAAATCTCAGATGATGTCAAGCTGATGAATTGCTGTGCTACCTACAAAACTCCTCAAATACTGAATATGCCTCTCTCACAAACTCATTTCCTTGAAGTAATCTGAGCTGCACACAACTCTTCTTTCAGTATGAAAACACTATGCCATTACAGTAGGAAAAGTTTATTATTATGTTCTTCTCCAGTCTTCATAGAGTTAATTCCTGCCATCTCATCCAAGGAATCCACAAATCTACGTACTTACCTTTATGTAGGGATTGTTCTTTCCACAGTTGAAAACATTCAAACCAGACATTTCTGCAGTACATTTCAAAGAACTACTTTGGCACATTTCCAGGAAAACTTTTACCTTATTCATTCCAGACCTAAAATTGTGTTTAATTTGGTTGTCAATGCAAAGGTTTTTCCATAGTTTCTTCTGTTTTTCCTATTCATCTTTTATTCTTCTATGATTTTCTTCAAAGATTTTTTCTGATTTTTAATTCTACTGATCAATCAAATTACATATAAAGTATTTGTAAAATTTTAGTTAAGAAATGCTAAATGTCCTCCATAAATTCCATGTTCATTGCTTTATAAATCTGATTTACATTCTTCATTTTCTCTTTTATAAAATATTTTCAAAACAAAATCATAGTCAGTGCATATACCACCAGTACTAACTCAGTAGTAATGGAACATATCCATACACTGGTGAAGAATACATGTCCAAGGGTAAAGCAATATTAAGGCTTTGAGAACTCTTTGTTCTGAGTAAAGGACACATATGTATTTTACCATACATATAAAAGGTTAATAAAAAACTCACACAAACCAGCAGTGATATTCAAATGATTAACTCACACATTCAATCTAATTTTTTTTCTATTGTATTATTCAAAATTTTTTAAACAAATTTGTATATTCTTGCTTTGTATCAGCTACTATAAAAATATAATGATATTTAGAACAAAGAATAATATTCATCACTCATTTGCTAATTAAACTGAATAATAATAATAATACCTAGAGCATGGACTCCCTCAAATGCATTTGGTATTCCTCTAGCCTGTCCCATTTTCTGTTTATTAGCCAAGAAGCATAATGGTTTTTCTACCCATATAAGTAGCGTGAATGACTGCTTTCAGGCCTCAGTTCCCGTAAGAAATGCTCAGAAAAGATGTGAGGACTGCAAGGTCAGTAAAGAACCAATACTGATCCTTGGTTATCCTTTTGCACCACTAAAGAAACAGCAGAATGAAGAGATTTATCATGGAGTCTTGTTAACATTGTGAACTGCATTTTTGAGGGAACCTGTGTCTGCGTGTGTTAAATAACAGTCACTCAGATGCCTGTGTACTAGGCAGACCTAAGAACCAAAGTAAATTTACACATATATATCATGATGAAACAGTAGTGCAATTCTAAAAGTGAAATTTCAGAAAGTCTTAGCAAACTATCACAAGGATTATGCAACCATTTTCAAGTACCTCTGTATTGCATGATGCAAGATAAAAGAATAATAAGGCTACAAAATCAAACATTCAGATATCAAATAATGACAAAATGAAAGACTATGTCACATAAACCATATGCAGCCTCTATGAAACATTAGCAGTGAGGCAGATGTGCAGTCTGTAAAAATGTGCAGTCTGCACAAATGTGTAGTCTGCCTTCAAAGCTGTTATGTTTAGGAACTCGAAAATTCTGTGAAAGGACTGAAGTGTGTACATGAAAAGCATCAACTCCTGCTTGACTTACAACTGACCAACTTTGAAAGTAGTCCTATAATAAACATTTTTTTTTAAAATTAGATTAAGTACCTTCTTCAAACCATATGAAAGTTCAATAAAAACAAAAGATAATTAGCTTCCTAGATGGATTTTTGAAATTTTGTTTCTGAAACTCATTGACTGTCAATAACTGCTCTTTTTCCTGTCTCCAAGAAAATGTATTAGAAAATTCTCTCCACTTTTACTGTTGCTTTGATCCTCAAAAGATTGTAATATTTCCTCACAGCTTTTAACTGTGAGATTGTCATTATCATTTCCATCTTGGAAACAAACTGTGGATGTCACAACTGTTCCTTTTCAGTTTACATATGATTATTAGAAGGGATGTTTTATCTCCACATATTATATCTTCTGGATATTTGTAAAGAAAAAAATGTTCTTATAAGCTTTATTAGTTAAATAACTGTATAAATGACACCAATGGAACTTAGAAAGATGAAAGCTAACTATTGTTAAAAGTTTTGGTAAATTAACGATGTTTACTAATTTACTTCATCAGGTTTTCAAGTCAATGGACAACAACAACCCTAAGCATAACCTCTGACATCCCTTCTGTGCAATTCCAAAACCTGCGAACTCACTCTCCAGTACACCAGTATGAGTATCTAGAAAAATGAAGAGCATTAAAATTTATTCAGGAAACCCTCTAGGCTTCACTGCTTCCTGGAATATTACACTATCCATTCAATCTGCACAACAAAGGTAAGAAGAGAGTTCTTGGTCAAACACTCCTAAATGTCTGCAAAGGAGAGGACGGAACTTCTATAGACTTTTGAGGTAGTTGACTCTGTCTAAAACCTCACATTCAGCGTCTCAAAGCGAGGCTTTAAATTTTTATTCCTGAGACTCACTTAGAAGATTAGTTCAATTTAGGATTTAAAAGGCATACTCCAGGAAAATGCTATGAAAAATGGAGATAAGAAAGCTCTAATAGCTTGTTTACATGGAAATTATAGATCACAGAACTCTGCAATGTATTCTCAAACAGTAAGTATAATTAATTAAAATTTAATCAAAATAGAAGTTTTGTGTTTACTAATTCCTCAATATTCTCNTAAATGTAATTAATGCATTATATAATAATTATTATCCCAATTCCATATACAATATATTTAACTCCTTCACTAAGACTGTTGTATCAACACAAGCTGTCTAACTCTCTCAACTGTTTGGATTATTTTAGAATCTGAGAGTGGCAGCAAAGTGAATTAAGTAGCTTGTGGTTTGGTTTGTTGTGTTTAGACCACCTTCCTTTTCTCCTGTTATGTAAAGAAAAGTCTAAATTGATTGGTTCTGTTGGACCCAATATGCCTCTATTTCTGTCTATACCACATGTGCAACAGTACAGTTAATGCTATTGCAAGAAGTTTTTCCATAACAGATTTACTACCTAAATTCTGTAGGTTATAGCCAAGTTTTACCTTTGCCCAAATTTCAAAGCAAATAATGTATATATTAGATTGCTCATATGGCATCTTAGAGCCTTTTGTGGTAGCATTACGAAAACATCCTGTCTTTCACCTGACACATTCTGTGGATTTAGTCAAGTTTTGATGGCAAAGCCAGAAATTGTATTCCAAACAGTGTGAAAGTGGTGTTTCCAGTAATCCACTTAGATGAAGCATTGTTTCACTGGCTCTCTCTGCTATCTCATTTATGCTTTTATCTCTCAAATGTGTACTTTCATCATCATGGTCCCGTCTCTTCAGGCTGCTTCTTCCTAGGCCTGCATTCTTTCTCTGACAGGTTGAATAATTTGCATGATTATCTGTGATAGTTCACCTTTCAAAGAGAATTTCTTAGTTCACTGATCAATCTGTCTGGCTCCCTTTACTAAACTAATACCACCAGACTCTTACAAGGACCAGAAAATTGCTGTGTAAAGTATCACTGAAGGATAAAAGGACATTTGGTTGAACAACTATGAAATACGTTAATTTAGAATTAATTGTTCCTTCTTTGATACGAGGTATTCAACACCAGGTGCACATCTGATGCTGTAGAATTTAAAGCATGGAACAACATACCTGCCAAAACCTGCACACTTTGCCTCTTTATCTTGATTCTAACCAAGGTATCAAACAGGACTGAAGGGAGGTGTGCACATCTTATCATGCATTTTTCATGCCTTATGGTAAGCAGAACCTATCATGTTATGTCTGGAATATATTTTTAGACAGTTTTTCATCGCTGTCTTCTAAATGTACTATTTGTCTCTGCAATATTTTTTCCCCCAGAAACGATCACTTTTTAGGAAAAGGAAAAAGCTTGATCCTGTCTAAACAGAGATCGTGTTTAACAGCTCGTTTAACTTAAAAACTCTTGGATGTTAATTTTTCCAGTCCATCAGTGCCAAAGTATCAGGACTGTACCCCTGCAGTGTTTAGTCATTGGCTCTGCTGCTGTAATGCCTAGAGAGAGAGGGAGAGAGATGTATTTCTAAGTATAAAATCAGTGCTTTTTCAAAATTCTAACTTTTGCTTTTGACAGAACCAATGGATTTAGTTTGGAGGTCCGAGCTCTATAAATTGACTCCAAAAATGAGCATTCTTAGTGCTGCCATGTAAGTTTTCATTGCCACTGAAAGGGCCTGCTCTCTCAGAAGTGCTGAGGCCTACTTTATGTCATTCCTAAAAGCACCTATTTTGAAAAATAGTTTGTTTGCTATGTGACATATCTCTAGAAATAAATGGTTGGCTTACAATGAAATACTGCATTTCTCTTTGAAGGACATAGGGTCTTTAAACATAACTCCTGTATTTGTAAATCAGAGGTATTTAGAACATTTCACTCTGGGAGAAAAAAAAACATGATTTAGTTTTTGGGCATTAAACATCTGCTATGGTGCAATACACCACTCCCCAACTTTAAACACAGGTGGTTTTATTTTTAACCAGCATTAATCAGTTCTTTTTCTGATCACTTTTCATTTCACATCAGGAGAGAAAGGAAAAAATCTGTTATATATTTTTATATGATACAGCCTATCATAAAACAAAAAGTAGGTTGCTGTTGCTTGTCCATGTGATATTCACCATGTCTGGAGTATTTCTGCCACCACCTTTTCCAGCACCTGTCTGTTGGCCAATCAGAAAAAAGCAAAAGGGCTGAAGTCTCTCCAACTCCATGGAAACTCTTTCCAAAAATACCCCCAAGCTAAGTGCCTCCTTAATAGGAGCTAGTGACTGACAAATCTCTCAGCAGTTCATTCTAAATAGCCAGCTGTGTTTTAACTTTTTTTTTTAAATTTAGTTCTGCTGAAGTTAACAGTGGAAGTAATCAGCTGTTCAGTTTTCCTTCTTCAGCATTCATTCCTCTTTCCAGAAGTATAGATGTCACATTCTTGCACATTTGTCTTTGTTAGCACTGTGACTTATGGCAGCAGTACACAGCTGTCTACCCCTGTCTTGCATCAGACATGTTTTTAGGTGGCAGGCTGAGTCTTCCTACAGGCTACATGAATACATTCGGCATAATCAAAAGACAGCATGCAATAGCTGTTAAAAAGGTAATGTAAAGCTGTATTATGATAAAAGCAGAAAGAGAAGTAAATATTTGTTTTCCTAGAGATCTGCATCACACAGTTTGTTGAAAGAGGCACATTCTTTTTTTCAAAGTTAATCCCCTTGTAAAGAAAAAGGCTTTTATCTGGTATTGAACTTCAACACTGTCTGTGCCTGCTCAGATCAAACACATTTCACATACTAAGAAGGAATCTGAGTATATGACTAGCTGTGAATATAAACATGTAAAATATGCACTATAGGCTTGCAGCTAAAATTGATCTAATAGAGATCATTTTTGTTATGAAGAGAAAAGTCTGAATCTTAGTGTGTACAACATAAAAAAATGACACACGATGCTATAAACCATTTTTCTCACTACCCAACTGTGGGAGTTTTATGATATGCATGAGTACAAGTAGTCTTCATAGCAAAGAAAAGCGCAGATCTTTGAAATATATTCTTCACAGAGAAACACATGTAATAGCTGATGTGAATAGGACTGAATTAAGCTGTTCCATACTACACAGGGAATAGGAGGATGAATATCTTTGAATATGGTACAAGTAGTGATAACAAATTTAATTAATTCATAAAATAAAAGACATGAATATGACTAATATATACAGAATACAGGACAAAAATCAGCTTAGACAAGAGTATCAGTTGAGGCACTTAAAGAGAAAATTACGGCTATGGTCTTGAATGGGGACTTAAAGGAAAACTCCTAATTTTAAAAATCAGATTAAATTCTTTTCACAGTTGGGACTCTTAAATTAACTAAGACACATTAGTGTCTGAGACTAATGCTTTGCTTTTCTTCTTTCAAACAGTCTGTTTAAGTTAGAATGTTACTTTCATGATGCCGATTTTCCAGTGGAGTGTTTCAATTATAATGCATTTCACTTCTTTCCTTGGAGAAGTACGTAAGATTAAACTGAGTTGATACATTAAAAAGGGTGCTTAGATTTCTAAAATTTATCATATAATCTGAATCTTTACATGCTGGACTAAACAATCTGAATTATATTGCCATTAGCTACACTGCCCATTCTTGCTTTCTCTACCTTTGTGAGATTGCATCGGTCCTGCTTTCTGTAACTTTCACTCCTTTCCCACTTGCTTCTTACTTCAACATGAAATTTATTTACTTAATTTCTGTACTTCAAGAACATCAACTGTAATACAGGCTTGCTTAAATTCATATTTGTATATATTTCCAAATGCTAAAATGTGGCCTTTCTATTTAAACCACAGAAGACTATCAATTCCTGGTTTGTTTACAACTCATTTCTTGTCCTTTATTACCATTATATGAGGCCTTATATATTTGTATGAAATTGAGCTGTGAAAAGGCCTTTGCTAGATGACCTTCCAGCAGATGTGAGCCGAGCCTATGTGAGGTTTAAAGGACTTACATAACAAAAATACCCGCACCAGTAAATGAGATTATCTCTGCACGTTCTCTGTTCTGAGGAAGAGCTTCCACGAGCAATGTGCCACACTGCAGGGGCTGGTGTACATGCGGGTGCCCACTGCAGTTCCGTGGCACTCTCCACAGCACCGCGCCTTGGCAGCCGAGCTCGTCCCCGGGGCATCCACTGTGCCACAGCACCCTCCTGGCCACCACAGCGTTGGGCCCCAGCCATCACTGCCTGCCCTCTCCTGCAGCACCTTCCCCCGTGCCCAGAGGGGCTGCCTGGCTCCCTTCCCTCTCCAAGGCAGCTGCTCTCCCAGTCTGACTGGGACCTTTCCCCCCAGCACTGTTGCCATTCAGCTGGTGGCCAGTGCCCACCTCGCTTGTCCAGCCACTGACCCCACTCCACCTTCCTCCCTCAGTGCCTTTTGTTGGGCCACTGAGTGTGGGTGGGTCTGTGAGTGGTGTCTGTGCGAGGGGAGAGGCAGGCTCAGAGACCTGAGTGTGTAATGGTGCCATGGAGGGAGTCTGAGGAATGCCAGGACTGGCAAAAGGCAGGCTCAGACAGACAGACACCTGCCAGCACTGCCCGGCCCAGGCTGCTGCCCATGCTCAGGAAACTTGGTAGGGACACCTACACTCCGGGCACAGTGCTTACTGACAAGGATCAAATAGCTTTGCTTTATGTTTCTTCACCCACATGCTAAATCCTGTGAGAGTACTGTGTGCTTCACAGTCCCAGATGTAAAAGGGTATTAAGCACAGTGCACAGGGACACAAATTCCTAATAAAATTCCTTTGAGATTTTAAGGGATGTTGAGAGCACTCACCAGTCAAGTGGCTATTTGCCAATGTGATCAGTTTTTACCTGTCTGGCTGGTAAAAATTTTAAAACATGGCATCTTAGAGAATAATATTATGAGTATTATTAGTAGTCTTGAGATAAGGGAGTTCACAGGTTTCTCAGTCTGAGGTAGGTTGCCTCAGCAAGACCTTAGGTACCATGGATCCTGGTCTTTATCTCTTCCCCCGTTTAAGAAAAGGTATTGGTTCTTTGAGGGTTACTTATTAGCCTTCCTTTCTGTTTTACCATTTCCTTTCCTACTCCAAGCTGTGGTAGTTCTGCAAGGCTGTGGCATTTTCAAGTTTATTGGATTGTTGTTACTTGCAGCCTCTCAATCTCTTTGTTGATGGCGTATTCTGTAAATGAAGGGTGGGAGTTATTATTGCTGCTCTTTTAACAGTTTAACAACTGCTGTATTTCTTCTAGATCAAGTATTGGTACTACTGCCAGCAAAAACTGAAGGTGTATGAGCTTTTCCATTTCACTCCTATGAAAATCCTCAGAGAAAGTCTTCTAGAAACTTGGGAAAATGGCATCTGAGTACCACTGACTTGACTGCTTAACTGTTTGACACTTACAGACATACATGATAGGTAGGTAATTTCAGTGCACTCTATAAAAACATAAACTAGTTGTAGCTGTGGGAAAAAAATCTATTCACAAACAATCTATTTACAAACAAAATTAAACATTTTTGCATACTGAGGGGAAACTCAAACAAACAAACAAACAAAAAAAACCCCAAAACTATGTATAGCATCAAACTACAGCAAGACATCGACCCAGTCTGTTTAAGCACAAGCAACCAGAGTACTTTTTTTGCTCTTTCAGAGGTGGGAAAAAAAAGTCTGTAAGTAACTGAAAATAACTGGATGTTTCTGTGGCAACTGGTAAAGGGCGTTTTATCTGTCTCTGATGCTAAAAGAGAAGCAGTTCTTAGAGATTCCTGTTTGAAGTTTGCATACCGGTGTTTGACTTCAGGTCTTGGAAAGAAGATTGCCTATCCACTTGTATCTTATCCTGCTGGTATTTAGAGCAAGATAAAGAATAACAGAGACCATAACAAAGGTGTTCTGCTTTCTCGGGTAAGTACCTGAATTACTAGGATAAGGAGCTGTGTTTGTTATTATATTTTGGTTTTAGCCTGATTAACAATCAAAATCTTTTGCATCGTGTAACATCTTCATCAGATGGAGTGGAAAACTTGTACAACCAGAATAGCTTTGTGGTTCGTGACATGAGATTTTGAATAACTCAGGATGACTAGAATTAGAAACTATTGTTAAGGTTTCGGAAGAACAGTCTAACTATGCTCCATCAAATCTATCTGTAGTGAAAAGCATTACCTCCATGGAGTTCTGTTCATCAGCTGAATTTTCCATAGTATTGCAATACGAATGGAGTGAGCATATTAGCCACAATATCCCTTATCCTGTTTGATGTTATTATTAATTTAAAATTTCACATGTAATAGCTAAGATATTGCATCATTGCACATTATTGAATGTTTGTCTTTCAAAATGTGTAATTGTTCTAAAGTTTTAGTCCTTTTGGCATTTGTTTATAGTGATTTACTGCCTTTATCACTTTTGTAAAGGAGAATTCAGATTATTTTTGCAATAGGAATGGAAAGTCTTGATCAAAAATTAGGTTTCCAAAGGATTCAGTACAGGTCAAAGGATATAAGCATTCTCCAAATCTTAGTAGAATGATATTGGGAAAATTTGTTCAGGACTTAATAGAGCTGTATAAAATACAGCCCTAATAAGTTTTCAAGTTATAAATTAAGCCAATAGGAATAAATTGAACATAGATCTTTCAATTTCTGGCCATTTCTATCATGCGGTACAAAAAGTAACAGACGTGCCTGATTTACATAAAAAAATTCCAGTGTAATGATTTTTATAAAAGCTAAATTGCTTGAGATTTCTTTTAAAATTCTCTCTTCAGATGTCTGCAGGCAGATATATTTTCCTCCTGAAAGTGATGATTTAAACATATCATTCCAAGAACCAGGATGTCATCTACCCACTCCCTGTAGAAAATGCTGAAGACAGCCCAGGGCAGCTTGTTACCGTTTATATGCAGGCTATTTTTGACTCCCATTGCAAGGTCGCTAGGCCTTCTGCATTTAGTGGAAATGGTGGGTGCCTGATAAAGGACCTTGATTCTACTCTGTGGGTAGCTGCTTGAAAATTAAGTGTACAATGGTTAACTCTTAGAAAAGCAGTTACTTTTTTTGTGTACAGTTTTTGTACTGTAATTCTCAGAATGGTGATTCTGGTCTCATTTAACACACTGAAATCACTGTAAAATGACCTGAAATAAAATCCTTTTAATGAATTTCATTATAGTAATATGGAAACCAAAAGTGCATTTTGACTGTTTCAGTGTTAATAAATGTGTCAGAGTTGTGGGGTCTTTTCAAAGCATACATGTTTTCCAGGATTTTATGTTTAATTTCTGAAGGCAATATTTCTTTTCTGATTATAGGATTACTTTATTTGAGATGAAGAATTCAGTAGGTTACAGATTAATAACTATCAATTATCACAAAAAGATCTACTATTTCTACTGATAACTCTAAGAATGTTAGGGTCTTTTCCAGCCTAAATAATTCTATGATTTTCTTTCTTTCTTATAAGATTTTAAGGTACACAAGGAAACTATTATTTTTAAACTATTCTCAACAGAAAAAGACAATTATTTTATTTATTGCCATGAAAATAGCTAATGTTAAAAAATAAATTAAAAAAATCTATTAGGATAAAATTATGTAGGAGGAAAATGGCTGTTCTCTGAATTTATGACTAGTAAGTGCACAGATCTTTATGCCACCTCCAGGCTTAACGTTGCTTCTGCTGGAATTCCAGATAGCGGCAGCCTGCTGAAACATGAGTTCAGTTACCAAATATAGATGAGTGGGCTACGAATTACATAGTTACAGGGGACAGATGTAATGCACAGACCACAGGCTTCTCGATGCTTACTGACAACCAAGCAATCTTTAGTGAATAGCTGGAGCAACTTTAAGCCTACTTAGATAAAGAAGGTGAAAAACAACTTTACCTGCTCTTAATTATACTTAAGACTCTGCATATTGGCCTACTCATTACAAGGTCTGTTTTATATTTTCTGATAAATGAAATTATTGTACTTTGGGGTGTAATTTTGCAAGATTTCAAAATTCAGAGAAAAAGCACATGTCTTTTTTTTTGTCTTGAAGACTCTTACTAGATAGATCTGTTCCTTAGTTTGATTCTTTTGAAGAGATAGGCTTTGGGTCATATTCAGTTATAAATTCTCGTGGGACAGGTTCTACAAATTCAGGATGCTTATACTTTTCTTGAAATTACTTCTTTGATTTTCTATGTTTTTCCATATTTTATTATATATCCCTTTGAAACCTTAATTTGATTAATTATTTTATTTTTTCCTGATAATGGTAGTCCAGTACATTTTGAATTTACTGTTTACCGTATTATTCCTTAGAGCATCTATATTGGTTTTTGAATAAATATTTAAACTGCATGATATAAAAATGTGGGTTTGCTTGGAAGTAATTTTTAAATATATACAAATAGGACTCCATAAATAGTCTGTATGTAAAAATGTGGGAAGTACAGGTACACACTGATCTACATGCCACATTGTATTTTATGTTTGTATCTTTAAATGATACAGTATATGCTTTTCAGGTTACCTAATGAGTAATGATGATGAAAACTGTTATAAATACATTGTAGTCTAACTCAGAGAAGCTAGAAATAGCATTTCAAATTTCTAATTATGATCTTATATGCTACTTGATAGGGATAGTGATACTTCACCTCCTGTTCACTGTGCTTACAAGTTGCACTATAAGAATAGTGGTTTTATCTATTACAGTATGGCTGAAAAATCTCTTTATACTGGAAGCTTCCATTCAGCTGTCTAAAGCTAGACATGTTAATCCACTTTTAGGCACCAGACTTATCTCCCCAAGAAGGCTGATCAGCATTAGAAATTGCCAATAACCAAAACATGTTTAAATTCATCGATTTAATCTAGATATCCAGGTACAGACTGATTTACATAAATTCAGACAGTAGGCTTTGAAAATTATAACATATGTAGCCAGTGTACTTTTCTAATGATAAAACTGAGTATTAGGAAGAGATATGTTAATTTATAATACATTCATTTTAAGAATTAAGTCACATGGCTAACAATAAGTAAAATTGTCCTCCTACCCATAGCGCATTGAAACAACAAAGCATCTTGGTGTTGGAAGTCAGAGAAGTTTATCTGAGTATGTAATGTGTCGCTTTGAGATGTCAACAAGCTAGGAACTGGTATGTATGATTTAAATAAAGACATCATTTGAAGCACGAATATTTACATGTTGTCTAAATAGTAAACTAGCAACTTTGTTCATTTGACTGAACAAAGTTTTGTTCAAGTTTTGAAAAATAACTAAGATTAAGGAAACAGAAACTCTCCAGTTTTAACCCTTGGTTCCCTAGCATTCATCTAGTTTATGCCTTAGCAGCTGAGCCTCTAGACCAACTGTTTGCTGGGCTTCTCAGATTCATTCTTTAAAGCTGCTGTGTAGTAGTCAGTTACACTGTAAATACGTTTTTAGGTTTGACAAGAGATTGGTATGGTTGCTAAATTTGTTGCTCTGTAAACACAAGTAAAAGGAAAGAAAGAAGTAATCCCACAAATAATAAGCTTATCACTGTATTCTCTAAAAACATGTCAGATCCTCAAATGCTTTGGTTTTCTTATACTTCTCTTTTATGTGTTGAGTTGTAATCTGTTGGCAAAACAAACAGGCATATCAAGAGATGCATATGCCAGGCCAAGAATTCCAGTAATCTATCAGTCAGCTAATGACTACATGCTGGGTAAGCCCTGGTGAAGTGACTGAAGGTAATAGGAGTTTACACAAGCTGATGTAAAATGCATCTGAGTGCCTTGTATGACTGTCAGGCCACCTATCTATCAGTGAAGAAATACTTTGGACAATTCAGAGAANAAAAAAAAAAAAAGGATTTCCAAGGGTAGCTATAACCACATATTAAACTTCATTAAATGCTTTGCAGAAACATCGATTACATATTAGATTGGCCACAATCTAGTGACCAGCTCAACATATACATTTTTACAAGATTTTCAGGCAGATCTTTCCCTTGGGAAAAGGGTGATTTCCCTCATGTCTTGCTTCTTGCTGAGTTTCAAGAGGCAGAGAATGCACATTCTAATTCTGAAATCATGTTGGAAAACTGGAGATGTATAGTTGTTTCTGTTCTTTATGAAACTGGTACGAAACATACACTATGCACTTACATTGTGCAGGATGATTTGCAGATTGTGAAATTATTTCTTCAGTGTTTTAGCATATGGTAGTTTGATATTCCATTTATCAGAGCTGAGGAAAAAACTACTAAATTGGTAACAATTTAAAAACATTAATATGACAAGTAAAATATTAAACACATTATCAACATTAATCAGAAAGAATAACTTGGAGCTTCTAATCCAAATATCCTTGTGTAGATCTCCATAATGGTTTCAACAAGAACACTTTTGCTCTCAGAATTTGATGGTTTAGTGCATACAAGGCAGTGCTATGGAAAAGAGAAAAGTAAATATATTCCCCAAATCTTCCTAAGGCTAGAACCAGAAAAAAATAAGTGTAATAGCATTTATGTGAAATAATAAATCTTAGGTGAAATAGTAACATCCATTCATGCAAATCCATCCAGTGGAATTGAGCTTGTGCTAGGCAATGCACAAAGGATGTCTTCATATCTCTGAGAGATGGATGAGAAAAATGACTCCTCAATACTCTTGTTTCCACTTAGACAATTTGCAGATTCAACCCATTCTAGTAGAAACCAATTTATGATAAGTGTTCATGCCCTGTTGGGTTCTGCTCATATCTCAGTTTTGCATCTGTCTTATGGGAACCAGGATATAACTGGGCTTTTTTTAATTGAGAAGTTTTTTCATTAAGGAATTGTACTTGTGTCTTCCAGGATGCAAGACAGAAGTTGTGGCCAGGCATTGCCTCTTTCTTTAATACTGAAGGAGGCTTACTGTGCAGAGAGAGGCACCAATAAGGGGTATCCAGAAAATATGTCAGAAGCTTCGTCTTATCATGACTTTTTCTATGATTCCTTGCCAGACATACAGAATGGTGAATTTTCAAATGAACTTTCTGCCTTCCTTACCCAGGAAGAGATATGTAAGAGCCTTGACATAGCTCGAGAAGCCATTGCTAATTCCATGAAGGAGGATCAGAACACAGCACCGGACTTTACTCATTATCCTGACACCTTTCTTTCTAGCCCTTCAGAAAATCCTTCTTTCAGGGACAGCAAACTGCACGTGCAAGATGCTTTACAGAGGCCTCAAGCAAGCAGTCTGACTGCACCTGCCACAAGTCACATTCTCCCAAGGAATCAGAAAGAGCAATGCATCACACCTCAGACAGCAGATAGTTTTGTCACAGTTTCTAGGAGGCAAGCAAGCATGTCACCTTTTCTAGCTGCTAGTCCCAGCTTCATTAGAAGACTGAAACATTCAGAGAAAGACAGTCCACGTGTGCCAAACCCAAAGTCTGAATCAACATCCCAGGAAGAAGTTCCCTTTAGGAACAAGCTCTGTGACAAAGCTGCCACATTCATAGATGAATTGTCATCTATATTTAAACAGGCAGCAAAGACAAGAGGCCGAAGTCCTGACGGGGACTCTTCTTCTCCAGACAGTGGATACCTGTCTCCTAACAAGAAACAACCAGCTTTAAGTACCTTGGTGAACCAGGAGTTTGACAAATCACATGAAGAGACTGAGCCCAAGGCAAAATTACATGGAATTCATCCAGATGGAGAACACTTTTCTGAAAGGGGAAGAATCACTCAGGGCAAAATGGTCCTTTGTCGTCCTTTCATGGACATGGAAGATAATGAATTTTCACCTCCTCAATTCACACAGAAGCTCCGGAGCCAGGAAGTTGCTGAAGGAAACAAAGTATTGCTGGAGTGTAGAGTTGCTGGCAACCCAGTCCCTGATGTAAGGTAAGTGCTAAGTCACCAGATACCATCTCCTGGTTGTGGAAGATACCTTAAGGACAGGTATCACGGTGGACGTGCTTAGAGGTAAGTCGTGTAAGAACAGTCGATTGTGCAGTTTTACAAAGCGCATGAATAACAGATTCTGATGTCTTTACTTCTCTAGAGTGTTTCATTGTTATCTGTTTAAGAAATTAATTTCTGCTTGATTTGAGAGCCACATGGCAAAATTAAAAACAGAACTGGCTCTAGCAGCATTGTGTGATTGTTACCTCATTAATCTAAGTAAAAGAATTCACAACTTGCCTCTGAAGAGCATATCTCAGGCAGCTGATACACTTTTTACTGCCAATTAATTAGAATGTCTCCAAGATCCATACCAATGGGATTTGAGGTCTATACTGTAATCTAATATTTTCTAAATCTAGCCAAATATTCTATTGTGTAAGACATTTCTAGAAGACATTAAGATGATCCCCATTTCAAAACTTCTGATACTTTATCATGAAATCTATGTGCATTTGCTTTTGTTCAATGACAAAAGCTAACTGCTGTGTAAGTTTGTCTGGTTTAGGTGTTTTGTTTTATTTTTATTATGAATAACTCACAATGCTTTCCACTGTCTTCCTTTCCTTCTAAAGCTAATAGAAATTAAGCACTTCATAGACAGTGAAGTGTTTGGCACTTCACAGGGCTGAGTCTTAATGCTAATATGATGGCTTATCACACACAGAGGTAGATTATACCTTTAGTGTATGATGCCTTCCAAGCTACTTAAAGACATACTTAATATTTTCTAAGGAATATTTTGTCAAAAAATTCAAGTTTTGGACAGGACAGAATTTGCAGCTCTACATTCAGAACTTGCTGTGGGGTTCTTTAGTTACACCTAAGACAGCATAACTCTCTTAAAATTCTCAATGTTTCCTTAACAGAACATAGGAATCACTTTATTGTAACCCCTGTGCTTTTTTCTATATCTTTTGCCGTGAAGTCAGCAAGATTAAAAAAGTACAGGTTTGAAATGCTATGTTATACGTATATGTGCTCATATATGCTTTCATTTCAAGGTGAAAAATTACTTGGTAGAAAATATTTCCAGAGACTTTTGTTTGTGATTGTTGAAGACAACAGAATTGCCTTTATCCTTATCTGGGTCTTCAGTATATTGAAGACAAGCTGCATACTGAGATACTGAATTTTTTTACATGGTCAAAAGATCATTTATAGAGACATCAATTCTATTCAGTTGTTCTTGCATAAAAAGTGGGAAAACTTGTACCTCAGCACTTGAGTACATTGGTTATGCACTCAAACTTAGGTTGTCCTACAAGAAGGAGGACAACTGGTCTTCTAAACCAAGAAAAGCTCTAGATCTAAGAATACTAAACAAAGGACTTACATCATGGACCTTGCCAATATGTCAGGAAGCTTACCCAAAAAATATAATTGTAATGCCTAAATTCTAATGTCCATCAAGAAATATAATACACAAGTCATGTATTATAGTTGTTTACGTGTTTGTTATTTTTTAATATCTGCTGGTGAAAAGAGGACAAGAATCACAGTCATGGGTAAAAAGGCTTCCAGCTGTTTGTTCTCCATCAGACTTCCATGAAGCAGGAAAGGGGAATTGTAGAAGTCAGACAATTATGTCAGACACAGACTCCTCCTTCTTGTTTCTTTTCCTAGAGTCTTCCTTCCCTCACACTAAGACATTTCAGTCACCAGTGGTATTGATTTGGATATTAGGGAAACAAAAGCTCTTACCTTGTAGTAGTTCTTTTGTGGTGGTTGTTGTTGTGGGGTTGGGCAATACCTGTCCTTTGATCTCCAACCTGCAGAGGCAAACATACTGACAAATTAGGAAAAGGCTGAGGTACTTAATGCCTTCTTTTCATCAGTCTTTCACAACAAGACCACTTTTTCTCTGGGTACCCAGCTCCCTAAACTGGAAAACAGGGACAGGGAGCAGAATTATACACCCATAATCCAGAAGGAAATGGTGAGCTGCTATGCTACTTGCTACATGTGCAAGTTGATGGGACTGGTTGAGCAGGTGAACTATTTGACGGGTGAAAAACTGCCTGGATGGCTGGGCCCAGAGAGTGGTGGGTAATGGAGTTAACATCCTTCAGGCAGCTGGTTACAAGTGGTGTTGACCAGGGGCCAGTATTGGGGCGAGTCCTGTTGAACACCTTTATGTGTCATCTGGACCAGGGGATCACCTCAGCAAGATCACAAATGACATCACGCTGGGTGGAAGTCTTGATCAGGTTGCGGGTAGGAAAGCTCTCAAAAGGGATCTGAACATACTGGATTGATGGGCTGAGGCCAATTGCCTGAGGTTCAGTAAGATGATGTGTCAGGTCCTGCCCTTGGGTCACAACAACCCACTGCAGTAGGGCAGAGTGGCTGGAAAGCTGCACAGCAGAAGAGCACCCACAGGTGCTAGGCAACAGCAGCTGAACATGAGCCACCAGTGTGCCCATGTGGCCAAGAAAGCCAATGGAATTCCAGATTGTATCAGAAATAGTGAGGCCAGCAGGATCAAGATGAGCAGTGTACTTACCCTGTACTTGGCACTGGTGAGGCTGCACCTCGAATACCGTGTCCAGTTCTGGAGCCCCTCGCTGCTGGAAAGTCACTGAGGTGCTGGAGTGTGTCCAGAGAAGAGCAATGAAGTTGGTGAAAGGACTAGAGAACAAATCTTACAAGGAGTGGCTGAGGGAGCTGGCGTTGTTTAGCCTGAAGAAAAGGAGGCTCAGGGGAGATGTTACTGCTCTCTAGAACTACCTGAAAGGATGTTTTAGTGAGGTGGGTGTTAGTCTCTTCTCTCAGGTAACAAGTGTGTTAACATGAGAGGAAATGGCCTCAAGTGTCATCAGGCAATGTTTAGATTAGGGAAAATTTCTTCACTGAAACCATGGTCAGGCATTGCAACAGGCTTCCCAGGAAAGTGGTGGAATCATCAGATAATATAACTAGAAGGAAAAAGCTCAACAGTCTTTCTCACAGGTGAGAGTTTACTGTGATGCATATTGTCTCAAAGGAACTTAATTTTCCTAGGACTTAAGCATTTTTAACATGCATACTTCTACAACTTAAACAGCAAACTTTATAAGAAAGTTTCTTACTAAGAAAGCAAGAAACAGAAAGCTTTTTTTATAGGGTACCACTTATCAAGTAATTAATAAAACAATTAAGGTACTGACATTTTGTAGACCATACTGCTTTACTAGAATGAAACACTGTTGGCTTGAATGTTTTTGCCACCATGAGTCTATTATGCTTGAATATATATTTCAGTCCTACTGAGTTACAAAATGCATTTTGTGGGGTCAAAATGATCCGAGAATAGGAGCAATAAGCATGGAGAAACTCTAAACCCAGAAAGAATTGCTAAACATTCACTGCATAGAACCTAGGGTCAACAGGAATTCACTTTCATAACACAGCAAAAAACCCTCACTGGTGCTATCAGACTCACGTACTTTATGTTTTCTGGCATCAGTACTGGTAAAGTTCTGTTCAGAATAGATTAGAAGTTGGTAAATCTAAACCTAATAGACTGTTTAGGTTTGACAGCATCAATAAAATTGAAGTGTTTAAATAGCAAAGATTCACTTTTGTAATGCTTCAGTACTGTATCTCTCTTGTTTTATCTGGCAAAACATCAGTCTTCACTTCAGTGATATGATTCCAGAAATGTACATAAATATCAATAGAACTAGGAAACTGTACAAGCTATGGAGGTTTTTTTTTCTTTTTGTTTAGGTCTTTTATATCATTGTTTTGTTCATTTCAGAGGCTGCTACTATCAATATGTTTACAAGAAATCTTAAAAAAAAAAAAAAGATGGCTTAATGATCTTTAAATTTTAATGTAAACCTTGCTTTTCTGAATTTAACTCTTGTAGAATTATAAGTAAGAATGCAAATCTTAACCACTAGGCAAAGTGAATCATGAGGAACATTGCTGACATAATAGGAAAGTATTTTGAAATCAAATATACTTTTAATTAATCACATCAGTATAAATCAATTTGTAACTTTCATTTTATTTCCCTTTTGAAACATGTAATTGTGCTGTGTTAGTAGTCTGTAGATACAACCACATCTGAATTGCAGCACATACACTTCAAGCAAACTTCTCAGTCTCTTGCAAAGCTCCCTGACAGTCAAGTTAATACACTTTCATGGCACGCTCGAACTGGTTTTACTAAACAGTTATTTATAATTCTCCATCTGGCAACTCAAGACATTTTATAATAAAAAGTTATTTTTCCAAAGTTCCCACTAAAAACAAGTTTACCCTTTAGTCTCCATTTCATTCTGGATCCTCAAGAGAGAAAAAATGTGGCATCTATACACCAAAAACTGCTCATTTTGAACGTCGATGCAATCCTGCCGTGCCCTTTCTGTAGTGACGCTGCTTTGGCCCAAGAGGTCACTCGCACACAGCACGGGCAGCGATTCCTCTGCGGGGTGGGCACAGAGCCCTTCGGGGAGCGCCGCGTCAGAGCCGGGGGGACAGTTAAGGCGCGTTCAGTGGTTAGGAGACGGCAAACACTAGAGGGCTGTTTGGTTGAGACTCCAAAGACTTTGAATATTGGGGAAAGAAGGGGGTTCTTTCCTTTAAAAGATAAGAAAGCATGCAGAAAAATCTGTGGTGGATTCTATCTATAATAATATCACACCGAACTTTTAAAGAATTTCACAGTATCACCTAGGCACATCACTTTCCTTCTTTCTGGATTTGAAAGGGAGTTTTATGGTGTATCCAAAATACATCCAGTAAATAGTTAATGTGATGCAGTGGAAAAAAACAAGCCTGTTTAAAGCCACTGAGGTGTTGCAGAGCAAGGGAGGAATGCCTACTGTTTGTGCCACTTTGAGAAATGTTTTCTGTAAATGGGAGTTTTATATAGGTTTTTTTTAAAAAGCAAAACACCACACTATTCAGCAATTCTCTTGTGCTTTTGTAATGAAAATAATCCAGATTTTTAAAGCACTTTGCTTAGATAACTGTTTCATTTGGCTTGATTTCTAGTTTGTAATACATGTGGGGAAAAAAGTCTTTGGAGCATAAACATGTATTTGAAAATTTGCTGTTTTCTGAAGAAACAGGCCATAGGAAAAAAATGTGTAAAAGATATTAAACCTTTTGTAAAGACTTCTGACTAGGTAGAAAGTAGAAGTCAATATTATTTGTATTGCCAAAAGGTGTGCTATAGAACAAGCTGAACAGCTACCTGGTTTGTGAGGTGTAAGAGTGAACCATTTGGCACATGCAAAACTTGCTGAACAGGACATGCAGAAAACAGCATGAGCTAGGGCTACCATAGCCTCTACATTTGCATATTGCAATAAAATCTGCAGAAACTAAGCTTCAGTTCTGATTTTTCCCAGAAAAGCCAGTTTCAATAACCTAGCTACTGCAAATAGTATTTTTGGAACTCTGCGTGGTAAGTGTGATAATAGTAGAGAGCAATTGGGATTTTTATTTTTTTTCTCAGTTGGGAAGAAAATAACCAGAAGCCATAGTTCCTAAAGTCATGATGAAATAACAGTAGTTTAATGGTGACAAGAAAAGCACTAACTTGTTATTTTTCCCAGCATTCAAAAAGTTATTCAGCCTAGTAATAAGCACAGCTAACATTAAGGCAGCATCAAGCACTGGTGGCCATGAGATTGTCCAGTTGGTCAACACCAGAGCAAAAGGCCTTCAAAAGAAACTACTTAGGCATTTCTGACCTTTTAGCATGCTACTGTTTTTCTATGCCTCACATTTTATTCTGGATTCAAATAATCGTCAGTAACTGTCTTTCTTCCCTTTCCCTAACTTTTTTTTTGAGCTAAACTTTCCAAAGTCCTCAGCCTACACAGCTGAGCTAGAGTCCTCCCTTATAGTGCTACCCTTCTTATACAATTAAAGATAACAAGTTACAGAACCTTATTATAAACAAAGATGTAGTGTAAGGACAGAGGAAGGACAGAAGGTTATTTGACTAGGAAAGCCTCTTAAATTTCAAGTTCCTTGGATGTAGTTGTACACAGATGAAAAGAGTAAGTGTGATGGTTTGAGTGACAAAACTTGACAAAGTTGCTTTGCTCTACAAGTGGAAAATAAGTAAACTTTGACAGGAGAACTTACAACTAGAATCCTAAAGTTGAAATCCAAAAGAAAGTAATCAGTTAAATTTCAAGAACCACTACCTTTTTTTTCAAAAATCAATGTCTAACTTACTAGTTCTACTAGCAGAAAATTAGATCTCTCACAATGAATATTTTGTCACTGGTCAGAACAATTTTTACACTTCAGAGCAGCCCTACCAAAGTATTGAGTAGCTTGAAAAGTTCTAGAATATCTGCCTTCTGAAGGAGATTTAAAACATATAAAATATAAGTCAAAACAGCATTATTCTGTTACCCTCAAAACCATTCTATCAACCTGTAGCTGTCCCTCAAAGTGCATCAGCAATGCTGTGTTAGCACTGAGCTAGCTAAAGCAAATCCCTGCTGGGAATGACTTAGACTCTTCAGCATTTGCCTCACCACCTGAATATTTAATTGCTTCTGAGGTCTGCCCTTAGCTGTAAACTATGATTAAAGTATTTACAGATATTCACTCAGATTCTGTAGCACAAGAGGTATTGAAATGTTTTGTGCAAAATATATTCCCTTCCTTCATCAACAGCAAATTGACACAAAAAATAACCCAAAACAAAATTAAAAATTAGGCACATACTGTATGGCAAGAACAGGGCTTCTTTGCATTAAGGAATCTATTTACTGTCATTGTAACACTTTTCTTCTCAAAAGTGTTGTTTATCTAGATTTCACTGTAACAAATGCCCAGAATCCCCACCTGAAAACATGTAATCCAGAACTATTCTTAGAAAATATGAAACTAATGCAAATTACAGTACTTAAATTTATAATAAAACCAGACTACCTTGACTTCTCCAGCTTCAAAAAACTTATCCAATTTTACAGCCTTTAAAGGCATTGAAGTCTAAAAACAAGCAATAAATTATGTCACCACCATAGTCTTTCCATCAGGCACAGTTGCAAAGGAAACTGAGTATCAGGTTAAGTAATGCTTAACACAAATCTACACAGCTGGGTAAAACTCCAGGTGTACAGGCCTACAGTGACTGAACCTAACTAAACAGCAGCTGGTAGGTTTTTAAGTCTTAGGAATGTAAGAGGTGTCATAGATGTAGTTTCTGCTTCTTTACTAGGCATGACTTGAGGTAGGAAGATCTGAGGTTTAGAGATAACATTTAGTTTTGTTTCTTGAAGTCTCTCATAAGGTAAATTTTGTAGTTGTAGTGAAACACCAGTGCCTTGATGGAGGATAGAGATATTCTACTAGTTCTATAATGGCAAGACTTTATACTACTTACTTTAATAAAATATGTGTATTTATTGATGTATGTGTAGTAGTGGAGCATATTTGACAATTCTAGGTGTCCTTTGTTCAAACTCCCCCACCCTGATTTCAGTTCCTTGCTTTCTTGTATAAACTTTTAAGAGTCATCTTCAAAACTGTCATGTTAATTTTCTATTTGTGAAGTCTTAGCTATTTTAGTTAGAGTTTAGAATCCGGTGGTGCAGGTCCTTCTTTTCAAATATTTTCATAAGCTTTTATTCATATTTATGTTATTCAAGATGGAAACTTCAGTGAAGTTGTTTTATTATGAACTTATTTAAAGAATTTGTTAATTCCATTCTCCCTTGGTTGCCCAAGACTGAGAAAGAGCCTAAGACCAATATTTGCTTATAGACAATGAGATGCTTTATTTCCCTCTCCATTTTCCATTCGTTTTGTGGCAATGAGAGTCCACGCCCTCAGGATTTTTTTGTGTCTGGGGGAAAACATCAAGTGGAGTGGAGGCATCTGTAGATCATGTGCCCACCTGCTTTAAAAAGCAGTGTAACATATCTAAGCAATGCTAGTAGTGCATCAGTTTTCTTTACTTGTAACTTCTTTTACCTTAGAACCACTTGGAAAGAAGATTTGTCATCATGTTACTTAAAAACAGTATTTAAGAGACAGGCAACCAAATGCACTGTTTGAATGGGTGGTTTATTTCCCTTTCTTGCCTGTCTAAAACCGTAGAGTACAGTATTTTGAAAACGTATATGGCAAGCCAGGCTCTTTCCTCTGTGAAATGGTCTTTACAAGGTCAAGATTGTGATAACAGGATAATTTATTAAAGTCTTATAAAATAAACAGATTATTAGAAAACTTAGGCAGAGCAATCTGTTGATGTTACAAAATGAATATCCAAAGATCTAAAATAAAGAATGTATATATATATGATTGGGAGGAGAGTGGCCTGTGGGGATATGAATTTATTTGGGTTTTTTTGTGAAAGCCCCAAGGTGGATCTATAGATTCTGGACATTGATGTTTTTTATTACAGTTCATTTATTTATTGTCTCTGCAAAATAGTCTTAACTACATGATGTATGCATTTCCTCATCTTTTTTATGCAGGCTCTGTGCACCATCAGTCTCTATTAGTTTAACATTTTTCATGAATGTGGAAATAGCTCTTGTATATTTTTGGTTTTGAAAGTTTCATATTTTCCTTTTGGATTTTTATTTTTGTTTTATTGGGTTTTTTTTCATCCTGAAAATAGGAAGAATAAAGTCTGTTAGATGCATGAAGATGGGTACTGTAAGAGGCAGTTGTAAAAACAAAGGTAGAGTTGCTGAAACTAAAATTGTTTTTTCAAAATGGAATTAGGGAGAGAATTCCAGATCAGTTACTTTATTTTTCTCTGTCTATTTGTGAATACCAATGTCTCTGGTTTGGTTTTTCTGATTGCATTACTGAGTTTAAAAGCATCTCAATTCACTTCTTCAGTCGTTTATTCTTTTTCTGTCTCTCAGTAAAAGAATGCAGCTCTAAAGTGCCATGCTAATGCACCATAAATAAATAACATATTGACTGGTGGTTATAAAAAAGACTCAAAAATTAGATTAAAATGTTATCAAAATACATTTTTAACTTTTTCTTTTCTTGATGACTAACATGAAAAGCTTAAAAGTAACTTAATAAAAATTATGCTGCTATCTGCATAATGAAATAAGCATAGAGAACTTTTTACTTGTATTTACATATGAGTTGGATCAGACTTGGATGACCTTTCAAATAATGTACAACCACATGTCTCCAGAAAGCTGTTTCACTACACTAGCTTTGTCCGTGTTAAACACTCTTAGTTTAAACCCAAAGTTTAATTGAAGTAGTTTTAAAATATAGATTTAAAGTGTAGTTAACACTGTCAGAGGAAATATTCCAAGAGGCTGCTCTTACTTCATATTTCAGAACTTATTTGTATAGATCTTATATGCTGTCTCTGGGCCTTTTCAGTATTGTGCATAGGATCAACAGCCAAGAAGTCTCACAGTGAGGAAATACATTAGCAATCTGCTTGTCATAGACTAATTGAAAGTATTTGCCTGTGAAAATTAAATGTAGAGGCTAAGTAGAACAGAGATGGGAATGAACCTACATGATTTAAATCTACGTTATTTGTACTGAAAGAGAAGGGAAAAGAGTAGTGAGGCTTTTCACAGAGAGAAATGTTTGAAGTCAGTAATTCTGGCATCATTATTTATCAGTATTCAACAGCTATAAATTGCTATTCGAAATCCCTTTTAATATCATGCTTACTCTTTAACATTTGTTCATTTGCCGAAAGGCAATACCGCGTCCTGGATTGTTTTAAATTTCCTAAGGGCAATTATAGCAGTTTAATAAAATTATTAAGTAGGACATATCTTTTTAAGACACAATATGTTTCATTAAATACAATTATCAATTTGGAACTTGATACTTTAAAAATCGGTTCCTTATAAAAAACTTTGTCATGTCTGAAATACACTCTGTAATTGCATTCTGCTTTTGCATTATCTTTTTTTCCTGTGACAAATGAGTAAAATGGATAAAACATTAATCAATTAATAATTAGGGGCCAAATACAGCATCAGGTGCATTCTTGGCAATGTGAAAGCTACCTATAAGGATATGGATGCTGAAACTGAACAAATAGGACTTCTCTGCAAACATTCATAGCTGATGACTGAAAATGTTATAATTCAGTTTGTGCTATTAGAGTTGACAAGACTTGGAGGGGGGTGGAGAAGGCTATGTGAGGTTAGATTAGAATGAACTAGGTTAGATTTTTGTTCATTTTATGCCGATTGCTGTTTAGCTAGTATGGAGCAGGCCTCTGTGCTTGCCATGGGGCTTACTTGTCTGTCTGTATTTTAGTCTCTTGCTTGTCAGTTGCCACTTTTTGCCTTTACTGATTGCTGTAGTGCTACGCTGCTGATCACCCTGCTCTGCTGTAACATTTTAAAAGCCATAGAGTAGCTGGGGGCATTTTAATAGCCATGGGGATACCATACCAGCCTGGCCAGAGCTTCACTGTTGTTTCTGTGCTGGACAGGCTGAAACTCTGGTGTGAACACGAGTTGAAAGCACGATGACCTGTGGATGATCCTATGTGGGAGCTGGACACCCCAAAGTGTCTGTGATTGTGGATAAGCCCATGCCAGAGCAGGTACATCTGGAAGCATCTGTGGTTTCCACAGCAGGTGTACCTCTGAAGGGATTGTGGCCCAAGGTTAAGCCCATGATGGAGAGAGTATACCTCAAGCATCTGTGACAAAATAGTGCAGCAGGTACACCTTGAAGTACCAGAGCAACATTCATTCTTAGTTCCTGTTCAATCTCTTCAGTCAGAATTTTCTACTTTTTAGACTGTAAAAACTTACATTAAGGTAACTGGCATAGATATGTAACAAATATCCTTTTTATGAGCAGTGTAAATCAAACCTTTTAAAAACCTGCAGTGACCAATTGATATGTGCCTCAAACAGATAAACAAAAATTATTAGTGTATTAATGTTTTTAAATAAGAAAAAAATTCTTCCTTGGAAGTTCTAATGCTGAATTGAAAATTCAATAAAAAGTGGTGGAAATTACCTTTGTATTTAAGGTCTTAATTCCAAAAGTCTACTCCTAGGAGATCTAATTTTCTCAGTTGCTGCATGAACAGTACTCAAAGTGACTTCCATGATAATCAATGGATAAGAATCACACAGTGTTCTGAGATGGAAAGGACCCACAAGAATCATCGAGTCCAGCTCTTGAGTGGACTGATCCCATATAGGGATCAGACCCATTACCTTGGTGTTATTAGGACCATGCTCTAACAAACTCATGCACAAAACTGAGACATCTGATTTTGATGCTATGTACAATATAACATAATTGTTATATTACAGATTGGTATTATATGCCAACCTGTTTTTTGAAAAAAATAGGAAATTATATCAATTTCTGTTTCTGTACTTTAACATCTTTCTTAAATAAATATGGATTTTTATGTCTCTAAAACTATAATTAGACTTAACTGGTCATCAATAAAGCAAATCTGGAAAGATTAAAACTTGGGTGGGAAAATACTTTCTTTGTATTGTATAGTTTGCCAAAGAATGCTTATGAATCTGCTTCTAGAAGAAATTCTTCTTCAGATGTTAATTTAAGGAGAGCTTGGATCATAGTTAAGAAGCAGTATAATATAATTCAAACTAGAATGCTGAACTTAATTTCTGTATTGTTTATCTCCTACACGCTGCTGACAGCACTTGTTTCTTAGTCTTCATTGCCAATCCATATCGATACTGCGTTGATCTAAAGACTTCAAACTTTTGTCCCGTAGGACAATAGAGATGGACAACTTAACTCTCATTTTATGATTTTCTTGAGATGTTGGTACAGTGAGTCTCTTGTACAGTGAAGAATAAGGGAAAACAGTTGTAGCTTTACAGAGATAAATGTCACATTATGGTTTTTGCCTTTTTTCCAAAATAGCATTGCCGCTGATGAGGGCTTTCAAGTTTAATTAGGGAAGATTGGGACAAAAGGAGACTTGTTTCTATCTGAGCTTCCTCAGGCTTGCCATATGGCTAGAAGGAATCTATAAAAGTCTGTTTTCCACAAAACCCATTAAAGGTAATTTTGGGGGACTTTACTTATAAAGGAAGTAGGTGGAGATAGTGACTTCAGTTAACTGGGGAGGTGTTAGAGATGCCAGGCATTGCAATTCTAGAATATGCTACTGACTGCAAATTCAGACTGGTGATTCAGAATTTCAATCTAGAATTTCTGTTCTCAGAGGAATTTTACACCACTGACTTGTACTCCCCCTCTCTTAGAAACAACCAAACAAAACAAAACAAAAAAAAACAACAAAAAAATCAAAACCACAAACAAACACCCCCTAATCTAAAGCACAAACTAAATTAGATTGACTTAATCTTGTTGGATGGATGAAACGCCACTCTTGCTGTAATTCAGATAAGTGGCAACCTGAAAATTAGATGAATGTTACCTTATTTTGTGTGATACTACAGCCAAAGTCACACCAGAGCCCAGGACCAACATAAAACCCACAGGAAATTCCTATATAAACTGATGGAGAAACCAGCTTTCAATTAAGACCTTCCTAGTTTAATAGTTATAGCAGGCCCTATATATTATGTTCCTTCACAGCTTTTGTCCTCAGAAGAACCATTTGTTAGTTGTATTACAAGGGGATAGAAACTATACACTTTGAATTGGGAAGGAAGATGCAATGTTGAAACTTTCCTACATGAATAATTTTTGATAGATAACCTTTAGCTGAATGGAACAATCACAGTTCAAAGCAGACTGTCTTACTCCTACCTATTTGAAAAGTGTCTCTACTGCATCAGTCTTCAGTACAGGTCGGACTGCACTTCAATACTTTGCATTTTAAACACAGGTTGAATTAATTGATTATTACTTCAATTAAGTATATAGTCTGCCCTGCTGGTTTTAGTGTAATGCAGTTTGACTGACTAAAAGATGTTACACAGCTGTTACAGGTGTGGATAATTTGCTTGATACTATATATTTGAAGATTTCTACATGCTGTAATGTCTGGATACCTCAAACCAAAACAAAAATGCGACATGTACATCTATGTCAGTGTTGACCCCAAGGATGGTCCTGATTTGCTATACTATTATTTGTTCATATGACAGCTATTCATTTTCCTTTTGTTCTGGCACTCTCAAAGTTTAGCTCAGTCACCTATAACCTGATTGCTAACTAGGAAACAGGAAGGAGTTAAATATTGATATGAAATTGGATGGGAAAGAGCATTGTAGTGTATTATATGCAAATTTAAATTTAGACCATTTGGAATATTCATCACTGTATATTCTAATATCCTCTCAGTTTGGAAAGAATTTGAATGGGGATCTTGACACTTAATTCAGAATTCAGAGCTACTCTATGACATTTAGGAATGAAAATATTGCAGTGAATAGAGTTCTCTAGGAGCATGAAAATTTGCTACTCAAGTCAGTTGTCTCTCTGGTTTTGCTGTGTAAGTGTGTGGCTAAGACAACTCTGCACATAATAGGGCAAAGACAATAGCCAGGAGAATATTTTTTTTCAGTCCTTTAGTTCATCCCCTACCACCTTTACTTAATTGCATAAAAAGGTCTAATTTGTTATTTCAGGCAACTTTTAGAAAAATATCAGTTCCTCACTGTTTTGTGGTAAAGAGATTGTGACAGTTGGGTTGAAGAGGGATGTTATTTTTAGTCNGCGAATCTATGAAAAACACACTTGCCAAAAATATTCTTTGTATTCTTTGAATCCCTTCTTTGCCTTGAATATCGTAGTAGCAAAACTAATGTTTTTTGTGATCTAAAAGGGGTTACTTTTTCTACTATAACAAGTTATTCAATCTAGACTACTGGTTCTCCATTTTCAAGTGAGAGTAAGAGAACTTATACTGATCTTTGGGAAAACAGCATTCAAGTCTATTATTCAGGAAAGGCCCACATTCAGTTAGTTTTTGTAGTACATGTTATGAATCTCCCATGAACCTGAGTGCAGTCCATTTTCCAACCGAAACACATTGCCTAGCAAATCTGCTCTTGACTCCGGTTTGTACAGTGCTCTGCCAGTTCCTCTTATCCTGCACCACCAATGAGGTTTGCAGTTGTAATAGGGTTTATACACCTACATGGGGCAAACAAAAACCTAGTAGTCTAGAAACAGAAGTCCTCACAAGTTAAAGTTCTGCTTACACCCAGTTCATGTGGTGTTCCATTAAGACTGCTTTCTGTGTCAACAAGAGTTTTGAGAAACAAGCTGAAGGCAAAAAGCATTGTTCTTTAAATAGGTTACCCTTTACTGCCTCAAGAAGTGCATGGCTATTTCTAAGGTGCTTAGATTAGAACAATTTATCTTACTGCAATTGAAAATGAAATGTCTGCTTTTGACATTTACTGAAATTTGCATAGTGGTGGTTGGCAATGCTGTAGCTGCCCTTCTGACAGCTTGTCTGTGTTTTTCCATGAAGAGTACTGCAATAGCTTCATTAGAGAAGGAATTTCAGGGGTAAAATAAGCAACCTTTGGTTCCATAGAAAGGCTCTTCACACACCTAATAACAATTCTTGGAATGTGAATCTCTGACAGTGGGAAATATGAGGACCCACCAGCCCTGTGGATGGATCTTCCCATATATGACTAAGGCTTACTGTGAATTGGCAGTGCCAGAAAAACTACAGTACATGCAAACGTGCTCTTTATGGGTGAGATGAAAGATCTTTAAAAACAGCCAGAGAATGCCAGAGAGAGGCCTGAGGCACAGCTCTTACCTGATTTTTATTTTTTTTAATATGGTTTTTTTTTTTGCTAGTTCAATCTGGTTTTGACACCTCTTTAAGAACTCCCACTGCTGTCATCAAAACCCTTGTCTCCTGCTCGTAAGTGATAAAACTGAGGTGCAGAGCTTACTGAGAGCAGATTTAGAAGGAATAGCACAATCTGACTGCCTTTCATGCCAATCACATGCTTATGTATTTTGCTTCAGTAGAAATATCCTTTACTTTTTTCTACTAATTAAACTGCAAGTAGAACATTATAGGGAGGATAATCGCATGCAGTAGAACAGATGAAGTTCCTAGTGTTTTATTGTATACTTTTTATCTTTATTACTAATGGCAAATTCTGTTTTAGAAATTGTTTTTAGTGATACTCTATTTTTACTTATTCTGCTCCCACTAGAATATAATTAGGGCATTTGACCAGTTGTACCTCTACTTTAGCCTCTTGATGTATTTTTTTTTTTTCTTTTTAACCCCTCAGCTGAGCTAATACATTTAGTTGCATCTAACTTAGGCTGTTCTCCACTTCCATAGAGTGATGCTGATATTTCTTGTTTTCCAACAAATAGAACAGGTCTTCCCTCAATCTGAAATTCTTAATGCATGAAATATATTGTCTTTCATCAAATTGCTGTTCAGTTTTTCTTCAGAATAACTCTGTTTCTTTTAATTGCTAAGTGTTTATAACCTTTTAATCCTTTCTTGGCTACTGTTTGGCAAGGAGTGTTCAGGGAATAGTTTCATACCATTTAATCTTTGCCTTCCATATTATATTTGCTCTGTTTTCTTGTTTGCTCATTTACATTTACTGAACAGTACAGAAACTAATTCTTAGTACTTTTCCTTGTACTCAAAAGTGAAACCATCTAGTTAGTTATATAATCTCCCTCAAAATAGTTGGTCATATAGGAGGTATCTAATAATAGATTCTTTGAACAGAAAAGCTTTTTATCATTAGTCCTTATAAAAACAGTGACTAAATCCATGGCTGAATTAAAAATCAGTAAATATTTAAAGATTCAAGTGGACATTAGGAATTGAAGCATCAAAAACTCCGAATATGTGAAATCAAATCTCAAAGATAGTGGATATTGGGAGCTGGTGGTTTGGTTTTTTTTTAACAGTGTTCCATCACCCATTCCATGTGTATTAGGTGCATCTCTAAGATGAAAACATGGTGTTGAACTTTGCATTCAAGTCTTAATGATAATTCTTAATACCTGTTATCTGAACCAGAAGGGATTTCAGTGGTGAGTTAACACTTTGAACACAAAGATATAAACTTGGATATAAAATAACTATTTGCAGCTTTGATTAGAGCCATGGTAGGCTATTTAAAATGTGGAGTTTGTTAGTTTCTTTGTTTTGCAGTGTATCAAGGGTTACCATAATCTTCTCAAGAGGAAGGCACATGACTGTCAATCTGAGGAAAATTCACTCATTTTTCCATAAAGAACTGTTCTTTACTTTTCCTTACTTTAATGAAAATTTTAAAACTCAACAAAAATGGAGAAAATTGCATGGCATATTGAAGATTACTAAGACAAACATGCTGGAAGTTAAAATAAAGTGATAGTGCTTGACAATCTTCAGCATATTTCTGAAACATTTTGAGAGGATACTATTTATTCAGGTTTAAGACTAGATGTTTCTAGTAAAGTCTTTAATTAGTGATTTTTCACCTTTATTGTAGGATTCATATTGTGCTTAGCATGTCACCAGTATTACTTGAAGTATTATGCCTGCAAACCAAAATGGATGACTAACTGCGAGTTAGATTGTCATCTTTGAAGCTTTGTGAGGCAGTTTGAAGAGCTACTGTGGTTTTTTAAAACACTGTTTAACACTCAGTATCAAATATTCAATCTGGCATATTTCATCTTGACTCCCAAAAAAACTTTGCACTGTGGGCTAAGGGAAAGGGAGGAGGAGAATATCTCAGGCATCTAAAATATTGCAGACATCTGGTGTTCTTCTAAAATTAAACTTTCTTACATAAGCTGAAGCAGAACAATTAAATTAGTTGTTGTGTTAGGTTTGTTTAGTGAATCCTAAAACTGAACCTTTTCTCAACTTGCTGAAGAATGAAATGACACAGTTTTTCAGATTGATCATTTAAGCTCAAGGGAGATATATTTCTAACAGATGCAGTACTTCTACATAATAGCACTAGGAAAGTTTTAAATTATTCTTGATATTGCTAGTTATTCAGGGGTTAGCAGGGAGAGGAGGAAAAATCACTGTTTTAGTACTTCCTGTAATGCAAGCTCTTTTACTAAAGAGTTCACTTAAACCCAAGATCCTGAATAAATAGAAAGGCATAATATGTAGAAAAGGACTTGATTGTAAAGGGACTTTTTTAAAGATGATGATAAGTCTGCAGTCATATTTTGAAATGGCTTGCAAGTGTCCAGTTCTCATTTGTTAGTTAAGTAAAGCAAGAGGAAATTGCATGCAAAGTTGATTTTGAAGTCCACCAGCATTTAATGAGAGCAAGCCAGAGACAGGAAGGCTCCTAACTGTTATTTCAGTATTCTAACAATCTGCTCTTACTTCTAAACTTCAAAAAAACAGACATGTTAAATGATCAGTTCCAATTTCAAAATACCCTTTATCATAAAGGCAATGAAGTAAGCAGGAAAGTAGGAGACTGATTTTCAAGAGTCTGACAAATTAATGTCCTTTCAACTTATTTCTCAAGTCCTAAACTCTTTAAATGAAACATGGATATCTGTGAGATAACTGAAAGGCAGGACAAGCTAGAGAACAGAAAAAAACTTTGCCTTCTGTCTGATGTAACCAGGTTACAGAACTAAAGAAATTTGTAGTACAACAGACCTCATGAGATCCCTTGGCTCCTCTCTCTCTTCACAGAGCACGAAGGTGCAAGAAAGGCAAGTATCATTTGGAGATGTAAGCATTCGATGTAGTTTAGTGGATGAAGCTTGGTGTATGTGTGACAAATCTGATTATTATTATTTTTACTATTTCCCCTAATTCCTTTTCATGGAATTTGAGTTTTACTGCATTTTTGTAGCTCTGCTGCAGCTCAACTGTAGCTACCTCTGTGATATAGACTTATATGAGGTCACTCTGTTGGAGAGAATGACTGGCGAAGCTGTACTTTGCTGTGGTGGTTGTGACCAGAGCATTTGTGACCCCTTGCAGAGTGTACCTCCCAGAATCTGTTCCATACATACAAGCAGACATTGATTTCAGAATCAAAGATGATAGTTTACCATGCTTCCACAATTCACTGTATTTCTCATGTAAACCTCTGTATTGGCTATGTGATGATCAAAACCCCCCTTTCTTCCAGTAAGGCAAATTAGAGATGCCCTGTGTAACTTCAGTAACCACAGCAAGTTCTATAGAGACTCTCTTGCATTGTTTTGAAAACAAAACTCTTCTTTTTTTGTTGCTTTTATGCAGAAATCAGGAGGGGAACTTGACATGAGGAAAATAATTGGCAAATAATTGTTGCAAGTTTTTTAAATGTATCTCAGGGTGTTTTTCTTATTTGCATGTGTTTTTTTCCATAAATGCTTCTTCTGGTGTGTCTATTTTGGGTTGAGAGAAATGAAACTATCCTTTCACTTAATATTTGAATCTTTCACTTCTCTAATTTTATGTTTCATGAAACCCTATAGCCTGAGAACCCTTTGAGAGTAGTCATCATAGATCTAACAGAAGACTTTTGATATTTATCACGGCATGAAGGCAAAACAAAGAAATGCTGAGATTCAGTGATGTTTTTCTTCAGAGCAGCTACTTAAAAATACCAATGGAAAAAATGTTGATCTGTGCTAGGGCCAAATATTGGCTAGAAAGGAAGTATTTTGATTACATTGTAATAGTATGAAATATCGCCTAAATAATGAAAGGCAAAAGGATATGGCCTCTTACTATATAATCTCTTTGGACATCAGCCAGAGCAGGAAATTTTCTCTGGGAGAGTGAAGGTATCAAGTGACGTGAAAAGTAATATATTTTTAGAGACACTAGCTTCATTTCACACTGCTTTCTAGAACTAGACTGTCACCTTAGAGAACAGACTTCTTGTTTGAAAAGTGGACTGCAGTTCTTTTTCTGTATTTGTTTAAAATACACTTTAATTGGATGGCAGGAGAGGGGGAAAACTACAGAATACCATTGTTTTAGTTAGGACTTTTATTACCATTATACAACAGTATACTGGGGAATATACTAGAGACCAGAATACATTATTCATGACGATAGTACAAATGTGTCACCATAAATTCGGACACTAAAGTACTATATTTATGGTACTTCACTTAACAAAACTGACCCTTGGCACAGTCAGTGTCAGCAGTAAATCCTGAAAAATGCAGTGATTGGTCCTTCAATTATATTCTGTTTCTCCTGTTTGTTGTACTAAATGAGTCGGTTCACTTTTTCTGAAGTCTTTCTTCTGGGACTATTGTATGAATCTACACAGAACCAAGGCAGTGGAGGGAGTGGGGGTAAGGGGAAGTCTGTAGGTGGCTGGAGGGATTTCAAATCAAGCTTGTAAGGATTTTGGTTACTGATGGACCTATCAAAGAACTATTATTTCTTGTACAGAAAAAGGTATGCTGATAAAATTTGAAAAGTGAAATATGATTTTGCTCAAGATAACTGCAAATTGCTGACCACTATTCTACTCGTGGGGACAAAGCTATCACAATATGTTATATATACTAAGCAACTTCAGTTTTGGAAAGTGCACTTAAGTTTACAATGCTTTTGAAATGTCACTGCCTGAATTATGATAGTGATTATTTCTTGTCTCTGTGAACAATTGAATAATCACAATAATTTAAAAATGCATGAGTAGGATCCCATGCAATGAGGGGAATTAAGACTCAGACACAAACATTTCTCTTCTATCAAGGCAGCCTGATCCCATTTCTTGCTTGAGTAGGATGGCTGTTGCAACAGCAAATGTCTTGGAGAAAATGTGAGATTCCTTCTTTTTTGTCAGTCCCATACTACCGTCAACAGCATGGGCGAATCATCATCATGTTAGTGCTGTGTGCATTCCAGATCATGCTGCCAGTTACTGTAATGACATCACATCATGAACTATTTCTTTGGGGGCATCCACACCTCTCTTAATTGTTTCTATCCTTTGAAGACCTGCTGATTACAGCTGCATTATCCCTTAACTTCAAAAGTCCCAACCAATTAAAAGGTTCTAGGAAGGATTTTGTGACAGCTAGGGGTGTGGGATTTTAGTTTGGTGGTTTTTTTCTTTCTTTTTAAGAGAGGAATGAGCAGAAAATTAGATGTTCTGTTTGCCTGAATTAAGAAAAAAAAAAGAAATGCTGCCCAGTAATAAGTATATTATCCTGCCAATTCTTTAGGGCATATTTTGAAATTTGATACAGGGCAACCTTTGTGCTAGAGATGTGCCTTTTGCCACTCCCATGAAAATCCACCCAGAGCTGTCCAAGTTGCAACCTGCAGATCTTTCTGGATTTATATGTGGTTCCATGATTGAGGAATTTTGCCCTAAAGCAAAGATTATGTTTTGTACTGGCTACCCTCATCTCAGAGCAGAATCTAAGCACCTTTTAAAGCCTTTACAGGGTGGTGGATTTCTATGCTCTCCGTTAGGCTGCAGAGACTGGGACAGTTTGAAAAGAAGCTTTGGCCAAGAGAGTAGCATATACTTGGGATTAGCACTGAATGACGTGCGATCGCAACCAGAAACTGTGAACAAACTGGTAGCTGACCAAAGAGCTCTTGAAAACCAGGGAAGGAGGGAAGGGCAGAGTGCATGGTTAAGAAGGCTGAAATTGTGATCCAGTAGGGACAGATGTAAGGAGATGGAAAAAAAAGAAAATTGAATGAGAGGCCAAAGCAATACTGGGTTTGTGCTAAAAAATGTGGAGAGTATGGTTTAGGGCTGCCCAGACAAAAAAGTATAGATATAGAAGGGGTGGGCCCTGGATGGGTGGGGACAGCTGGATTCAACTGTCTCACTTGGTATTTAGTAAGCCAGAATTTCTCATGGTAGACTAAAACATTCTGATGAGAATCCACACCTTTTTGTGATGCTGTGTAATAGAACTTGCTATGATGACTTGTTCTAAGAAACATAAAAATGCTTTCAATTATAAATAATTATTGAAGTTATAAAGCCAAGAACTCAAAATGTAGAAAATGAAGTTTCACTCAAACAGTACACTGCAGTATGTAATTAAATAATCGCATTTCCTCCCCTCTGCTCCTCCCGATTTTATTCATCGGATGCATTATAGGGTTAAAATGAAGAAAGGAATTTTATAGGACTCTTAGCCTTTTTTTCCTGGAGTTGGAAAACATAGGTATTGAATAAATACTGAAAATTAAGCATGTTATTTGAGGTACTGAGGTCAGTGTTTTCAGCTGTATCTGAAAATAAGAGAAATTCTCCTCTAAATATATATTATATATTCTCTGGGGAAAACAAAACCAAACCAAACCAACCAAACAAACAAAACCCCCACCTCCTAAACACTTCAGATTGTGTTCTGCAATCCTATTTGCAAGGCAGTGATAACACCTTTTATCTCACTTTTAATTCTGAAAAGAAGTTGCTTATGAAGTATTAATGTAGATGGAAATAAAAAGATCACAAATGTTAATAATTGTCTTAAAAGTAGGTAGGCATTGTATAGTAAAGAAGTCCAAATGTTATTTGATGAAGCCAAGGTCATGAAAGAGGTGGAACAGGAATGGGCATGGATATATAATGTTAAGGGCAAATGGAGGGAGAACAGCCTCCTTTCAGTCTCTCAGATCTTTATGCTTGCCCTTCCTGTGCCATTAGCAAATGTTGGAGAAACTTGGTAACAAAGTCCCATCCTTTCTTCTCCCAAATGCAATTACCTGCTCAGTTAATTCTCTCCAGAGTATGTGTTTGCTCTTTGGCATTCCCTAACATCTGAGTGCTTGGCTTCTTAGCAATGCTTTTTAATGTACTAGACTTGTATGCAATGTCTTTCCCTTCCAAATATAATATTGAAAGCTCAGAACCCTCAGTTGTTATTCATGAGATTAACAAAGTCAGGTTGTCAGACATACAGTTGCTCCAGCTGTCTTTAAAAAAAAAATAAAAATACTCAAAAAATTCTTTGTACACTTTGAAAAAAAGGGAAATCATTCCTCCAAATCTGCTGGAAAGAAGGACCAACAGAGATGATATGTAAATAAAACTTTCTGCTAAGTGAGTGGTTGCAAGTTATAAGTCTGACATTCTTCAAACACACAAAAATGATCAGTTTTACCTGTGGGGAGTATTTTATCAACACATTTTATTCAAACAATACCCACTCTTATCGACTAGAACGAGGTTCATTCTTGTTAATGGGCTGAATTGGCAGTGACTTCTGTCTACATAGCAACCAGCAAATATTGTTCCAGTGGTCCGGAGTAGCCAATGGGAGGCGGGGCACACTGGGGCAGCTCCGCTCGTGCCAATAACACTGTACTGCAATTCCTCCTCTGGACAACCCCCTCCCCATTTCACAGATGGGAACAGTTTTAGAGTATGATCTCATCTGAAAATAGTAAATACTTGGCACTTTTATGTCAGAAAAGTATTACAAAGTGCTGATTCTTCATGAAGAATTTATGTAGGAAATATTTTAAATTTTCTGTCATTAATGACTAAAAAACATTTAACAAAAAGTGTAATTATACTAATTTATTTTTACTTTCAGTATGAATTCATGTCTGTGGTATTTAGTGTTTTGTTTTTTTTTAAAGTCATTGTCTTTAAGGCCTCTTAGTGGAACTGCAGTCAGTTGCCTTTTTTGTTTATAAACAAGAAATGACTGGGGAAAAAAAAAGAAAAGCACTTCACTACCTTTGTTTAAAAGATTTTAACATCTTCCACCTCTTTTAGTTCTTTATTTTGTTGCCATAATGCTTTAATTTCACCCTGGGTAAAAGAATAAACTGTGAAATACTGTATTGCCTGCTTTTCTTTTTACATTTTCTTATTTTGGAATATCCTTCTTGATAAAGGATATACTTAAAGCATCCAGAGAGTAACTGTAAAAATACAAGTCAGAAAGTATTTGGAATGTTAAAAATAAGGCTTCTTTATAGGTGTCTATTTTGCTTTTCATTTCAGTTTAAAGCCAGTATTTTGAGTAAAAGTTATAACAGGTGTATACTCCACTAGTGAAGAGGATAAAGAGTAATACCTTATAATTTCTCCATATATGTTAATGAATCTAGGTGTTAACTCCTCATTAATTATAAAAGATTAATTAATCAGAAAATGCTGCTACAATAATACAAAGTTAAAAGAGAGGGGCTTTGAGGCTAATAGGGAAAATGCTACCTTTACTTTTAATTTAATTTTGCTTTGAGAAATAGGGTTATCATATCTTTTAAAGATAGGGTTTATGACTTGAGGGGAGAGGTGAGATGAGAGTATATGTGACAATAGTAGTAACAAATGTCAAAAAATATCAAATGTACAAAAGTAGTGTTTCCTCCTACACCTAAAGTCAAATTTTAACCAGAGGTATTTTGAATCTGAAGAGGTCCCTAAAGTTAATTTTATTTTTTTTTTTAGCATTCAGTGTGGCTGTCTGACTTTAAATTCATGAAATAAAATATGCCACTTTTCATACATGGATTAAAACCAGTAGGACCATTTTTTCAAAAGTTGTATGATGTAGACCACTTTCAGTCAATACTATGGAGGTATATTTTAGCAGCTTTTGTATCTTGAAGTCAGAAAAAACAGCTGTTTTAAATGTGCAGGGGTCATGCAAAAATTATTGTTGCTACAAGTATTTGTCAATACAAAATAATTTCTCATTCCATAAAGAGATGATTGTATACAGAACATGTTCTTGTGTTGATTCCTGCTGATCAGGCAGATTTCATAATGATTTCAGTAGGCCACTTATAAAGATCTCTCAATTTCATCTGAAGACCAGAAAGCTCAAGTGATACAACGATTTCTGCTCAAGGTCCTTAAAGGTGACCTGTAAAGTTAAATTTAAAATTGGATGAGGTCTAAAAGTCCAATGGCCATGCTGTCCTGCTGGCAAAGAATATTAAACAGACTTTTCAGGTGAACTTAATTTGTAAGCTTTGGAATATATATGCTGATTTTACTTAAATCAAATTAATACTTCCCTAAAGTTCTATCTTTCTTTGCTCTGTGATTTTTTTCCTCTGTTTGTTCTGCTCCTTAATTTAAAGTGAATTTATGTTTGCTCTATGCAGAAGTCCTTCTCTTTAAGGGCTAGCCAGAATTATTACTTGTTCTATGTTATAGAAGTTACATAGATTAACGCATTTTTGGTTGCTTTAAGAGATCAAAAAACTGGCATCAAATTTAGAGTGTTTAATTTCTAACATTTATGCTTGCTATTTATGACAATTAGACATTAGTTCTCTGTCATAAGTTTCCCCATTATGAACTTAGCTTGGCGGAGATGAATGAAATTAGTGCTTAAAGACCAGGAAAATTAAGAGTATATATAAAATGAGTCAATAAGCTTCTTTGCAGGTAGAGTAAAAGCACTGGTTATAAAACATTTTGCTCTTCCCTATTCTTTCCTGGAGTACCCCTGTGAGGATCATTATGCTGAAGGTTGCTTGTAATAGAATTGTATAAGTATGGTCCCTGTAAGACTGATGTTTGAAATATCTCATATTAACAAAACAGATTTCGTCTGTGTGGTAGCAAGATAATAAGGGCTTCCTTTCATACAAAATATGTGTCATCTTACAGTGGTAATTCTCCACCTCTTCACTATGGCTACACAAAAATGATATCATTATATATTGTGTTTATACGTGTTTGGTCTTGACCTTTTCATAGAACACTTACAGAAATTCAAGCCCTAAACTTTATGGCTTCCTTTGGATCCAAAATGAATTGTGTTATTTTAATTAACATCCATGGTCTCTGATTTCCACATCTTGATGACAGATTAGCATACCAGCAGAGTGATAAAATGAGATTAAAAGGTAGACAAACTTCTATATTCATTAAGCCTGGATGTTACAAAAGAAGAAAGGCATTTGATCATGAAACAATCCTAGATTAAGGATCTTAATAACAAACTTCCATGGTATTTCTTTTAAGTTATTAATTGTTTACTTCTGTATTCGGATGTATTAGAACTTAGATTATTGTGAAGCATTTCAGTTTCACAGCTACAGAAATCTTCAGTGCTTTTGAAACTAAAAAATGCAATAAGTATTGTTACATACTTAAATATTTCAGCTAAAGACTTTTTTTTTTTTTTAGGTGGAATCAATCTCCTCTGCTTTTTTCTAAGTGCCAAAGCCATAAATAGGGTTTGAAGAACTGCAGCATTAAAATTGAGAGTTGATTCAGCTTTTAAGTAGGTAGTTACCTATTATAAATTAACATCCCCCCCTAGGCTCAGCAGAAGCTACTAACAACTTCAGTCTTGGAAAAGATTTAGGAAATGAAAACTCCGTAGTGGACTATTAGTTCTTTCACTTTTTAATGTTTTTTACTTTTTCATTGCAACTATTTGTATTACATGCAATAATATCTCAGATTGAATGCTTTTCATTTTGTAGACTAATTCAGCCAAACTAAACGCAGTGAATAAGATCAACATTCTTGAGTTAATCTTGTCTTTTGGAGCTCTGGGCATTTTGCTGACATATATCACAGTGCTGTATTTGAAAATGAAGAGTAAGCAGTGTTTGAGCGTGAAAGAAAATTGGCAGATGTTAAATGTTCATGGATATCCTCTCTAAGTAAGAGTAGGAGCAGGTGCTCATGAGCTCCAATGATCCCTAGAAGAATCCACATTCACCCAGAAGAGATGAAACACAGTCTCTGTGCATTTGTGGCCAGAAGCAACCAAATACTGATGCTTAATATTGTGAATGTATAGGCATTTCTTGCCTCAAATGTCGAAACAAGCAAACACGAATGGCTTTAAACTGAGAGCAGGTTTAGATTGAGTATTAGGAAGAAATTCTTTATTGTGAATGTGGTGAGGCACTAGAACGGGTTGCCCAGAGAAGTTGTGGATGCTACAGAGAAGATGTGGAAGTGTTGAAGTCCAGGTTGGACAGGGTATTTAGCAACCTAGTCTAGTAGAAGGTGTTTCTGCCCATGGCAGGGTGATTGGAACTATATGGTCTTTAAAAGGTCCCTTCCAACCCAAGCCATTCTACAACTCTACAAAAAGCTTTCTAGTGGGGAGAAGTAGAAGTAAACTTATAAAATAATCTGAAATTCAGCTGAATATTAGATATAAGATGGAATAGGTGCTGCAACTTGGGACAATTTTTACTACTTTAATTTTTATTCCCAGATGGAATTAAGAACCAATTTTTTAACTTTTTTTTCTTTTGAAAGTAGAGCAACAGATATTCTATTGTCCACTTTATAGGATCAAGTCCATGTCCCAAAATTTCCATATTTTTAAGACCAACACCTGTTGCGTCTACTGAATATTGTTTATTTCCTATTTAACTTTTTCAGAGTAGCAATGTGCACTTCCTAAATGCATCCCTCTTTTTTCCAGAAGGTATAGGAATTCCCGCAGCAAGTCCATGGGTCCGGGGAACTGTTTAAAGCTTTGCCTTCAGCAAGCCATCAAGGAGCAAAGGCCATATGAGGTTCTGTGGGAGAACAGGGAATAAGGCATAGTGTTGATATGATAAGCAGGTTTTGGGCAGGACTTACTCACTTTGGCATTATGTATTAATAGTACACTGGATGGTCCTTTGTAGCATGTATGTGTAGTTCGGTCTGGTGAGTACTTTCATAGCACAATACATTGTCAGACTGAATATCTATTATATTCCTGGTCCTGCCTTGGCGATATAGGCTAGAAGTGTTTTCAAAACATACTGCACAGACTGATTGGGAAATTTATCAGTTAGCAGTAACTAGAACCATGGGATTTTGAAAGCAAGTTCTGGTTTTGTGTTTTTTTCCAATCCTACTAAGCAAAGGTCTATGCAATATAGGACTGGGATCTTCTTAAGGGGTAAGAGATGGTAGGGTCATGGCATTATTCTGCTATGGAAGTAACTGTTGTTACTCATATCAAATTTTAAGATTACTATGAAAGATGCATGAATAGAAATGTGTAGGTAAGCATGAAAAGCAACAGCATAAAAAGGGTTAAAAGAATGGCCTGAAATGATAGTAAAGAACATAATTCCCAGTTGATCAAACAAAATACTGTGTTAATTCTATCAAACCCAAGAGGCCTGCACTGCAGTAGGTCTACAGCATTTTACAGTTAGTGAAAGACTGTGCTTTCTGACAACTGAAGGGTGGGAAAAGGTTGTAGTATATACTTTTTCTGTTACCCCAAAAGGAAGAAATCTTACAGCAAAAGACTTTCCATAACAAAAAAAAAAAATAAAACCAAAACCAA